>CAXKVI010000005.1:42355973-42697078 GCA_964058755.1 Campiglossa producta
TTCAAATTGATTTTCTATTACTTCTACCTGAACGCGTTCCTAGCCGAACCCCTTCACCTTCATCGGCGGAAAAATTCAAAATAAACATCCCAATAAAAAAGGTCACAATGCCACAAACCGTAGTAGAATTTATTAAAACTGCTTCGTCAGTATTACCAGAGTTTGATGGTAAGCCTGAGAATCTACATAGTTTCCTAGATGCACTCGATATACTTGAGCAAATCAAGGATACACACGAGGCATTGGCCATTACCATGATAAAAACAAAGCTGAAGGGTACAGCAAGGAATTTTATTAGTAATGAGACCACGATCGAACAAATAAAAAACCGCAATAAAGGGTGAATCAGTGGAAGTTTTAACCGCTAAACTTCTGAACATCCAACAACGTAGCAAAACTGCTAACCAATATACTGCGGAATATTGGAACGATTTTCCGTCATCCCTTGTCAAATTTGGTTTTGTAACAAACCGGTTTCGGCGATCTGCCATCTTCAGTGTTCGATTTCGTTCTGACTTTGTGTCTATCCGTTGTCATGTATTTATGGTCTGGACGCTGTATGCGGTAATGTTAGTACTCGTGTATATGATTCGTGTGTTACGAATGTTTCCGAACAGGTACCTGTAATAAGGGTTGTTTTCGCACTAGTTAATTTGCTTGTCGCTGCTATGTCAGGTACGTGTGTTTAAAGGTTGCTTACTGACGCTCGTTAGTCAGGTAGAAGTCGGTGATTTTCGTCTTTTGATTGGGTTTGTGTGTTCGCTCGTTTATTGTTACTCGTTTGGTTATTGTACCTGCGGTATTGTTCGGTTTTTTGTAAATTAATTTTAGCGGTTCAAATATTGCGTCAGAGATGGTTTTTGTTTGTTCGTTTATTATTCTCCCGTCAAATGTCTTTAGTTTGTATATTTCCATGTTTTCCAGCACATTTAAGCGTCGGCCTTTTCTTTTTATGTGAAGTGTTTTGGCTGTGTTTTTGATGTTGGCCGGGGAGCATTTGTTTTCGAACATGTGATTTGCATAGTTTGATTCTGGTGTAATGGTGGGTTTCCGTGCTTTCTTGTTGTAGTCCCTGACGTGCTCTCGAAATCGTGTACTTATTTTTCGTCCTGTTTGCCCTATATAGCTGTGCTGGCACTCGCAGGTAAGCTTGTAAATTCCACTTTCGCTAAACGGCTCTTCCGAGTTAGTGTTGGTTCTTAGGTTTTGTCCTAAGTTGTTCGATGTTCTGAACGCTGTGTTGATGTTGTGTTTCTTGAAAAAATTTGCCAATTTGTATGTCGTGTTTCCAGTGTATGTCATCGCCGTCCACATCTTGGATTTCTCTTCTGGGTTGTCTCTTTTTTGCGATCCATGTTTCCTTCGGAGTTTGTCCACTAGGGCTTTTTTGTATCCGTTGCTTGTTGCTATGCTGTATATGGTGGTAAGCTCCTTCCTGTATGATTCGTGGGTGAGGGGTGTTCTTTGAAGTCTGTCCACTAGGTGCCTTAATGCTGCATTCTTGTGCTGTTGAGGATGGTTTGATGTAGAGTGAATTATGGTGTCCGTAGTTGTTGGTTTTCTGTAGATGTCGTAGTTAAACTTGTTTGTTAGTCGGTCAATTCTTATCGTTAGGTCCAGGTAATTCAGTTCTCCGTCCTTCTCGGTTTCCATAGTGAATTTTATGTTTTCATGCTGTTTGTTTAAGAATTCTAGTATTCGTTCTTCATTGTTGGTATTCAATACGCAGATGATGTCGTCGACGTACCTTGCGTAAAAAGTCACTCCTAGGTTTGTGTTTAGTTCTTGAATGTATTTTGTCTCCAAGTTCTGCATGAATGCCTCCATGAGAATGGATGATGTTGGGTTACCCATTCCTAGTCCGTTCGTTTGTCTATATATTTTATTGTTGAATTTGAAGTAATTTTGCTGTAGAGTTGTTCTTAGTGTGTTGGTAATTTGTGCTGTTTTGATCTTATCTTTTGTTTTGTCAAGTAGTGTTTTGTGTATTATATCCAGTGTCTCTGACAGTGGTACAGAAGGGTACAAGTCTTTTATGTCAAATGAGACGATTGTGCTGTTCTCTGCGAGTTTTACGGTTTCAAGTTTTTCTATTAGTTCGGTTGTATTCTTTATTGTATGTTCATGGTCTAGTTCAAGTGTGTCGCTCAGTATCGTCTTCAGATATTTTGACAGCTTATACCCCGGCGCTGACTTGAAATTGATAATTGGCCGCATTGGCGTGTCTTGCTTATGTATTTTTGGTAGCGCTATTAGTGGGGGAGTCGATGGGTTCATTTGTGTCAGAGTACATCCCGTCCTTTCGTCTATTATTTTTGTGGCATTTTTTATAGCCCCTTTGATTTCGGTCTGGTATTTATCGGTGGGGTTCTCGTTAATTACGCGGCATTTCATATCTTTGATTAGTCTTTCGGTCTTTGTTATGTATTCATCTTTGTCCATGAGCACTGTTGTGTTTCCTTTGTCGGCCTTGGTTGTCATCACGTTGTTTCTTTTCAGCTTTCGCTTTAACCCCTTCATTATTATTTCCTCCTTATTCGTGTTCCGTTCATCTTGCCTTTTTATGTCTTTGCTAATGATCTCCCTGCACATGTGCCTGGCGTGTTCTTGTTCCTCGTAGGGGAGGAGCGATATTGCAACCTCTGCATCTACTATTGCTTGCTCCGTTTTTCTTGCCTTGTTGTTGTCTACTACGTTGTGTTTTAGTCCCTTCTCAAGAAGTTGTGCTTCTTCGTTGCTGATGTCCACTGTGGTCAGGTTCACGAACCTATCGTGAAATCTATGTGTATGTTGGTCCTTGTTTTCGCGTCTTCCCGATAGTTTGTCCAATTTCTTGTTCAATGTTTTGTATTTTGGTTTGTGCTCGTTCTTGATTTCAGTCTCTATCCGGTCAAAGAAGTCCATCAATATAGTTGTAGGTATAAGTTCAGCTAGTTGTAAGTGGATTGCCAATAATTCTGCGTTTGTCTTGTCCTTTTTGGCATGTAGGCTATGTAGATCATTTCGTAAAAAGTCCTTTTCTGCTCTCTTAACAGTTTTCCTGCGAAAGCTGAAAAGAAACAACGTGATGACAACCAAGGCCGACAAAGGAAACACAACAGTGCTCATGGACAAAGATGAATACATAACAAAGACCGAAAGACTAATCAAAGATATGAAATGCCGCGTAATTAACGAGAACCCCACCGATAAATACCAGACCGAAATCAAAGGGGCTATAAAAAATGCCACAAAAATAATAGACGAAAGGACGGGATGTACTCTGACACAAATGAACCCATCGACTCCCCCACTAATAGCGCTACCAAAAATACATAAGCAAGACACGCCAATGCGGCCAATTATCAATTTCAAGTCAGCGCCGGGGTATAAGCTGTCAAAATATCTGAAGACGATACTGAGCGACACACTTGAACTAGACCATGAACATACAATAAAGAATACAACCGAACTAATAGAAAAACTTGAATCCGTAAAACTCGCAGAGAACAGCACAATCGTCTCATTTGACATAAAAGACTTGTACCCTTCTGTACCACTGTCAGAGACACTGGATATAATACACAAAACACTACTTGACAAAACAAAAGATAAGATCAAAACAGCACAAATTACCAACACACTAAGAACAACTCTACAGCAAAATTACTTCAAATTCAACAATAAAATATATAGACAAACGAACGGACTAGGAATGGGTAACCCAACATCATCCATTCTCATGGAGGCATTCATGCAGAACTTGGAGACAAAATACATTCAAGAACTAAACACAAACCTAGGAGTGACTTTTTACGCAAGGTACGTCGACGACATCATCTGCGTATTGAATACCAACAATGAAGAACGAATACTAGAATTCTTAAACAAACAGCATGAAAACATAAAATTCACTATGGAAACCGAGAAGGACGGAGAACTGAATTACCTGGACCTAACGATAAGAATTGACCGACTAACAAACAAGTTTAACTACGACATCTACAGAAAACCAACAACTACGGACACCATAATTCACTCTACATCAAACCATCCTCAACAGCACAAGAATGCAGCATTAAGGCACCTAGTGGACAGACTTCAAAGAACACCCCTCACCCACGAATCATACAGGAAGGAGCTTACCACCATATACAGCATAGCAACAAGCAACGGATACAAAAAAGCCCTAGTGGACAAACTCCGAAGGAAACATGGATCGCAAAAAAGAGACAACCCAGAAGAGAAATCCAAGATGTGGACGGCGATGACATACACTGGAAACACGACATACAAATTGGCAAATTTTTTCAAGAAACACAACATCAACACAGCGTTCAGAACATCGAACAACTTAGGACAAAACCTAAGAACCAACACTAACTCGGAAGAGCCGTTTAGCGAAAGTGGAATTTACAAGCTTACCTGCGAGTGCCAGCACAGCCACATAGGGCAAACAGGACGAAAAATAAGTACACGATTTCGAGAGCACGTCAGGGACTACAACAAGAAAGCACGGAAACCCACCATTACACCAGAATCAAACTATGCAAATCACATGTTCGAAAACAAATGCTCCCCGGCCAACATCAAAAACACAGCCAAAACACTTCACATACAAAGAAAAGGCCGACGCTTAAATGTGCTGGAAAACATGGAAATATACAAACTAAAGACATTTGACGGGAGAATAATAAACGAACAAACAAAAACCATCTCTGACGCAATATTTGAACCGCTAAAATTAATTTACAAAAAACCGAACAATACCGCAGGTACAATAACCAAACGAGTAACAATAAACGAGCGAACACACAAACCCAATCAAAAGACGAAAATCACCGACTTCTACCTGACTAACGAGCGTCAGTAAGCAACCTTTAAACACACACGTACCTGACATAGCAGCGACAAGCAAATTAACTAGTGCGAAAACAACCCTTATTACAGGTACCTGTTCGGAAACATTCGTAACACACGAATCATATACACGAGTACTAACATTACCGCATACAGCGTCCAGACCATAAATACATGACAACGGATAGACACAAAGTCAGAACGAAATCAAACACTGAAGATGGCAGATCGCCGAAACCGGTTTGTTACAAAACCAAATTTGACAAGGGATGACGGAAAATCGTTCCAATATACATCTAAATTATTGGCAGCTTAAAACATAAAAAACATACATTTCAACCAACTCAATATGGTTATGATCTTAATAATGATGATGAGATGGATGTCGATGATAGAAGTGATAATTTTAACATCAGGTTAAACGATGATATTCAACATAAGCGAAAAAGATTAGTTAGTAGGAGAACTAGTTTAATCATTCATTCATTACACCCATAAAAAATGAGACTCAAGATAATTTTATATTTCATAACACAACGCATCCACACAACACTACAACAGAACAGACCAAAAATGAAAGTAAGGATTTATCAAGAAAATTTAAAGTGAAACGGAAACGAAAGAGTTATATGCCATATGATGGTAGAACTAAAGAAATTAAACGTGATTTGTCACCTGTAAATAAAACAGAAAAACAGAAAAATGAAGATGAGCTGAGTAGTGAGCAGAAAAGTTTAAAAAGGAAAAGTAATGTTGAGATGGATAATTTTTATGATACAAAAAATATTAGAGTTGATGATATAACAGCTGGAAAGCCTAACAGTGAAGGTCAATCAAATAAGGAGAGAACACGGTTTCAGTTTGGAAAGGATTTATCAAGAAAATTGAAAGTGAAACGTGTACTAATAATGAGATGGATGATATTTATGATAGAAAAAATATTAAACTTGATCACATAATAGCTGGAAAACGTAAGAGGGAAAATCAATTGAATAAAGATAGGAAGCGGCTTAAATTCAATCATTCTAGTTTAAATAAGTACAAGCTAAACGCAAATTTACAAATTCTTCAGGTTGCTAAGAGCTTAGATACGTTATATGGATTAAATAAGGATGCAAGAGGAAGACTAAGATATGGAAATAAGATGTTGCAGTTTAATAATGATAATTCCATTAATCTTGGTAAAATTAAGTGGAAAATGACTCCAGGGTTATTCGAACTACTTTTCCATTCAAATCCTTTACATTACAATACAAGAGATCTAAGTAATTATAAGCGAATTTTAACCAACACAAACGCTCATAAGCGATCTTATGTACAATCTGGACAAATAAAAGGTTCGAAATCGTTTAAATATTCGCAAATAATAAGGAAATTGTTTAATCCAAACTCAAATTTGTTGACGAAAGGACGTGGACTACTACTTAAAACATTTAAAACAAATAAACCCAACTATATATATTGGGATAATCCTAATGAATTAGTGGAAAAATTGCGATTACTATTATCATCAGAGAGTTCTGGACATAATAATCACAAAAACGAAATAATTTCCATTGTGGAAGAATTAAAAGAAGCTAACATCATTAAATAATAATCATAAAGATGAATGTAATAAATAAATTTGGAGAGAGCATATCTCATAGTCAACAGTTTAGTAAATCAAAGTTAAATACATTCATCACAACAGAGCTTGGCATTGGAGTGGATAAAGCCAATCACACTTTAAACGTATATAAAAAGAGAATATCGTAACTTAGCTAAACCTATTAACAATGCAGATGCTGTAACAAAAGCATATCTTGAGGATAAGTATAGTGAAGTACTATACAAACTAGATAAGTTTGAAGAAACAATGAATCTATATATATAAAAATGAAATGGTGTATAATTGTAACGCTAAAACTCGAAAACGGCTGAACCAAATGAAATACTTCCTTTGGGGGATTTGTTTGTTATTACCACGCGCAGGTCATGTCTTAAAATCAGAACAAAATATTAAGGGGGCGTGGCACCTCCCATACAAACTGAATTTTTCAAGTTGAATATCTTCAAAAGTGTTTAAGGTAGGAACATGAAAATTGGTACAGAGCTACAGGATAACAGCACCACTCTTACCTATAAAACCGGGGGTTATCCAATAAGGGGGCGTGGTACCTCCCATACAAACTAAATTTTTTAAGCAGAATATCTGTGAAAGGGTTCAAGGTAGGGACCTGAAAATTGGTATAGACCTATATGGTATCAAAAGCCTTCTTACACATAAAAGAAGGGGTAATCGGAAAAGGGGGCGTGGCACCTCCCATACAAACTGAATTTTTCAAGGTGAATATCTTCAAAAGTGTTTAAGGTAGGAACATGAAAATTGGTATAGAGCTATAGGATAACAACACCATTCTCACCCATAAAACTTGGGGTTATCGAAAAAGGGGGCGTGGTACCTCCCATACAATCTTTAATTAGTTTGGTTGTTAATCTATATATATAAAAATGAAATGGTGTTCAGTCGTTACGCTAAAACTCGAAAACGGCTGAACCAAATCATATACTTCCTTTAGGGGGTTTGTTTGTTATTACCACGCGCAGGTCATGTTATAAAATCAGAACGAAATAATAGGGGGGCGTGGCACCTCCCATACAAACATTTTTCTTCAAGGTGAATATCTCTAAATGGGTTTAAGGTAGGGACCTGGAAATCGGTACAGACCTATAGGATAACAACACCATTCTCACCCATAAAACTGGGGGTTAACCAAAAAGGGGGCGTGGCACCTCCCATACAAATGAAATATTTCATAGTCGATATCTCTGGAAGTATTCATTTTAGACCACTGAAATTTGGTAAGGGGTTATATGAGATCGATCCCTACCACCTCCAAAAAAACTAGGGTAACGAAAAAGGGGGCGTGGCACCTCCCATACGAATGAAATACTTCATAGTCCATATCTCGGGAAGTGTTTAGGTTAGACCAGTGAAATTTTGTGAGGAGTTATATAAGATCAATCCCGGACACCTCCAAAAAAAACTGGGGATAAGGAAAAAGGGGGCGTGGTTTCTCCCATATGAAGGAAACATTTCATAGCCCATATCTCTGCAAGTATTAATGTTAGACCACTGAAATTTGGTGAGGGTTTATATGTGATCGATCCCTAATACCTCCCAAAAAACTCGAGTTAACGATAAAGGGGGCGTGGCACCTCCCATACGAATAAAATACTTCATAGTCCATATCTCTAGAAGTATTTAGCTTAGACCACTGAAATTTTGTGAGGAGTTATATAAGATCAATCCCGGACACCTCCAAAAAAAAACTGGGGATAAGGAAAAAGGGGGCGTGGTTTCTCCTATATGAAGGAGATAGGGATATGGTTTAAAATAGATATAGGGATCGGGTTAGAGAAACAGACAGGGAAATAAATTTGTGGCAGGACAACGTCTGCCGGGTCAGCTAGTATTGTTATAAGTAGCATAGACAACTTAAAGGTGAAAATAGACAAAAGTGTAAAGGAAGATGTTAAATTACTCGAAAATGTAATTGATAATCGTTTAGCCTATGAAAATAAAAACTTAGTAAAAAGTATTGAAGAAAGATTTAATGCTCTTGAAAGCTTTATGTATGAATATCTTGGCAAAGATAATGTTGAAGTGAAGCGAGTTAAACTTGATCGACCTGTAATTAAATTCTGAAAATAAGAAGAAAAAAAAACGAAGTATGAATGTTGAGAAACGGGCTATTGTTGATGAATTGCATAAACAAGCACGTAAAAATTTTAAAAGAAGACATGTTATTATGAAAGGAATTGACGATTTATGGCAAGCGGATTTGGTTGAAATGATAAATTATGAAAAAGATAACAAGGGATATCGATATCTTCTAACAGTAATATACACATTTTCCAAAAAAGCATGGGGTAAGGCAGTTAAAAATAAAACTTCTGAAAGCATTACAAATGCTATAGAAAATATATTTAATGAAAGCAATCGATCTCCAAACAATAAACATTTAATGGACATCAAACAAATTAATCACTATTCCACATATAGCATTTTAAAGGCATCCATTGTAGAAAGATTTAATAGAACATTAAAAGGAATGATGTGGAGAGAATTTAATTATCAAGGAACATATAAATGGATTAATATATATCAAAATCTTATTGATAAATATAATACTACATTTCATAGAACAATACGAATGAGACCGAATGATGTAGACTCATCGAATGAAACATCTATATTGACTACATCCTACAATCATTTAAAAGTATTTCATAAACCTAAGTTTAAGGTTGGTGATAATGTAAGAATAAGTCAATATAAGAACAAGTTTGAAACGGGATATACACCGAATTGGACAACAGAAATATTCAAAATTAAAAGTGTGCAAAATACAAATCCTTGTACATATGTTTTAGAGGAATATCAAGAACATATAATTAAAGGAGGATTTTATGAATATGAATTAATGAAAACAAAGTTCCCACAAACATATTTAGTGGAAAAAGTTCTAAAAAGGAAGGGTATATATGTTAAGTGGTTAGGATTTTCATCTGAACATAACTCTTGGATTAATAAATCATCTATATAAATTTAAAACTCCAACTAAATAAGAACTCATTTACTCATCAAGCATAGAGATGTCAATAACTTTAACATTACACGGGAATTCCTCATTGCTTGTTGCAAATTATTTTCCTCCAATTGAACTTCATAAAAATATGTAAGCGGATTAATCAGCTTTGACTCATATCACTCGATACCTAACGTCGATGTTGAAAACAATCTACTTCATATTGGTGATAATATAATAGAGATTCCGATTGGATCATATGAAATATCTGATATCAGCAGAGTAATCAAAGAGAAATATGAAATTTTAGCAAAGGATAAAAAACTTATCATAGAACCTAACTATAATACATTGCAAACAGAAATTCAAAGTTCAAGTGATATAGTATATTTTGATAAGTATCGATCAATTGGCTCATTATTAGGATATAGTAAAAGAGTATTACAACCTGGTCTTCGCCATACATCTGACAAAACAATTGATATAACAAAAATTAATACATTAGTTGTCGATTGTAATATTGTGAGCGGATCCTATATAAACCACTTAACGGCACATACATTACATCAGTTTTCACTAACGGTTAGTCCGGTATACAAAATAACTGAAACTCCAGCAAATGTGATTTATTTACCAGTTAATCAAAATCAAATAAATACTATAATTGTGAAAATTATTGATCAAGAGGGTAATTTGGTGAATTTTCGTGGTGAAAATATATCGATAAGGTTACATTTGAAACCTTTGAAAGAATGATTATATACAATAAAAGCAATTTACACAACAACTTATCGCTCACTTTACCTCCACCTTCACAATCAAAACAATATAAACAAAACTTCTCAAATTCGGAGGCTAAGGAGCAGCACAAACAATTGCAACTGAAAGGTATATCAAAAAGAGGCAATAAAAAACCAAATAATAATAATAACATAACAAAATTAAATAAAGACTTTTTACAAAGTTTGGAATTCATATTAAAATAAAGTCATGAGTCATATAGTTAACGTTTTACAAAAACCACTATTTGATAATACACTCATCAAAAAGGAGTTTCATAGTTATTCGCCATACTTACAATCCTATAACAATAATGATGAAATTCGTATAGCAATTCAAAATCAAGATTTATACACCTTACCCAGCGAAAGTATGTTATACATTGAAGGTTATGTAGTAAAAGATGATAACTCCATATCACTTGGTATACATCTTAAGAATAATTGTATGAGTTATTTGTTTGATGAAATTCGCTATGAACTTAACGGTATAGAAATTGATCGCACACGACAATTAGGTATTACATCGGAAATGAAAAACTATTTATCATTAAATCAATCTGAGAGTATGTGTCTAAAAAATGCAGGATGGGATCCAATAAACACCAACATTCCACTCGCTAGCGCTCATTTCAACTTTTGTATACCATTGAAAATGTTACTTGGATTCGCTGAAGACTTTAATAAGATTTTAATCAATTCCAAACATGAGTTAATTTTATTGCGTTCCAAAAATGATACAAACTCTGCACATTCCACAATTCCGAATGAAAAATGTAAATTAGCAATATTGAACATTTCGTGGAAGGTGCCTCACATTCAAGTTGCTGATGCATACAAATTGGAATTATTCAAAACAATTAACAATCGTCAACCATTGTATATTTCGTTTAGAAGTTGGGATATGTATTATAATCCTTCATTGCCGCAGAGTACAAGTGTTTTATGGAATGTAAATTTGGCAACCGAAAATGAAAGACCTCGATTTCTACTTCTAGCCTTTCGCAAAGATAATAAATTTGTACATTGTGATTTATCGAATGTAAAATTACACTTAAACTCAGATGTATATCCATATGATGACCTCAATCTGAAATTTGAAATACATCGTTTCGCTCTACTCTAGTATGTAACCCCCGATAATCGGGTGTGTTTGCTTATTACCCCAGCATTGCTTTTGTAGTCAAAGTAGCGCAAAATCAGATGTACTTACATACATACATATTTACATTTTTTTCAATGTTTGTCTATTTCGACTGAAATCCATGCGAGCATTGTATGTACATATGTATGGATATACATTTACAAAGCATGTTAATAGTGCCATATAAAGAGCTTGGGTACAAACTTTAAACGCTAATTTCTCATGAACAAATTAACCTATTGGAATTGTTATAATTTTTTGCAAACATGCTCATGATAAGCTTTCATCTGATATACATTTCTTTTATATACGTATTGTACTTTAGTCTAGCTAAGCGCCGTGTTTTAGAATAATAATATAGATTATTGTTTAATGTTTGAAGTTGGTTGGTTATGTCGAGGGTAAAGAAATTTCTTTTATCTACATATGTCAAACAGAAATTAAGTTTAAGGTTTGAGTTTTTTTTATATTTATGCTGTTGAATTTTAAATTTTAGTTTAATATATATTGAGATATAGATATGGAAAGATATCATCAAAATATTATGGGAGCATTCATTGTTTTATTAATGTTATTCATTGCAAAAGTAATGTTAAATAATGCATTACCAATAATTAATTCAAATTCAAAAAGTGTGGAATTCAATTTTACACTTCCAAATAATGATATTGTAAAAATTAATATATCATTTGTTATGATGAAAGAGAGTAAACCTTTAAAGTATATGAATGATGATGAAATTGAAAATATTTCTGATGAGGATAATAAAGAGTGGAGAAATACAACATCGTCAAATACAACAACAACAACAACAACAACCACAACACCTGTTAGCTTATTACCTACTACTACTACTGAAGGAATGATAAGTAAATACTTCACCGTTGACGATGCTATAGAATCATTTCGTAAAGAACTTATTAAAAAAGAGGTTAACATAGGTGGTATATTAGAGTCGAAGCAAGAGTTCTATAGACATTTCAAACTTGAATATGATAATGTCGTTATACCAATTCGTTGTACATATACAAGTTCATATGAATTACTTAAAGTTAAAATACGTTGCTTTGAATATCGTGAAATTGAACATGAAATAATTCTCAGTAATGGTGAAATAGAAAAAGTCAAAGAACCTGATCTGCATAAATTAGAGAACATTAAAATAATTGATGTAAAAAAATGTATTCAAACCTATAAAATGACTATTACATAATAAGATATCAGTTAGTATATAGAAGGAAGTGAATAGAATTAGATCATGAGTGTGGTTATTTTACTTATATCATCGTTTTTTTGGTTTAATTAATAATCATGTGTGTTATTCTGTGACTGAACATCACAATTCTTACTCAAATCCATATATATCGAATCAGTATTATAATATTATTAATACCACAACAACAGAGAGTAGTAAACATATAGATTTTGTTATGAAACTTCCAAATAGTACGCTATCTGTGCGTATACATTTATCAATACAATTGGAAAATCCAAAACCACTCAATTCATCATCAACAACAACAACAACAACAACACCATCAACACCTGCGCTCAGGGTTATATTCAATCGAGAAGGAGGAGATAATAACCCATCTAACAGAAAATTTACAGTAAAGGAAGCTATTGAAGCGTTTAGAAAAGATCTAATAGAAAAGGAAAAAAATATCGGAGGAATAATTGAGAGCTCAAAAATATTTTTCAGACATTTCAATTTAAAATATGATGATTACCAAATAAGAATTAGATGTACTTATTATAGTAATTATTTTAATCGCACTCTTAATATTTATTGTTTTGAGTATAACAAATTAATTAATTCTGATTCAATAGAGGAAAGGTATTTAAGGAGAACTCTATTTCAACAAAATGTAAATGAAAGGATAATTGATGTTAAAGATTATTCACAAACTTTACATATGAGAATTCAGTAATAGTATGTATACATTAATATATATACTCTGTTCAAATAGCTAATAGTAATAAATTATATAAATAAAGTAATAAAAATTCAAAAGGGGAAAAAAATGTTTGTACTAATTTTTTTTGTCTCCTCCCTGGTTTTTCTTGTTTTTCTTCCGTCTTAATACATATGTATATGTATATATATATATATATATATATATATATATATATATATATATATATAATATATACATTTTATTAAAGACATTTAGTTACATTTTGGAGTTGATTGAAAAAAGTTCTCTTACTTGATAAACAGTTCTTAAAGAAATAAAATAAGGATGAAAAGAGATGAAATTGAAGAATTTTTAAAAAATATTTAAAATATATATTAGACCATCATAGAAAGGCTATACAAAATACATCTGTTTTAATTGAAACTGTAGAAAATGAAGCGTTTGTAAAATCTGTGTATGGAATACACTACAACAACTGTCCTTGGAATATAATTAATATACAAACAGGACCTGACACATGTAATTGTTATATTATTGAACGCCGTTATAACTATGTATCTAAAGTTATAAATTTATATAAGCACTATTTGGATGATGATAAGGAAAATATTGATTTAAAAAATTTTATATTTGATATCAATATAGTAGATAAAGGATATTTCTAAAAAAAAAAAAAAACTTATTCGACTATTGACAATTAAGAATAAAATGTTAGTAAAAGAACTGAAATACTTTTTAGAAATAAATAGTTGTTGCATTAAAACAGAACATATATTCAACAGTTTTCACACACCTAGATATACACACACACATAGGCACATAAGTCGACAAAATTATATAAAAACAATGATGGTTTTCAAAAGTCATCACATTTTCAACAGGGAATTAAAGTTCAACGCAAATCGAAGGAGAATTGAGTACTATCTGGATGAGGATGAAGCTGGAAGGCTAAACTTGCGGAATCTATGGGTGAACTGTCGTAATTTTTACGATATTTTAGTAAATTTCCTAAACACCGATATAAAAAAAATTTTGGAAGATGATTTTATAAAAACATCAGGGGAATAAATCGAAAGAAAAAAAATTAAAAATTGTTTGTATTTATTTTTTGATATCCTCCACTTATTTCTCTAGGTGCTACGTAAGTATATAATTGTGTGCTTGTGTGGTTCTATCCTCGATCACATTAAAAATAAACATTTTTCCCCTTACTCATTTTTCTATTAATCTTCTTCACTCTTACATAAGTATAGGATGGTATGTATGTGTGTGCTTGTGTGGTTCTATCCTCGATTACATTAAAAATAAACATTTTTCCTTCTTCATATTTTGGTTGATATAGTAGACAAAAAAATATAGATATAGTCGATGAAATATCTAACATCCTTACCATAATAACAATGTACTTTGAACGTTAAGAGTTTTATTTACCGCGCCGCCAGATCTGTGGCATTAATAGCTGCGGTGAACGAGTTACAGACTCATTGTCTATTGTAAATTTTTGGGTTGCAAATCCTATAATTTTAAAAAAAAAAAAAGCTAAATAAAATGATGACTAGTCGGCCACTACAGTTCTACATCATTCGTGAGGTGCGGGATATACTAAATCGAATGGGTTTTGAAAAACGTAAGGTATCAATTAGAACCATTAATGTGGTTTATAATGCGCTTTCCTGCACTGAACCAAAAAAGTACATATTTTCTACGAAAAAGTACGTATATTTTAAGAATTTTTTTCATTAAAAGCTCTCCAAAGAACGTTTTCATAGAATTTAAGAACAAAAATTCGTAAATATTCATGTCAAACAAAATTTGTACAATAATTCTTCGAATCAATGAACCCATTCTTAGAATGTACGAACTCATTCTTAGAATATAAATGTCGATCCATTCTTAAATTATACGAACTCATTCTTAGAATGTATGTTCAAATTCTTAAATTGTACGAACCTATTCGTAGAATATGTAATCCATTCATAAATTATACGAACTCATTCGTAGAACATATGAATCCGTTCTTAAATTTTACGAACTTATTCCTAAAATTTCAAAAAAATAAAATTTACTAAAATAAAATTTTATTATAATTTTTATTTATTATTTACCAAAAAGTAGAATTTAGGATAATAAATAATATAATGATTATTGATAAAATAATATACATAAACTTAACCGCGATCTTCCCGGATGTGTTAGGTAAACGTTTTGCATGAATAGCGCACAAGTTGGTATCTTCGAAAGCCCCACAAAATATGACTCAGATGCTTCTTGCAAAGCACCAATAGCAGCAGATTGGAAAAGTAAATAAGTTTTGAAATCTTAAGCGATTTCACGAACTAAACGCTGGAACGGATGGGCAATTCAGTTGACTTCTGATAACGGCTAATTTCTCGCAAAGCTTCTGTAGGTACCAGGGCGATAACGACGGGGTTTCTTCACACCACTGGTGGAGGTGGAGGTAGCCGATTTACGAGCTGCCTTTGTTGCAAGTTGCTTATGCTAGGCCTTTCCACCGGTTGAGTTTTTGTTTGTTTTTTCCAATTATTTGGTATATTTTGCTTATGTTTCTCGAATTTTTATTATTGTTTTTTAAATTACAATTTTATTTGTCACGCACGTCTAGCTTTGTCAACGTTTGATTGAACAATATAAGAAAAGTTCTTACATTTCGTGAAAAAGTTCTTAAATTTTAAGAAAAATATTCTTAGATTGTATGGACACTTTTATACGTACGTAATTTCTTAAAATTTAAGAACAAATTCTTAATATTTAAGAAAAAATTCAGCTAAAACAATTAATGAATGTTAGTTCTTATATTTTAAGAACGAAGTTCTGACACTAATAAAATTTAACGTATTTTTTAATATATAATAAGAAACTTTTCGTAAATTATATGTAATTTTTCTTAGATTCTAAGAAAAAATCAGCGTGAACTTTTATGAAACTTTGTTCGTAAAAAACGTGTACGTTTTTGGTTCAGTGTGTGACGCCCAATACATTGTTCAAATAAATGGTTGCAATATAGCAGAGCTAGAAATTGATGATGAATGTATATTTTTATATAAGCTTTTTTTATAATAAATAAAATAAAATCTAAAAAAAAATGTAAAAATTTATTGTATTTATTTTTGTCTCCTCCACTAATTTCTCTTCGTTTTGTTCACTATTACGTAAGTATATGTTTGTGTGAGTGTGTGATTCTATTCACAGTCACATACATTTTGTTCACTTCAAAGTGAAACCCTCGATTCAATCTTAGGGTGTCCTTTAGAGTTCTTTTATTGAGGAAAAAAATTACATAAAAATTGAATGATCAACAAATAAACATTAAAAAACCTCGATCCATTCTTAGGGTTTCCTTTAGAGTTCTTTAATTGGGGAAAACGATTTGGGGAAAACGTGATCAAAACTTAATGATCAACACATAAGCATTAAAAAACCTCGATCTAATCTTAGGGTTTCCATCATAGTTTTAATGGGGAAAACGATTTGGGGAAAACGTGATAAAGATTTAATGATCAACACATAAACATTAAAAAACCTCGATCTAATCTTAGGGTTTCCATCATAGTTTTAATGGGAAAAACGATTTGGGGAAAACGTGATAAAAATTTTATGATCAACACATAAACATTAAAAAACCTCGATCTAATCTTAGGGTTTCCATCATAGTTTTAATGGGGAAAACGATTTGGGGAAAACGTGATAAAAATTTAATGATCAACACATAAACATTAAAAAACCTCGATCTAATCTAAGGGTTTCCTTTAGAGTTCTTTTATTGGGAAAAACGTGATAAAAATTGTATGATCAACACATAAATACACTACAAACCTACACATACAAAACATCGCCTTTTCTTTCACGTTAACGCCAACACAACCACCGCAAACAACAATCAGAGAGCTCATTCTGAGACTACACTAACACAAACAATTAAATTTCAGGTTTTATAAATTTACCCTGCAGCAGATGTGATGAGTTGTAAAATTATATCTTCATAGATCAAGCACTACTATACTCCAAATATACTAGTCGAGATCAGTCCTAATATAGACGAAAGGGATGAGTCACGGATCACTCTCTTTACAGATCAGTCACTTGATTTTTTTTTTGCTGGGTATATACAAAAGCAAGCATTGGGGTGTCTTCCCTCAAAAATATTCCTCGGATTTATAAAATACATAGAAACATGTACTACAAATAATAAAATACACACAAACACATGTTAAAAAATTAATGAAAATATGGGAAATTCAAATTGTGAGCCAGAACATACTTATCCATACTACTTATATGTATGTTTGTTAAGATAATGAACCGATAAAAAGAGTGTTTTACATTATTTTGCATTGGCTAAAGTTAAATAAATAGCTTACAAAGGGATATAAATTAAGAAATTAAGGTAATATTTTTGTTGTTATGTTACTAGATAATAAGAAGGTTTGATGTTGGCGAAGATTGATATACGGATTTGTTAAATTCTTCAGAGTCGTCGATAAGATGCGTAACTGTTAGGTGAAGCGATTCACAATAAGAGCATGAGTTTAAAGTTCTTCCATAAAGAAGATGATCGTGTGTAGTTATGGTGTGCCCAATTCTGACGCGGGAAAAATTCCTTATGCTGATACTATTTGCACTTGCAGGATACAAAGATCGCACACCACTTGGATTATATTTTGTAGTTATGGTGATAGAAATCGTAGTGGCGGCATCCGATTTCGATCCGTCAGTATAGATTTTATCCCAGGTCCCGTTAAATGGCTTCAAGGCTTCGTAAAACAAATAAATTTAGATTTTACGTGTCATCCTAGCGCACGGGCCATGCTTATCTTCTCTCTATCGTTCCAATTTTAGTATATGTTCTGCCGACGCAATAACGTAAAAATGAAAATTTTTGAAAGATCAATTGAACGTTCTGTGTATAGCCGACTTGTATGTAGTCTATATTTTCCAAAAACGAAGCAAATATTAAGTATTTTACTAGTAAAATACTTAAAAAATACCGGAAGTTAAATTTCGTATTTTTTATGGAAGGGTATTATTAAAGTAAAACTCAAGTAAAATACCTGGAAGATACTTAAATACTACGATGGTACATACTTTATTTTCAAATTGGTATCTATAAAGGAGGGCACAGAAATTTTACCAAATCTTATTTACTTTGGGTTTACTGGTGTTAGTGAGTTTGAAATTTCTATGGTTGTATTAGTGAGTTTCGGTAGCCGATGTTTGCAAGGTTATAGATACGCCACAAAGTAATGACTACTCCCTTGAGCCTGTAACTGGAATCATGCACCCCTTTGTTTTGGACCAGTGCGACGCTGAGGAAGTAAGCGATGTTATAAGTCGTCTCAACCCAAAGTCGGCAAATGGTCCGGATGGCATCTCTGCAATATTTGTGCAAAAATATAAAGAGTGATCATCTGGTCCTTTGTCTTACTTTATTAATAAATGTGTTAGTAGTGGACAATATCCAGAGGAGTTAAAAATTGGTTCAGTCGTTCCAATTCACAAAAGTGGAAGCAAAGAGGTTTGCTCAAATTATCGACCGATAACGAAATTGAGTACGATTGATAAAGTATTCGAAAGCATCCTTTTAAACCGACTTAGAAAATTTATTAAAAATTCGGGTGTACTGAAAACTCCAGCCTCCAGCACTTTATCTGCATGTATCAATTGCCCAGAATATCTGTGCGAAAACCTAGATCAAAAGAAATATGCTGGCAATTGACCTTAGTTAAGCGTTTGACTCAGTAAATATACCCGTTATTATACAAAAGCCCAGGGAGTTGGGAGTGAACTTTTTGAAAGCTTTTTTTAACCAATCGAAAGCAATTTGTACAAATAAAAAATTTTATAGATGGTAGTTTTATTTCGATAGTCGAAAATTTAAAATATCTTGGAATTTGGTTCGACGCCAATTTCAATTGGTGAGAGCATATAAATAAACTAAAAATGAAACTGATTCCATTAAATTTCGTAATTTACCGAAATCGGAGACTAATTCCAAAAAAACACCTGTGGCTTCTATACAATTCTCTTTTCATGTCATATATTAACTACTTGAATCCAATATGGAATATTTGCACGGAACAACAAAAAAAAAAACGAGATACAAAGAATACAAAATAAAATAGTAAAAACATTTTAAATTTACCTAGAACGACATCCAGCGAGCTATTATATCAAGATAGGTTGGATATCCGCAAATATTCCATATTAAAAAACTTTAATAACATTTTATAAAATTAAAAATAATTTAATTAAACATAATCTGACCTTACCTGAAGAGCAAACCCCAGCATACGCACTCAGAGCTAGAACAAATATTAAGCCACGTATATTTAGAACCGAAAGATGCGCAAAGTCTTTAAGACACTACGGTGTAAAATTATTCAATAAAATTGCAGATGAAGTTAAAAGTGCAAGAAACTTGCAACGCTTTAAAATTTAAGTCAAGCAGCTTCTTCTTTCAAATT
This sequence comes from Campiglossa producta, assembly GCA_964058755.1. Classification (NCBI taxonomy): domain Eukaryota; kingdom Metazoa; phylum Arthropoda; class Insecta; order Diptera; family Tephritidae; genus Campiglossa; species Campiglossa producta. The sequence goes on from CAXKVI010000005.1 coordinate 42,375,708, forward strand.
ATAACTTTTACGTATAGGTGTAAAAATGCAACAATAACATCTACTTTTATTACTGTTAAGATACATTCAAAAATTTGAACTAACTCCCAAATTAATTGCATAATGAAAACGTATAGCATTCTATACATATAACATCATATTTATATTCTAATTATAATTCTTTCTTTTCTTATTTACTGTTTCTCTTATCTTTTGTAACTTCTTATAATTGACGGCATAAATTATTAGATAGAAATAAGCTATATTCTCGTACAAAAACATTGTTTTTTTAGGAAACCTGTATCAATTAAATTTTTGTTGTCAATAAAGGAAAAAAAAATCATTTAATAGCATGGACTACTTTTAAACACACAAAAAAGAAAAAAAAAATTCACAATTTATAGTGTCCCTTTGCTGAGCTCATGTACTTTTATTGGCATTATATGCTATAAATTGTGATCAAAACAAAATTTGCATAAGCAAGCTTTGAAAGAGGATAAAGAGCATCACAATATGCCACAATTGGTTTTAAAACATGTTGCTTCACTAGGGTCCTATAGAGGACTAAACTTTGTTCTCCAGTTTGTCAAAAATCAAAGAATGGTGGTCACAGTGGTCGTGTGAGAATATTCATTCATTTATTGGCGCTTAACCGCCTAAGCGATTTTGACCGTTTCGTATCAAAGCACGCCAGTCGTTCCTTTGTAGCGACAACTGATGCCAATTGGAAACGCCAAGGGAGTTCAAGTCATCCTCCACCTGTTGTTTCCATCTCAGTCGAGGCCTCCCCCTTCCTCTGCTGCCGAATTCGGGTGTCGATAGGAAAACCTTCTGTGCTGGAGCTTCTTTGTCCATTCGCATACCATGCCATACCAGCGGAGCCTTTGGGCTTTAATTCGCTGAACTATGGTCAGATCTGCGTAAAGCTCGTACAGCTCATCGTTAAATTTTCTTCGATACTCGCCGTTGGCATCACGGGAAGGACCATAAATCTTCCGGAGAACTTTTCTCTCAAATACTCCAAGGGCCATCTCATCTTCTGTTGACACTGTCCATGATTCCGAGCCGTACATCAGGACTGGTATGATGAGAGACTTATAGAGCGTGATCTTTGTTTGTCGAGAGAGGACTTTACTTCTCAATTGCCTACTTAGTCCAAAGTAACACTTGTTGGCAAGGGTGATTCTCCGTTGGATTTCTAGACTGATATTATTTTCGGTGTTAATGCTGGTTCCCAAATAGACGAAGTCTCTCACCGTTTCAAACTTGTAGCTATCAACGGTGACTTGGCTGCCAAGGCGCAGGTGCGCCGATTCTTTCTTTGTTGACAGCAGATACCTCGTCTTGTCCTCGTTCACCGCAAGACCCACTTTTTTCGCTTCCTTATCCAACCCAGAGAAAGGAGCGCTTACGGCGCGGCTGTTAAGGCCAATGATATCAATATCATCGGCATACGCCAGCAATTGCACGCTCTTGTAAAAGATTGTGCCATTGCGGTTTAGCTCTGCTGCTCGAATTATCTTCTCCAGCATCAGGTTAAAGAAATCGCACGAAAGGGAGTCACCCTGTCTGAAAACTCGTTTGCTTTCAAATGGCTCAGAGATGTCTTTCCCGATTCTGACGGAGCTGTTGGTTTTGGGCAACTCCTTTTTGCGCTGCCAAAAGCGGCTTTAAAATCGACAAAGAGATGGTGAGTGTCGATTCTTTTATCATGGGTCTTCTCCAGGATTTGGCGTATCGTGAAAATCTGGTCGATGGTAGACTTACCAGGTCTAAAGCCACACTGATAAGGTCCAATCAGTTTGTCTACGATGGGCTTCAGTCTTTCACACAATACGCTAGAAAGAACCTTATATGAGGCGGTTAGAAGCTAAGAGGTATAAGTGCCACTTTTGTCAATTTGAGAAAAACAGGTTCAAAGTATAAGCTCTGGAAAAAAATCAGGAGCATTTAAAAATGTTCAAACTTATTATTTTTTATTTCTAATATATTTTAGAAGATTGTTTTAATAAATTTTAATGCATTTAAGTTTGTAATTTAAAAAATACAGAGCTTTAAGTGAAGGGGTGCTAGTACTTACACCCCTTTGCATCTAAACGAAATTTCTTTTTTATGATTTACCACTTAATTTGTGAATAACTAGTTCGGGTGCGCAAAAGTTGTGCCTTAGCATACTAGTTACCCTCTAAAAACTTCAGATTCCTAACGCTTTGTCTTCAGGTGCCACCAGTACTAGGTGCTAGTACTTACACCCCTTTGCATCTAAACGAAATTTCTTTTTTATGATTTACCACTTAATTTGTGAATAACTAGTTCGGGTGCGCAAAAGTTATGCCTTGGTATACTAGTTACCCTCTACAAATTTCATATTCCTAACGCTTTGTCATCAGGTGCCACCAGAACCCCAAAAACTTAAAAAATATCAAAAATTACATAGGATGCACACTGGGGTGATTCAAAAGGAAGGTCGACATGGTCTTACCCCCTGAAAAGTAAGGTATCGATGAGAAAATAAGCCTTGCAAAAAATTAGATCTGTAACTTAACCCTTAAGGGTGCATATTTTTTTTGTTGCCCTTTTCTATGGGAAAAATAGGGATTTTTTCAAAATGAAATTTTTGAAATTTTTTTCAAAAAACTTTAACATATTCTTAAAGTGAAGGCTTTGAAGTTTCCAAAGCGGTAAACCGTGTGCGATTATCTAAACTATTAAATTAATTACAGCCATTTAAAAATGTACTGCACATACACCCCTTTGCCTCTAAGTACTTTGAAGAAATTGGTAAGCACTATTTCTTTTAGCGGGTAGATGTCGCTATTGGAATATAATTTATATATATCCTTTTGCCACCAAATAAAATAGTGTTTTATTAGTGTGATGCTGCACTTAACTCGTTTTTTATGAAAAAGGTACTTACACCCCTTTGCTTCTAACCGCCTCATATGCGATATTAAGAAGACTGATTCCGCGGTAGTTGGTGGGGTTAGCGGGATCGCCTTTCTTGTGGATTGGGCAGAGCACACTTAAATTCCAATCTGGAGGCATGCACTCATCTGACCATATTCTGCATAAGAGCTCATGCATGCTTTTTACCAGCTCTTCGCCTCCGTGTTTGAACAGCTCGGCGGGTAGTCCGTCTTTCCCAGGCGATTTGTTGTTTTTGAGCCGGGATATTGCTATCCTCACTTCATCATAGTCAGGTGGTGGGACGACTTTTCCATCGTCAGGGATTGGGGTATCGGGTTCGACGTCTCCCTCGCAATTTAGCAGTGAGGAGAAGTGCTCCCTCCATAATTTACCAGGTCGCCGTTATTGTCCTTACAGGAACTTGCCCCGGTCTTTAAACCTTCCGTCATCCGCCGGATCTTTTCATAGAACTTTCGGGCATCATTCCTGTCAGCCAGCATCTCAAGCTCCTCACACTCACGCCTTTCGGCCTCACGTTTCTTTTTTCTGAAAAGGCGTCTCTCTTCCTTCTTCGCCTCACGATAGCGTTGCCATACACTGCGGGTTGCGCCCGTTCGCAACGTCTCCCTGTATGCAGCGTCCTTTTTGACCGAGGCTGCGGTGCATTCCTCATCGTACGAGTTGTTCTTGCGGGCTCGCTGAAACCCTATAGTGGCCTCAGCGGCGGTACGTAATGAGTGAGAGATATGCTTCCATTGCTCGGTTACATCGTTAGGTCGAGGATTGCTCTCTGATAGCAGGTGTGAGAGTCGAGTGGAGAAATTATCAGCTGTCTGTGTCACGCGCAGCTTCTCGACGCCAAACTTTCCTTCCGTTACTGTGCGCACTTTCTTCGTTGCACAGAGTCGTGTGCGTATCTTGGCTGCGACAAGATAATGGTCAGAGCCAATATTGGGACCACGCAGTGTACGCACGTCCAGAACGGTGGAGCTATGTCTGCCGTCAATCAAGACATGATCAATCTGGTTTCTAGTTCTTTGATCAGGGGACAGCCATGTGGCTTGGTGTATTCGCTTATGCTGAAACCTGGTACTACTGATGACCATATTGCGGGAAGCGGCGAAGTCAATCAACCTAGTGCCGTTGGGGAATGTTATATCGTGGAGACTGAGGGGTTTTTGGAAAATATTTACACATTTATGTAGCGAGCCGCTAGCGTGAACAGACGCTGCGCAAAAGACCTCGGTGAGCCCTTAAACCAAGTATGTCAGAGTGGCCCCACCGGGGCTCCCGCTCTTTCTGCCGCGAGCCGTGATAGCTCACGTTGCCCAGAGTGTACAAACGAGGACGCAAGAGTCGGGATTGGCAAGGTCACACAGCAACCACACCCCATTACACTCCTAACCCGGTTCCCTTAAGAACAGTCACTTCTCAGAGCAGAAAACCCAGGACATCGCCATGGATCTCTGCGCAGTGGAACCACCCGGGGTTTTACCTCGGCCAAGGACTGTCACTTTCAAAGTAACCCTTGTAGTGTCGATGTGTGCTAATACAAATGAATAATACGATTGTTTGCTTAAACACTACTGTATTTAACAAAAGGCAAGTTCGTACTAGACGTTTTTCTGTCTAATTCAAGACGAATGACATGAATAAAGAAAATGTAAGAAAGCATACTGCCAACTTATTTCTAATTATTGAGGTTGCCATCTATCATGGAACTTTACATGTGCGGTTTAGGACGCTACATCACTCCTCTTCCAAAAACTTCGTCCTCCTCTGCTGAGAAATAAGCGGGCTTCAATCTGTCTATCGAAACGGTGACTGGCCTTGTTCCTATCAAAATGGTGTAAGTTTTCGGATATCTATTCATAACCAGGTACGGCCCCTCGTATGGTGCTTTCAACGGCGATCGTAGTGTATCATCTCTGAGAAAAACATGACTACAAAATCGCAAGTCTTTAGGAACAAATACCGAAGTCGTTTTATGCTGTGATGTTTTCGTTGGTTTTAATTGTTCGAAATGTTGCCGCAGTCCCTGTTATAGTTATTTAAACTATATTTATTTAAAAATTTATAAGTTTATTTTAGAAAATATATAACTTGAATAATGACAAAATTTGAGTATATCAAAATTTTCATTTTGAACAGTTAACTAGATATTTAAATTTTTATAACAATCAAAACGTAAACAATATTAAAGTGGAATACCCTACATCTACTCCCCCTCCAGTGAAACGAAAATAATTATAAATTATTTTATGTATGTAATAAATCGTTAAGTCTTTTGATTTATATTGAGATTATGATTGTAATTGAGATAGATGATTGAGTTTTGATAGAATAAAAAGAAATTGACATTAGTTAGTTTTGTTGTAATTATGTCGAATTGCTAAAGTGACGGAGGAGTTATCGCATGTCGTCGATAGCTGTTGTGTTAAGTTGCTAAATTGACGGAGGAGTTACCGCATACCGTCAATAGCTATTGCGTTATTGTTGTTAAATTTTAATCATATTTATTTTTTTAAATAAATGATTTAAAGAAAATTATTTTCGTTTTAGGGGAAGGGAAAAGGGATGTAGATTCACTAAATAGTAAGTTAATAGATTCAACTAAATCTTAAAATAAAATTTGATAAAATGTTGAAAATTTGATTGTAGTTTGATTATTCTTGTTAGTAGTTGATTGTTGAAAACTTCTTAAAAATTTGTTCTTATTCTAGTTAGTTATTTGTTGTTCCAGTTATTAGATGACTGTTTCACTTTATTTGCATAAATGCATATATGTAGTATGTACATACTATGTATGTATTTGTTAATTTTGTTTTTGTTGAAATTTTCACTTGATTTTGCGCCAAAAATGTTGTGTCCGAAAGTTGTCACTAATTTAGATAATGGATAGGTTCGCGTAGATAATTTGCAGGATCGCCAAAAATATAGTTATTTAAACTATATTTATTTAAAAATTTATAAGTTTATTTTAGAAAATATATAACTTGAATAATGACAAAATTTGAGTATATCAAAATTTTCATTTTGAACAGTTAACTAGATATTTAAATTTTTATAACAATCAAAAAGTAAACAATATTAAAGTGGAATACCCTACACCTGTATAAACGTATGAACATCGGAAGATACCTCGCCAGTGTCGTCGAGGATAGCGCTTGGTAAACGAATTGCCTGCCCGTATAACATTTCTGCTACTGGGGCTCCCAGGTCTTCTTTAACCGCCGTTCGCAAACCCAGGAGGACTATAGGTAAGGTTTACGTCCATTTCAGCGCCGCTTTCAAAACCTGATGCCATCTTTCCACCAGCCCGTTTGCCTGGGGGTGGTAACTCGTGGTATGAATGTGCTTAGATCCCAATAACTTCATCAGTTGCTGAAAAAGGCTGCTCTCAAATTGTCATCCCCGTAAGCATTATGATTAGATCCGGCATGTTGTTGTTGTTGTTGTTGATAACAGCAAAACACTCCCCGAAGGGAAAGTGTCCTGACCTTAGGGCGTTTTTTTGTGGCGATAACCGTATCATCATGGGCAATTTTAATGCCCATCATGATATGTGGCATTCACACCTTTCTGTGGACGGCAGAGGACGGGAATTAGCCGGGCAAATTGATAACTCCTCTTTCTGTACTGTGAACGGAGACTCCTCAACTAGGATGGCTGTTAACTGCAGTAGCTCCCCGGACCTAACTATTGTTAGCCCGGGGTTAATTAACAGCATCAACTGGCAACCTATGGTGGCCCTGTTATCCGACCACCTGCCTATCATCCTGTCCGTCGATCGTGCCACGGATTTCGTTACATCGGAGAAAAGAACATACGTGAATTTCAAAAGAGCTAATTGGGTCGGCTTTTTGGAATTCACGGAGAGCTCCGTTGGTGATCTTCCCATTCCCACTGACGTACACGCTGGCGAGCGTAACATACGTGAGGTCATTAAAAAGGCTACAGCCCGTTTTATACCAGCTGGTAGGATAAAAGATATTAGGCCTAACTTCCCAGCTGAGGCCGCAGCCTTGGCCAACGAACGTGACCTCATACGCAACATCGATCCCTCTGACCCACAGATCGGTGATCTCAACGTGGAAATCAGTCGGCTGGTTAACGAACACAAACAAACCAAATGGGAGGAGCACCACAGGTTTTGTAACCTCTCTACCGGTGTTGGGAAATTATGGTCCACCGTCAAGTCCTTGTCGAATCCTTCGGGTCCACCAAAAAATGTCGACATTACCTTTGGTGACAAGACATGATTGATTAATTGAACAAAAACTTATCGTCGCGATAAGACGTGTTTTTTCTTCGCTCTGCTAACGCATAATATCTAAAGACTTTGAAAATGAATCCGTGTATTAAGTGCACTAGTTTGTGCGGTGGTGATGATCACCTAATATGTGCATTTTGTTTTGCAAATATACATATCAAGTGCACAAGTTTTGATGCAGATTTGATAATTAATTTAATAAACAATAAGAATCTGTGTTTCCAATGCGATAATTGTATTGTTGGTCCGTGCTCAGTTATGCAGTCCAAAATTTGCTGAGACTCAAAAAAGTTTACGTGCTTTTAGTAGCTTTCTTAAATCTATAAACAATGCTGTTACAGCTAAAAAGAAAACAAAAAAAACAAAAACTGGTTCTACTAGTGCACGCAATGTTATTGTAACGCGTTCAAAGCATAAGGTAAATGAACCATCGTTATCACAAAGAGACAGTGACGGTAATTCAGTGCAGTGCCAAATTGATTCTCACACTCTGCAATTGCCGAATGTGAGTATTATCGTTGATCCGAGCCCATGTGAAGGTGTTGATGAAGCTGCGGGGGGTGCTGATAACACAAACCACAGCAGTTATGCTGCCGTCACTGCCGCTTCTTCTGATATTGCTGAGTCAGTTGCTTCGTTTAGCTCAGCAACTTCTAATGCATATCCCAACAAGCAACGTGAAAAATTTTCTGAAGGTGATACGATGAAGTATCAAAAGGCGCGCGCAATAGTTGTTGGTAGCAACTCCAATGCTAATCTGGATGTTAGTGTACGCTTTAAATGGCTTCATTTATCATCGTTTAAACCATCAGTAAATGCTGAGGCAATAATTGGTTATGTATCACAGTCTGCAAATATTTCACCGTCGTTATTGCGTTGCCAGCGTCTGACCAAAAAGGACGTTGACATTAAATCCCTACATAGTGTCAACTTTAAGCTTGGAGTTACCTCTTCTAATTATAGTAAGCTGCTCGATGCATCAATTTGGCCATCGGATGTTAAAATTAGGCCGTTTCGTTTTTTTCCAAAAGTTGTACCTCAAGAGGACAACTCGTAAACGCGCAATCAGAAAACATCGATCATTCACGTATTTCAGTTACGAACGATAAAGCTCGTTTGTCGAAGAGCACATTATCAATATATTTTCAAAATATTTCAGGCATGAGAACTAAAGCCTCTGCTATTTACGCTGCCTCGACAAGTGAGGACTATGACCTAATAGTTCTAGTGGAGACGTGGTTAACTGCTGACTTTTTCGATTATGAATTCTTTGATAATAATTTGTACACTGTTTTTCGCAAAGATCGAGATAGCCTAAGTACTGGTCTATCTCGAGGAGGCGGAGTTCTAATAGCTGTAAGGAAAGACTTACTGACTTCCGTTGTTCCTCTATATATTGATGATAGTTTTATTGATCAATTAATCATTTGTATTAAAGCTAAATCAGAAAGCCTATTTATAAGCGTATCCTATATACCACCTAATAGTTCCGACAAATTATATGAAGATCATGTTGATAATATAATGCATGTTTCGAGGTCTAACTCGGATTCTCACTTTTGCGTATTAGGGGATTTTATCTTCCAGGTGAGAATACTCTCATACCAACAAATATTAATTACGCTAATGAAATGTACGTAGTTGATAGTTTTTATAGTTTGCAATTAGTTCAGATCAATAATTTTGTAAATTCGTTACATAAAATCTTAGACCTTATTTTTGTAAGCAATGGCCTTAATTTTAATTTGATTCAGTCTTGCTGTCCGTTATCCGCTACTGATAAGCATCATGTACCACTGATATTGGAACTTGAATTTTATGAGTTTGGAAATATTTTATTTGATAATGATGCTAGTTTCAATTACGGTCGTTGTGATTTTGCATTGATTAATAATTTGATATCGAATATAGATTGGCAATCTCTTTTTAGTGACCGTGATCTCGCTGATTGCTTTGAATTATTTAAAAGTAATGTCTCGTAAATTGCAAACAATAATATTCCTCGTTTCCCGACAAGAGTGTATAAGTTGCCTTGGTATACTAAGAGTCTAAAAAAACTTAAAAACTTGCGTAATAAATATCATAAACTTTTTAAGAACTCGGGATGCCCTCAACTCAAGCAAGAGTACTTGAATTATGCGAAAGAGTTCAATTGTCTCGATAAATTTCTATATAATCGATATATCCTTAATTTTGAAAATACTATTAAATGTAATCCTAAATCGTTTTGGAATTTTATTCGTTCTAAGCAATCGGTTTCCACTATTCCGTACTCTGTGTCTTACCGAGGCAGAAAATCATCATCAACTAATGAGTCTGCTAATTTATTCGCTGAGTTTTTTAAAGAAAATTTTTCCACTGATGATTCTTGGATCGATGATGGGGCTTCGTTAAACGATATAACGTCTTGTTTTAATTTTTCCTCTTTAGTTCTTGATATTGACGACATTATTCTAAATATTCAATCTATAAAAAACTCGAAGAAATGTGATTATCTACAATTTTCATCATTTTTTCTTAAGCAATGTGTAACCTCTATTGCAAAGCCTCTGTTGCATATATTTAATTTATCACTTAAGTCAGGAATTTTTTTAAATGATTGGAAAACTACTTTTATTCAACCTATCCATAAAAGTGGTAAGAAAATTGATGTTGCAAACTATCGTCCAATATCGAAGATTCCAGTTATTTCAAAACTTTTTGAGAAGATAGTAATAGAATCGCGTGAACCTCACATGGGTCCCGGGGCATAGGGACATTGAGGGAAATTGTAGGGCAGACGAACTTGCGAGGCAGGGCACGACCAAGCAGGTTCTTCGGGATAAAGAGCGCTTAGGTATGCCGTTTGCCACTTGCAAGCTTATGCTGAAGGAGTACACACTCCGCCAAGCCAACGAAAGATGGCTGCAATCTCCAGGATGCCGGATATCCAAAGAAACCTGGCCGAAATGGGATCATAAAAGATCGAGACAAATTTATGCCCTAAGGAGAAGAGAAATCTCCATATTAATAGGCGTATTGACTGGGCACTGCCTCATTGGTAGGCACGCAGAAAGACTTGGTGTGCCCTACCGACGATGCTGTAGGAGTTGTAAGGATGATGAGGAGGAGGAAACGGTGGAGCACCTCATCTGCAACTGCCCGGCTTTAAGTGGCGCGAGAATGCACTTTTTGGGAGTTCCCTTCCTGGTTAGCCTACGCCAGGTCACGGAGCTGGACATAAAGGACCTGATGGCCTTCATCAAGTCATCTAAATGGTTCGAGGAGGAGTAACGGTGTCGGTATAGGAACGTCAGTCCCGGGATTCTGCTATGTGGAGAATTCCGTTAATACCGGGATTTTCCATATGGCAGGGTCCCGGAACTGACTTTCCTAGTGTTGGTGGTATCACAACGGGCCTTTTAATACTGGCCTAGGTGTGCCTCTACGGTAGCCACTTGAACCTAACCTACCTAACCTAGTAATGGCTAAATTATCATCTTTGGTTAACCGATTTATTTGCCCAAATCAGCATGGGTTTGTTCCTGGACGGTCCACTGTCTCCAATCTCGTTGTTTTTTCCAATTATTGCATCTCGTCATTCACAGATGGGTGTCAGGTCGACTGCATCTATACTGATATATCGAAAGCGTTCGATAGAGTTTCTCACAGAGTTTTATTAGCAAAGCTACAAAAATTGGGCTTCCATTCAACATTTTTACAATGGATAGAATCATATTTATCTAACAGAGTTAACTTTGTAGTTTTAGATAATATAAGATCTTGTCCGTACGTGGCAACCTCAGGTGTTCCGCAGGGTAGCATCCTTGGCCCGCTTTTTTTCATTTTATTTATAAATGATGTAAGTGCATGCTTTAAGCAATGTAGCTATCTTCTGTATGCTGATGACTTAAAAGTATTTTTTAAAGTTAAGAATGAGTCTGATGTTCTCGTACTTCAGTCGGAAGTAAATAATTTTTATGAGTGGTGCCACACAAATAGGCTAACTCTTAATGCCGATAAATGCTATTGTGTTACGTACTCTAAGTTGAATAATAATTTAATTTCAACCTATTATGTCTCTGGCGTGCCTTTGGTTAGGGTGTTTAAAATTCGGGATTTAGGTATTGTATTTGATTCTTCATTTACTTTTACTGAACATCTCAATTTTATAATTCCTAAAGCATACTCGTTATTGGCGTTCATAAAAAGAAATGGTTATGAATTTAAGGATCCATATACTAAAAAACTATTATACAATACCTTTGTTCGCTCAAGGCTCGAATATGGATCAATAATCTGGAGTCCGTGTTATGAGGTGCATAGTAAGAGACTTGAACGGGTGCAAAGAATTTTTATGAAATTTTGCTTGTCCGAATTTAATTTCGATTTGCCGTTTCCGTCATACATTTCTCGGTGTAAATTAATTCATCTTGATACTTTAGAGAATAGAAGGGTAATCTCGTCAATTTTATTTATTTATGATATTGTGAATGGCAATATTGACTGTCCGGATCTTCTAGCATCCTTGAACTTTCATGTGCCATCGAGGAACTTGCGTCAGCATACTATGTTTGCAATTGAAAACTTTAGGACTAATTACGCGCGCAATGGGCCTATCACACGTGCTCTAGTTGTTATAAATGCAATTAATAATAATCATTGTATTGATTTCTCTATATCCCGGCCTTGCTTCAAAAATTTGTTAGTCTCTATACTAAGCTAAATAGATTTAAGTTAAATTGCCTAGAAATATTGCTGGTTTATAAACACTTTTGTTTAATGTAGTCTGTAAGATTCTTGTAAATCATAGACTGAATAAAGAAATATGAAATATGAAATAAGACAATAAATGACCCCAGGAAATGTGCACAGGCTTTTTGTCGACAATATGTCCCACACCCTGCGCAAGACAGGACTAGACGTGGAATCTTCAGGCGTGCGCATAAACACAAAAACTATGCCCCCGTTCCCATCACCGCTACAGAGGTTCAAGAGGCCATCCGGGAGGCCAAAAACTCCAAAGCCATCGGTCCTGATGGCATAGCCATGGTGCATCTAAAACATATCGGCCTAGCGGGAGTCAAATATTTAACTGTCGTCTTCAATTTGTCTCTGGTCACAGCTGTCATACCCGATAAATGGAAGCAGGCAACTGTGATCCCACTACTAAAGCCTGGCAAGCCAGCTAACGTTGGGGAGTCATATCGCCCGATATCTTGAAGCTTACTCCCGCTCTATACATCACATTTGATGTTAGCCGAGCACCAACATGGCTTCAGGAAAGGTAGGAGCACAACATCTGCTCTAAATGTCATAAACACTCAGATAACTGACGGTCTAAATCAAAACAGGCCTAATGACAGGACGGTTCTAGTTGCACTTGATTTGAGTCAAGCTTTAGACATAGTAAATCATGGGCAACTTGTAGCTGATTTGGAAGACTCGTCACTCCCCCCCTGTCTAAAGCGTTGGACCGCCAATTGTCTCAGTGGTCGTCGGTCGTCTGTTGTATTCAGAAACAAAAAATCTAAAGCCAGGAAGATAAAACAAGGGGTACCACAGGGTGGTGTCCTCTCCCCGTTATTGTTTAACTTCTATATTTCGAAGCTTCCTCCTACACCAGAAGAAGTTACGATTGTTTCTTACGCAGACGATTGTAAGATATTGGCAACTGGTACTTCCGTTGATGAGCTGTGCTCTAAAATAAATGGTTATCTCCCCTCTCTAGTCGAGTTCTTCACTGCCCGAACCATGACATTGTCGCCAACAAAGTCTTCGGCGACCTTATTCACGACGTGGACAGCGCAGGTTGGCATGGAATTAGAAATTTATGTAGGTGATCATAAAATACCTACTGTCGCTCACCCAAAAATCTTAGGAGTGACTTTTGACACCATGCACACTTTCGCTGCCCATTCAGCTGCAATTGTCTCAAAATTACAGAGCCGCAACAAAATCCTCAAGTCACTAGCCGGCAGTACTTGGGGTAAAGACAAAGAAACGTTGTTGGTAACGTACAAGGCAATTGGTCGGCCGATCCTGAACTATGCGTCGCCGACATGGTCGCCGGGGCTTGCAGACGTTCACTGGAATCAGCTTCAGGCCTGTCAAAACACCGCGCTCAGAACCGCTACGGGGTGCGTCCTTATGTCACCTATATCTCATATACATAATGAGGTGGAAATGCTTCCAGTTAGGGAGCATAATGAAATGCTAAACAAGCAGTACCTACTGAATTGCTGTAAACCACAGCATCCCGGTAGACAACTGCTTGAACTCATTCCGCCTCCTAGGACCATAAGGTCGCATCTACGTAAACATTTTGATGAGATCCGTCACTATATAGCAACGCCGTTTGATCTACAGGTGCACAAACAGTCTTTGGGCATATCCATACAACGTCTGTTGGCCATTACTCTGCGCTCTGTCCGCTAAAGAATGTCTTACATGCCGCAACACCTGGCATTTCTGAAGAGGAGCGTCATCTTCCTCGAGAGACAAGGGTCACTCTGGCTCAATTACGCGCTGGATATTGTAGCAGGTTAAACTCCTACATATCTAGACTGAACCCTGATGTGCCGAATGTATGTCCGGCATGCGGCTCGTCCCCCCACAATACCAATCACTTATTTTCTTGCTCATTTGAGCCCACTCTTCTAACACCCATCTCTCTTTGGTCCAACCCTATTGAAACTGCTAGTTTCTTTGGACTCCCGTTAGAAGATATTGATGACAATTAGGTTAAGGAAAACTACGCGTTGGGCAGGACTACACCTCGTTACAACAACAACAACAACAACAACAACAAGGTTTTGGGGAGTGATGCCGAAGTTGACAGTCCTTGGCCGGATATGACCCCGGTACGCTGCGGTACTCCCTTGCGGTAGCGATTTGGTATGACCAGTGGAACCTTCTAGGTCATGTCATCCCTCCATCCGTGAGGAAGGAGAAGATGGGTAATGAGAGGTGAGAGGCATCATATCCGTAGATCAACCATCGAGTTGCACGTCAATTACCTATGTGCATATTAGTCGCCTCTTACGACCGGTATGCCTACCTCGGGAATATTCTAATTAATTTGCCGTTTGATCTGCAGAATCATAAGCGGGCTCTAACCGACATCCACACCGAGTCGGAAGACACTTTTGTCGGATCTCTATAGTAGATATAGTGTATATAGTGTAAGGTTAAACTCCTACTTATACAGACTTAATGACACAATCTCAAAAACATGCCCGTGATCAGAACTGCTACCGTGATCGGAACTGCTACGGGATGTCTCCTCATGTTGTTGTTGTAACAAAGTGTAGCCCTGCCCAGCGTGTACTTTTCCTTAACCTAAATTGTCATCAATTTCTTCTAACGGGAGTCCTAGGAAACTTGCAGTTTCGACAGGGTTGGACCAGAGGGAGATGGGTGTTAGAAGAGTGGGCTCCGAAGAGCAGGTAAATAAATGGTTGGTATTATGGGGTGACGAGCCGCATGCCGGACATTCATTCGGTACGTCAGGGTCTAGTCTGGATAAGTAGGAGTTTAACCTGCTACAGTATCCAGAGCGTAATTGAGCCAGAGTGACCCTTGCCTCTCGAGGAAGATGACGTTCCTCAGACGCAACGCGAGGTGGTTTGGCGTGCAAAACGGCGTTCAGTGGACAGAGCGAGACATAGGACGCAACGGACGTATCATGGATGTGCTTCAGGGCCTGCGTATGTACCTTTGGATCAAACGGCGAAAGTGTGAGGTGCCGGATCTCATCAAAATGCTCATGTAGATGCGCCCTTACGGTCCTAGGAGGTGGCTCATACTCAAGCAGTAGTCTGCTGGGATGTTGTGGTTTGCAACAGTTCAACAGGTACTGCCTGTTTAGCATTTCATTGTGCTCCAAAACTGGGAGCATTTCCACCTCATGATGTAAATGATGTTCTGGAGACATAAGGACGCATCCCGTGGCGGTTCTGAGTGCGGTGTTTTGGCAGGCCTGCAGTCTTTTCCAATGAACCTCAGCAAGCCCAGGCGACCATATCGGCGACCAACGCTTAAGACAGGGGGGGAGCGATGAATCTTCCAAATCGGATACCAGTTGTCCTTGATTTACTGTGTCAAAAGCTTGAGACAGGTCAAGAGCAACTAGAACCGTCCTGTGATGAGGGCTTTTCTGGTTGAGTCCGTCAGTTATCTGAGTGTTAATGGCATTTAGAGCAGATGTTGTGCTCCGTATTTTTCTAAAGCCATGTTGGTGCTCGGCTAACCTCAACTTTAATGTGTAAAGAGGAAGTAGTACCGCCTCCAATGTCTTCACTACTGGCGAGAGGAGCGATATCGGACGATAAGACTCCCCTACGTTAGCTGGCTTGCCAGGCTTTAGTAGTGGGACCACGACTGCCTGCTTCCATTTTTCAGGTATGACAGAAGTAGCCAGGGACAAATTGAAGACCGTAGTGAGGTATTTTACTCCCTCTTCGCCGATGTGTTTTAAATGCACCATGGCTATGTCGTCAGGGCCCATGGCTTTAGAGTTTTTGGCTTTCCTGATGGCCTCTCGAACCTCTGTAGCGGTGATGGAAACGGGGGCATTGTTTTTGTGTTTATGCCCACGCCTGAAGATCCTACGTCTGTCCCTGTCCTGTGCAGGGTGTGGTACAAACTGTCGGCAAAAGGCCGTTGCACTCTTCTTCGGGTCACTAAACGTCTTATCACCAAAGGTGATGTCTACGTTTCTTGGTGGGCCCGTCGAATTTGACAGGGATTTGACTGTGGACCATAATTTTCCAACACCGGTAGAGAGGTTACAAGACCTCAGATGCTCCTCCCATTTGGCATGTTTGTGTTCATCTACCAGCCGTCTGATTTCCGCGTTGAGACCACTGATCTGTGGGTCTGCGGGATCGATGCTACGTATAAGGTCACGTTCATTGGCCAGGGCTGCAGCTTCAGTTGGGAAGTTTGGCCGTATATTTTGTATTCTCCCAGCTGGTATGAAAAGGGCTGCAGCTCTATTTACGACCTTACGTATTTCCTTTTCACCTTGGCGTACGTCAGTCGGTATGGGAAGAGCACCAAAGGAGCTCTCAGTAAACTCAGTAAAGCCAACCCAGTCAGCCCTCCTGAAGTTTACGTAGGATCTCTTCTTAGAGGTGATGAAACCCGGGGCACGATCAACGGACAGGACGATTGGCAGGTGATCTGATGCCAAAGCCACCATTGGGCACCAGTTTATGCAGTTTATTAGAACCGGACTAACAATTGTTATGTCCGGGGAGCTACTGCAATTTACTGCCATCCTCGTGGGGGCGTCCGTGTTCACCGCGCAGAATGTGGAAGCGTCAATTTGCTCGGCTATTTCCCGTCCTCTGCTGTCAGCAGAATGGCGTGAATGCCACATGTTGTGGTGTGCATTAAAATCGCCCATAATGACACGGTTATCGCCCCGTAGGAAATCGCTCAGGGCGATAACTTCTGGGACAACAGGTGACGGGAGGTATGTAGATTTTTATCAGCTCGAGATCAACACCTCCAGCTGAAACGACAATACCCTGTCGCTCTAGGTGTATGTCCTCTTGGTCGGTGTTGAATGCAAATTCCCTATACCGCACGGTTTGGTGGATGATGAACGCAAGACCACCCCCACCGTCCGTACGATCATGCCGGAGAATGTGGTAGCCACCACTCGCTCTGAGATCCGAGTGGGTGCCAAGTTTAGTCTCCTGGATAGCAGCAATTTTGATGGAGTTTTGCTGCATAAACTTGGTGATCTCCACAATCTTGCCAGTTATACCGTTGCAGTTTAATTGCATTATTTTGAAATGCGGGGGAGAGGCAATGGTCACTCTGGGAGTCAGGGACTGATGCGTTCGCCGTGGAGGTAATATGCTAGTCCGTGATCGTCGTCGCAGTCCTGAAGGCGACAAATTCCGCTCGTTGGGAGACGAGGTAGAATTTGTCGGCAATGTGGGCTGCACAGCTCGACAACACGGCGCAACATACGCATCAGTCCATAAATTTCTGTTTGCGAGCCCTGAGCATTTGCGCAGGTGACATTGGCCAAGGCAGGTATTGCACTTGACCGATGGCACTCTGGACGCATATATTCTGTGCCGACAAACAGTGCACATAGTGTGAGGGACCAGGAGCTGATGGCCTTGATTCACATTTGTGCCGGCACCGGAAGAAGAAGAGGGGAGGGGAATATTTTGGGGCGGGGGTTGTAGCTCAGCAGTGCTCACTACATCTGTAGATGTGCTACGTAGGAAGTGGCTGTGAGCTGCTGTATAAGGTGTTGGCGCACTAGGGCGCGAGCTACAACTGGGAACACACAATGCTTGCTGAGCAATATATGTATTGCGAGGGGGAGGCGATAGTGCTACGCCGGAGCGTCGCGAGCCACGAGACGTTCTAGGACGTGAACAGCAAGGCGCCACGAAGGTTTTAAAGAAACTAAGAGGCCGGTGTGTTTTTGGATCTAGTCCGGAGCAACTAGACTTGTGAAGCCAACCTTTACAAGATGTGCATTGCACTGAATGCGAACGTCTGGTATAAATTTTCTTCCGGCACACACAGCAGAACCATTCTGTTGGACCAGGGTTTAGCTCAATGCCAGACCGGAACAAGAGAATAAGGAGCAGCCCTGCTGCAAGGGACTGCTCCAAGGATGACAAATTTAGGGGGAGGAATCGTGACACGTTAGACAGGGTCACTTCGGGTGTACTGCTCTTGGCCAGGCTGTAATATAAAAAAAGTACAACCTGGGTCGTTTCGGTACGAAGGGTACTGTGCAAGCACATGTACCTTTCTCGCAGAACCGGCAGTACGTAGAAACTCCTCATGTCTCACGTCCATCAACAGGCAAAACTTCTCAATGTAAAAGAGCACGCGGAAATGCTTAGCAGGCAATTCCAGCACATCCAAACCGTCATCTTTTGGACACAGATCCGCCCCGAGAGACATAAGGAAACATCTCCGTAAGCATTATGACGAGATCCGTATTGCCGGTTCTGCGAGAACGGTATTTGTACCTGTACAATACCCTTCGTACCGAAACGACCCGGGTTTTTTTTTTTTTTGATAATGACTCGGCCAAGAGCAATACATTTCGAAGTGACCCTGTCTAACGCGTCACGATTCCCTCACCTATTGTCATCCCCGGAACAGCCCCTTGCAGCACGGCTGCTCCTTATTCTCTTGATCCGGGCTGGCATTGAGCCAAATCCTGGCCCAAGAGAATGGTTCTGCTGCGTTTGTCGGAAGAAAATATATACAAGACGATCACACACAGTACAGTGTGCATCATGCAAAGGTTGGTTGCATAAATCTAGTTCCTCCGGACTAGATCCAAAAACACATCGGTCCACTAGTTTCTATAAAAGTTTTGTGGCGCCCTGCTGTTCACGTCCTAGGACGTCCCGAGGCAAGCGACGCCCATATGTTGCTTTATCGCCCTGCTGTTCACGTCCTAGGACGTCCCGAGGCAAGCGAAGCCCATATGTTGCTTTATCGCCCTCTAATAATCAAGTCTCCACGACCTGCAATAATTATATTTCCCAGCAGAATATATGTGTTCCCGGCTGTAGCTTACTTCCTAGTGCATCAACAGCACAAGCACCCACTCATGGCTACTTTCTTCGTAGCACATCAGTTGATGCTTGTAGCACTACTGAGCTTCAGCCCCCGTCTCTAAACTCTTTACTAACTTCTTCCGACACTAGCACGAATGAAAGTCAAGTCCATCAACTTCTGGTCCCTCACTCTTCGTGCACTGTATGTCGGCATATATATATGATATATGCGTCTGTGGCATCGGTCAAGTGCAACTCCTGCCTAGGCCTGTGTCACCTACGCATAGGTTCTGGGCTCGCAAACAGAAATCTCTGGACTGATGTGTTTGTCGCGCCTTGCTGTCGAGTTGTGCAGCCCTCAACGCCGACGGATGTACACTCATCTAATAGTGAACGAATTCCGCCGGCTTCAGGACTGCAACGGAGATCAATATCGCGACATAACCTACCACCATCTAGGCGAACACATCAGTCTTTAACTCCCAGAGTGGCCATTGCCTCTCCTTCGCAATTTAAATTGTTGCAATTTAACTGCAACGGCTTGACCGGCAAGATAGCGGAGATAACCACATTTATGCAGCTACATAAAGTCAAAATTGCTGCAATCCAGTAGACAAAACTTGGCCCCCACTCGAATCTCCGAGCGAGTGGAGGCTACTACGTACTCCGGCATGACCGTACGGACGGCGGAGGTGGTCTCGCCTCCTCAACTAGGATGGCTGTTAACTGCAGTAGCTCCCCGGACCTAACTATTGTTAGCCCGGGGTTAATTAACAGCATCAACTGGCAACCTATGGTGGCCCTGTTATCCGACCACCTGCCTATCATCCTGTCCGTCGATCGTGCCACGGATTTCGTTACATCGGAGAAAAGAACATACGTGAATTTCAAAAGAGCTAATTGGGTCGGCTTTTTGGAATTCACGGAGAGCTCCTTTGGTGATCTTCCCATTCCCACTGACGTACACGTTGGCGAGCGTAACATACGTGAGGTCATTAAAAAGGCTACAGCCCGTTTTATACCAGCTGGTAGGATAAAAGATATTAGGCATAACTTCCCAGCTGAGGCCGCAGCCTTGGCCAACGAACGTGACCTCATACGCAACATCGATCCCTCTGACCCACAGATCGGTGATCTCAACGTGGAAATCAGACGGCTGGTTAACGAACACAAACAAACCAAATGGGAGGAGCACCTCAGGTCATGTAACCTCTCTACCGGTGTTGGGAAATTATGGTCCACCGTCAAGTCCTTGTCGAATCCTTCGGGTCCACCAAAAAATGTCGACATTACCTTTGGTGACAAGACAATAAATGACCCCAGGAAATGTGCACAGGCTTTTTGTCGACAATATGTCCCACACCCTGCGCAAGACAGGACTAGACGTGGAATCTTCAGGCGTGCGCATAAACACAAAAACTATGCCCCCGTTCCCTATGTACAGTCACTTCTCAGAGCAGAAAACCCAGGACATCGCCATGGATCTCTGCGCAGTGGAACCACCCGGGGTTTTACCTCGGCCAAGGACTGTCACTTTCAATGTAACCCTGTTTAGTATGTTTTGTCCCATTCCAAGGACTGTCACTTTCAATGTAACCCTGTTTAGTATGTTTTGTCCCATTCCGAAACTATCATCCTCCCCCCTTGCAGCAGGGCTGCAAGATATTCTTTTGTTACGGGCGGGCGTTGAGCCGAACCCTGGACCAAAAGAATGGATATGCAGTGTCTGTTGCAAAAAAATATATATCAAACGGTCGCATTCTGTGCAATGCTTCTCGTGTAAGAGATGGCTCCATAAATCTGGATGTTCAGGGCTTAACCTTAACATCCACAGACCCCGTACTTTCTTTAGTACTTTCGTGGCCCCTTGTTGTTTGCGCCGTCGGGCGTCCCGCGGTAAGCGCCGTTCAAGCGCACCCCTACCGCCACCTTCTAGTAGCAATACTAATAATAATAATAATAATGTCTTAACGACTAGCAGCATTTCTGCTATACCCGCCACACAAATTCCAGACTGTTGCTCGTGCCTTATGGCGTCAACATCACGCGCAGCAGCTCAACACTCTTGCTCCCACCGGAGCAGTTTAGACATGAGCAACTCCGAGCATCAGTCTCTGTCTGTTTCTTTGTTACACCCCCCCTCCCGTTTACACGTGAGTCAGGATCAACATCTTCTTGCACCTGTCTCGACGTGTACACTTCGTTACAACAACAACAACATGATTTACTGTGTCAAAAGCTTGAGACAGGTCAAGAGCAACTAGAACCGTCCTGTGATGAGGGCTTTTCTGGTTGAGTCCGTCAGTTATCTGAGTGTTAATGGCATTTAGAGTAGATGTTGTGCTCCGTATTTTTCTAAAGCCATGTTGGTGCTCGGCTAACCTCAACTTTGATGTGTAAAGAGGAAGTAATACCGCCTCCAATGTCTTCACTACTGGCGAGAGGAGCGATATCGGACGATAAGACTCCCCTACGTTAGCTGGCTTGCCAGGCTTTAGTAGTGGGACCACGACTGCCTGTTTCCATTTTTCAGGTATGACAGAAGTGGCCAGGGACAAATTGAAGACGGTAGTGAGGTATTTTACTCCCTCTTCGCCGATGTGTTTTAAATGCACCATGGCTATGTCGTCAGGGCCCATAGCTTTAGAGTTTTTGGCTTTCCTGATGGCCACTCGAACCTCTGTAGCGGTGATGGAAACGGGGGCATTGTTTTTGTGTTTATGCGCACACCTGAAGATCCTACGTCTGTCCCTGTCCTGTGCAGGGTGTGGTACAAACTGTCGGCAAAAGGCCGTTGCACTTTTCTTCGGGTCACTAAACGTCTTATCACCAAAGGTGATGTCTACGTTTTTTGGTGGGCCCGTCGAATTTGACAGGGATTTGACTGTGGACCATAATTTTCCAACACCGGTAGAGAGGTTACAAGACCTCAGATGCTCCTCCCATTTGGCATGTTTGTGTTCATCTACCAACCGTCTGATTTCCGCGTTGAGACCACTGATCTGTGGGTCTGCGGGATCGATGCTATGTATATGGTCACGTTCATTGGCCAGGGCTGCAGCTTCAGTTGGGAAGTTTGGCCGTATATTTTGTATTCTCCCAGCTGGTATAAAAAGGGCTGCAGCTCTATTTATGACCTTACGTATTTCCTTTTCACCTTGGCGTACGTCAGTCGGTATGGGAAGAGCACCAAAGGAGCTCTCAGTAAACTCAGTAAAGCCAACCCAGTCAGCCCTCCTGAAGTTTACGTAGGATCTCTTTTCAGAGGTGGTGAAATCCGGGGCACGATCAACGGACAGGATGATTGGCAGGTGATCTGATGCCAAAGCCACCATTGGGCGCCAGTTTATGCAGTTTATTAGACCCGGACTAACAATTGTTATGTCCGGGGAGCTACTGCAATTTACTGCCATCCTCGTGGGGGCGTCCGTGTTCACCGCGCAGAATGTGGAAGCGTCAATTTGCTCGGCTATTTCCCGTCCTCTGCCGTCAGCAGAATGGCGTGAATGCCACATGTCATGGTGTGCATTAAAATCGCCCATAATGACACGGTTATCGCCCCGTAGGAAATCGCTTAAATCAGGGCGATAACTTCTGGGACAACAGGTGACGGGAGGTATGTAGATGTTTATCAGCTCGAGATCAACACCTCCAGCTGAAATGACAATACCCTGTCGCTCTAAGGGTATGTCCTCTTGGTCGGTGTTGAATGCAAATTCCCTATACCGCACGGTTTGGTGGATGATGAACGCAAGACCACCCCCACCGTCCGTACGATCATGCCGGAGAATGTGGTAGCCACCACTCGCTCTGAGATCCGAGTGGGTGCCAAGTTTAGTCTCCTGGATTGCAGCAATTTTGATGGAGTTTTGCTGCATAAACTTGGTGATCTCCACAATCTTGCCAGTTATACCATTGCAGTTTCATTGCATTATTTTGAAATGCGGGGGAGAGGCAATGGTCACTCTGGGAGTCAGGGACTGGTGCGCTCGCCGTGGAGGTAATATGCTAGTCCGTGATCGTCGTCGCAGTCCTGAAGGCGACAAATTCCGCTCGTTGGGAAACGAGGTAGAATTTGTCGGCAATGTGGGCTGCACAGCTCGACAACACGGCGCAACATACGCATCAGTCCAAAGATTTCTGTTTGCGAGCCCTGAGCATATGCGCAGGTGACATTGGCCAAGGCAGATATTGCACTTGACCGATGGCACTCTGGACGCATATATTCTGTGCCGACAAACAGTGCACATAGTGTGAGGGACCAGGAGCTGATGGCCTTGATTCACACTTGTGCCGGTACCGGAAGAAGTAGAGGGGAGGAGAATATTTTGGGGCGGGAGTTGTAGCTCAGCAGTGCTCACAACATCTATAGATGTGCTACGTAGGGAGTAGCTATGAGCTGCTGTGTGAGGTGTTGGCGCGCTAGGGCGCGAGCTACAACTGGGAACACACACTGTTTGCTGAGCAATAGATATATTGCGAAGGGGAGGCGATAGCGCTACGCCGGAGCGTCGCGAGCCACGGGACGTTCTAAGACGTGAACAGCAAGGCGCCACGAAGGTTTTAAAAAAACTAAGAGGCCGGTGTGTTTTTGGATCTAGTCCG
Organism: Campiglossa producta; assembly: GCA_964058755.1. Lineage (NCBI taxonomy): Eukaryota > Metazoa > Arthropoda > Insecta > Diptera > Tephritidae > Campiglossa > Campiglossa producta. Next base: position 42,399,006 of record CAXKVI010000005.1, read on the forward strand.
GAGCAACTAGACTTGTGTAGCCAACCTTTACAAGATGTGCATTGCACCGAATGCGAACATCTGGTATAAATTTTCTTCCGGCACACGCAGCAGAACCATTCTGTTGGACCAGGGTTTAGCTCAACGCCAGACCGGAACAACAGAATAGGGAGCAGCCCTGCTGCAAGGAACTGCTCCAGGGATGACAATTTTAGGGGGAGGAATCGTGACACGTTAGACAGGGTCACTTCGGGTGTACTGCTCTTGGCCAGGCTGTAATAAAAAAATACAGCCTGGGTCGTTTCGGTACGAAGGGTACTGCGCAAGCACATGTACCTTTCTCGCAGAACCGGCAGTACGTAGAAACGTACATCGCACCATGCTGTAACACGCCTCAGCCTACGACGCCAGCCAACCCGGTTACACCAGGTCCACAGCTAACTAGGCTGAGGCACAGCCTTGGTCTTCGCCTACCAACACCTGGGCGAACACATCCGTCTCTCACGCCTTTGGTTAACTCGACATCGACCCCACCGGCGCACTTCCAAATCTTACAGCACAACTGTAACGGATTAACTGGTAAGATCGCAGAGATAACCAATTTGATGACGCAATATGACATAAAACTTGCCCGAATCCAAGAAACCAAGCTCAGTCCAAGGTAGGACCTCATTACCTATGGCGGATATAACATTCACCGGAAAGACCGTCATAGAGTAACAGGAGGTCTGGGAGGTGGTCTAGCGTTCATAACGCACAACTCTGTACAGTATCATCTATTTGATACCGACATCGAAGGTACGGATGATATCTTAGAAAGCCAAGGTATTACCATCCGTACAGGAGATGTCGATCTGCAAATCATTAACATCTACATACCCCCTGTCTCAAGTTGCCCCACCGGTTATCACCCCGACATTAGCTTGCTATTACGAGGAGATAACCGCGTGATCCTGGGCGACTTCAATGCGCACCACGACATGTGGCACTCAAACTTGCCAGCAGACAGTAGGGGGCATGTACTCGCAGAACAAATAGATGATACGGCTTTCTGTACATTGAACGGAGACGCCCCAACGAGAGTATCGGGTAACTGCTATAGTTCGCCAGATATTTCTATCGTAAGTGCAGGACTATTGAACAACACCAATTGGCGACCCATACTCACGTTGGCGTCTGACCATCTCCCAATAGTCATTACCATCGAACGACCGACGGACTTTATAACACCTGAGCATGGTACATACATCAACTTTACCAAGGCGGACTGGGACAGTTTTCAGACATATACGGACGAATCCTTGGCTGCTCTATCCATTCCTACGGACGTACGCAAAGGCGAACGAGACTTCCGCAACATCATTGACTTGGCCTCTAGACGCTTCATTCCTGCGGGTCGAATATCCCGAATAAGACCAAATTTCCCCGCGGATGCAGCGGCCATGGCTAGAGAAAGAGATGAAGTGCGAAGTCTCAATCCCGCAGACCCCCGTATAAGGGATCTCAACGCGGAAATTCGTAGGTTGGTCGATAAACACAAACTGGCCAAATGGAAACAACACCTAGAGCAATGCAACCTCTCTGACGGTGTTGGCAAATTATGGACTACGGTCAAAGCTCTATCTAATCCAACACAACACAAGGATAAAGTAGATATTACTTTCGGTGACAGGGTGAAGAAGGACCCTAGGGGATGTGCGAACTCCTTCTGTAGACAATTTGTACTACATTCCCCACCCGATAGAGCTAAACGTAGAACCATGCGACAGGCGCGTAAATACAAAAACCAAAATACGCCCATTGTCATCACTGCCTCAGAGGTCAAGGAAGCCATCAGACAGGCTAAGCCCTCAAAATCCATCGGCCCGACGGCATTGCCATGAAGATGCTGAAACATCTAGGCCAGGAGGGACACAAATACTTAGCGGCTCTATTCAATCTTTCACTGAACACTTTCGTCATTCCTGAAATATGGAAAAAGGCGAGAGTGGTTCCATTATTAAAACCTAGAAAGCCGGCAAACATAGGCGATTCATATCGCCCTATATCACTTTTGTCGCCGGTAGTGAAGACGCTAGAGTCCATTTTGCTCCCGTATTACACCGCAAATCTGCACCTGGCTAATCATCAACATGGCTTCCGTAAACTGCACAGCACCACCACCGCACTCAATGCCATTACAACGCAAATAAATAGCGGTCTAAATCAAAACCAACCAAATCACAGGACTGTGTTAGTGGCACTTGACTTGTCGAAAGCTTTTGACACAGTCAACCATGCAAGATCTATTAGAAACACAAATACCTGATGGGTTAAAGAGATGGACCGCTAATTACTTGAATGGGCGGCAGGCGTCGGTCAACTTTAGAAACGCAACATCAAAACCAAGACGAATTAGACAGGGGGTGCCACAGGGTGGTGTCCTATCCCCGACACTGTTTAATTTCTATCTATCGAAGATGCCCCCACCACCAGAGGGTGTCTCCGTCGTTTCTTATGCTGACGACTGTACAATAATGGCGACGGGGAAGGGCCCCTATACTGATGAACTCTGTAATAAAATCAACGGTTACCTCTGCGACCTTTCCAGGTTTTTCACAGAACGAGATCTGACGATATCTCCGACTAAATCAACGGCGACGCTTTTTACGACGTGGACGCACCAGGTGAGAAATGAATTAGACATTTTCGTTGACGGCACTAAGCTACCAACTGTCAGCCACCCAAAGTTATTAGGGATGACATTGGATAATACTTTCTCATTTGCTGGTCATGTGTCTGCAATGGTCTCAAAGGTACGTGGTCGCAACAAGATCCTCAAGTCACTTGCCGGCAGTACTTGGGGAAAAGACAAAGAAACGTTGTTGACTACATATAAGGCCATTGGCCGACCAGTCTTTGACTATGCTGCACCCATATGGTCGCCTAATGTACATAACACCAACTGGACGAAGTTACAAGTCTGCCAAAATACTGCCATCAGAACTGCTACGGGATGTCTCCTCATGTCTTCCGAGTCTCACCTCCATCAGGAGGCAAAACTGCTCAATGTAAAAGAGCATGCGGAAATGCTGAGCAAGCAATTCCTTCTGAACTGCCACAAGCCAGCACATCCAAACCGTCATCTTTTGGACATAGATCCGCCCCCGAGAGACATAAGGAAACATCTCCGTAAACATTATGATGAGATCCGGCATCATATTACCTTGCCGTTTGATCTGCATAATCATAAGCGGGTTCTAACCGACATCCACACCGAGTCGGTAGATACTTTTGTCGGATCTCTACCTGTGAACCCCGTTCTGAACAGTCCTCCACCGGATATTGCTGAAGAAGAACGCACCTTACCAAGGGAGACAAGAGTTACCCTGGCACAGCTCAGGTCTGGATATAGTGTAAGGTTAAACTCCAGACTTAATGACACAATCTCAAACACATGCCCTGCATGTGGTAGGACCCCCCATGATACTCTACATCTCTTCAATTGTTCATTTGAACCTACTCTTCTAACCCCTCTGTCCCTCTGGACAAACCCTGTTGAAACTGCACGTTTCCTTGGACTCCCCTTAGAAGAGCTTGATGAAGATCTTCGGAATGATCATACACTCTAGACAGGGCAATGGCTTGTTAGGTTAGGTTAGGTTAAAAGGGCAGGACAGAGTACACCGACCCCGTCCAACACTTAGGCCAGAAAAAATAGGCCCATTGTGATACCCCACACGGTCACTACACTGGCTTGTTAACAACAACAACAACATGCCCCCGTTCCCATCCCCGCTACAGAGGTTCAAGAGGCCATCCGGAAGGCCAAAAACTCCAAAGCCATCGGTCCTGATGGCATAGCCATGGTGCATCTAAAACATATCGGCCTAGCGGGAGTCAAATATTTAACTGCCGTCTTCAATTTGTCTCTGATCACAGCTGTCATACCCGATAAATGGAAGCAGGCAACTGTGATTCCACTACTAAAGCCTGGCAAGCTGGGGAGTCATATCGCCCGATATCACTCCTCTCGCCAGTAGTAAAGACACTTGAAGCGGTCTTACTCCCGCTCTATACATCACATCTGATGTTAGCCGAGCACCAACATGGCTTCAGGAAAGGTAGGAGCACAACATCTGCTCTAAATGTCATAAACACTCAGATAACTGACGGTCTAAATCAAAACAGGCCTAATGACAGGACGGTTCTAGTTGCACTTGATTTGAGTCAAGCTTTAGACATAGTAAATCATGGGCAACTTGTAGCTGATTTGGAAGACTCGTCACTCCCCCCCTGTCTAAAGCGTTGGACCGCCAATTATCTCAGTGGTCGTCGGTCGTCTGTTGTATTCAGAAACAAAAAATCTAAAGCCAAGAAGATAAAACAAGGGGTACCACAGGGTGGTGTCCTCTCCCCGTTATTGTTTAACTTCTATATTTCGAAGCTTCCTCCTCCACCAGAAGAAGTTACGATTGTTTCTTACGCAGACGATTGTACGATATTGGCAACTGGTACTTCCGTTGATGAGCTGTGCTCCAAAATAAATGGTTATCTCCCCTCTCTAGTCGAGTTCTTCACTGCCCGAACCTTGACATTGTCGCCAACAAAGTCTTCGGCGACCTTATTCACGACGTGGACAGCGCAGGTTGGCATGGAATTAGAAATTTATGTAGGTGATCATAAAATACCTACTGTCGCTCACCCAAAAATCTTAGGAGTGACTTTTGACACCATGCACACTTTCGCTGCCCATTCAGCTGCAATTGTCTCAAAATTACAGAGCCGCAACAAAATCCTCAAGTCACAAGCCGGCAGTACTTGGGGTAAAGACAAAGAAACGTTGTTGGTAACGTACAAGGCAATTGGTCGGCCGATCCTGAACTATGCGTCGCCGATATGGTCGCCGGGGCTTGCAGACGTTCACTGGAATCAGCTTCAGGCCTGTCAAAACACCGCGGTCAGAACCGCTACGGGGTGCGTCCTTATGTCACCTATATCTCATATACATAATGAGGTGGAAATGCTTCCAGTTAGGGGGCATAATGAAATGCTAAACAAGCAGTACCTACTGAATTGCTGTAAACCACAGCATCCCGGTAGACAACTGCTTGAACTCATTCCGCCTCCTAGGACCATAAGGTCGCATCTATGTAAACATTTTGATGAGATCCGTCACTATATAACAACGCCGTTTGATCTACAGGTGCACAAACAGGCTTTGGGGCATATCCATACAACGTCTGTTGGCCATTACTCTGCGCTCTGCCCGCTAAACAATGTCTTACATGCCGCAACACCTGACATTACTGAAGAGGAGCGTCATTTTCCTCGAGAGACAAGGGTCACTCTGGCTCAATTACGCTCTGGATATTGTAGTAGGTTAAACTCCTACATATCTAGACTGAACCCTGATGTGCCGAATGTATGTCCGGCATGCGGCTCGTCCCCCCACAATACCAATCACTTATTTTCTTGCTCATTTGAGCCCACTCTTCTAACACCCATCTCTCTTTGGTCCAACCCTATTGAAACTGCTAGTTTCCTTGGACTCCCGTTAGAAGATATTGATGACAATTAGGTTAAGGAAAAATACGCGTTGGGCAGGACTACACCTCGTTTCAACAACATCCGGCATCATATTACCTTGCCGTTTGATCTGCGGAATCATAAGCGGGCTTTAACCTACATCCACAGCGAATCGGTAGACACTTTTGTCGGATCTCTACCTGTGAATCCCGTTCTAAACAGTCCTCCCCCGGATATTGCTGAAGAAGAACGCACCTTACCAAGGGAGACAAGAGTCACCATGGCACAGCTTAGGTCTGGATACAGTGTGAGGTTCAACTCCTACTTATCCAGACTGAATGATACAATTTCAAACACATGCCCTGCATGTGGTAGGACCCCCCATGATACTCTACATCTAGGTGTAAAAGTAGGTGTCCTCCCAGTTGGTGCACCCTGGGTAACGCTAAATGACCTACATAGCCTACACGGCTAGTTTCTTGTATTGCTGGTTCTACGAGAACGGTACCAGTACTTGTGCTGTACCCATCGTGCCGAAACGACCCGGGCCGTTTTCTTATATCGACCCGGCCAAGAGCAATACACTCGGGGTGACCCTGTCTGACATTTAGGCAGGGCTACACCTCGCTACAACAACAACAACAACAACATACTCTACATCTCTTCAATTGTTCAATTGACCCTACTCTTCTAACCCCTCTGTCCCTCTGGACCAACCCTGTTGAAACTGCACGTTTCCTTGGACTCCCGTTAGAAGAGCTTGATGAAGATCTTCGGAATGATCATACACTCTAGGCAGGGCAATGCATTGTTAACAACAACAACAACAACAACAACAACAACAACACTCCTAAACCAGATGACCCCGACATCCTCAAGTCTTAAAAGACGTTTTGCATAGTTAGTAACTACCTACATTGTATTTCGTGTGGGTAGTGGTTAACTATCCTTATAAAATAAGCAGCCCATTTATGTTTAGTTTAAATGCATTTGCATTTAAAAAATCCTTTAAACGGGGTTTCAGTTAAATCACTTAAATCAAATTAAGCCTAGTAAGAATGCCTATGGTTTGAGCCATCATACAAAATTACTTTTTTTTTCGTATGGAAGAATTTTCTCAACACGATCGACGAAAAAAATTCTTAAAAATCAGGGGAAATGTTGAGCTACTTCTAGCTTGCCCATTAGTACCGTGTAATTGACCCTACAAAACTGGGTACTCAGAAATTCGCTAGAAACTGCGCCAAAAAGTTTAAAATTTTGATTTAACTGTGAGCCACTGTACACAAAAAAAAATTCTGACGTGTACATGAAAATCGCCGATACACGTGTATTTTTATTTTTTGTCCCCTTTCCAAAAAAGTCTATTTGGTTCATAGGACAGAAAAAAAGTTCGTTTTTGTACCACAGTGTTATAATCCATTTGATTTCCTGTAAAATAAACAATTCATTTCAAGGAAGAAAATTTTAGTTATCATTTTCTATATTTTAAAACATTTTCCATAGATTTAAAACTTGTATATACATATGTACATATACATACATACCTTCATATATACAAACATTAATGTTTTCATAAATGCAACCATCTTTCCATTTCAAAACGAAATGACGAATAGTAATGCACACATGTTTCGTTGTATAACATCGCTTGTTTCATTGCATATGTGTGCGCGTGAGCTACTTCAACGTTAAGCCGACTAAGCAAACTGAAAGCACAGTCAAAGGGCTACAGTTCATGCAAATTTATACATACCTCTCTCACACAATACAAGCTCATTGCCGGCGAATCTAACGAATTATGTGTAATACACATGATGATTCACTGTGCATTCTTATGGGAATGGAGTCATGCAGGCCTCTAATTCGTAAATATGTTTTTGGCCATTCATGCAGGGCAATAGCGCATATGTATACATTAGGGTGATTCAAATACAAAAGTTTTAGTTTTTTGGGTCTTACCCCCTACAAAGTTAGTAAGTGATGAGAAAATACGCCTCGCAAAAAGTTAGCTCTGCAACTGACCCCTTACCTACTTAAAATGGCCTTTAACCGCCTAGGCAATTTTAGCCGTCCCCTAGGGGTCTCTTTTTCGCCCTTTCCCATATTTTTTTTACGGGAAAAAATGGAATTCTTTTCTAAGTGAGTTTCTTATCATTTTCGAAACCTTGTGCAAAAACATATCCTTAAGTTGTGGTTTTCAAGTTTAAAAAACTTTTTACATTATGCAATTATCATACTATTAAACTAACTACAGCCATTTAAAAATGTTTATATTTCGTATGTGTTACTGGATAGCCTAAGCCAGATCGCGGAACTGGACATAAAGGACTTGATGGCCTTGTTGTTGTTAACAATGCATTGCCCTGTCTAGAGTGTATGATCATTCCGAAGATCTTCATCAAGCTCTTCTAAGGGGAGTCCAAGGAAACGTGCAGTTTCAACAGGGTTTGTCCAGAGGGACAGAGGGGTTAGAAGAGTAGGTTCAAATGAACAATTGAAGAGATGTAGAGTATCATGGGGGGTCCTACCACATGCAGGGCATGTGTTTGAGATTGTGTCATTAAGTCTGGACAAGTAGGAGTTTAACCTTACACTATATCCAGACCTAAGCTGTGCCAGGGTAACTCTTGTCTCCCTTGGTAAGGTGCGTTCTTCTTCAGCAATATCCGGTGGAGGACTGTTCAGAACGGGGTTCACAGGTAGAGATCCGACAAAAGTATCTACCGACTCGGTGTGGATGTCGGTTAGAGCCCGCTTATGATTCTGCAGATCAAACGGCAAGGTAATATGATGCCGGATCTCATCATAATGTTTACGGAGATGTTTCCTTATGTCTCTCGGGGGCGGATCTATGTCCAAAAGATGACGGTTTGGATGTGCTGGCTTGTGGCAGTTCAGAAGGAATTGCTTGCTCAGCATTTCCGCATGCTCTTTTACATTGAGCAGTTTTGCCTCCTGATGTAGGTGAGACTCGGAAGACATGAGGAGACATCCCGTAGCAGTTCTGATGGCAGTATTTTGGCAGACTTGTAACTTCGTCCAGTTGGTGTTATGTACATTAGGCGACCATATGGGTGCAGCATAGTCAAAGACTGGTCGGCCAATGGCCTTATATGTAGTCAGCAACGTTTCTTTGTCTTTTCCCCAAGTACTGCCGGCAAGTGACTTGAGGATCTTGTTGCGACCACGTACCTTGAGACCATTGCAGACACATGACCAGCAAATGAGAAAGTATTATCCAATGTCATCCCTAATAACTTTGGGTGGCTGACAGTTGGTAGCTTAGTGCCGTCAACGAAAATGTCTAATTCATTTCTCACCTGGTGCGTCCACGTCGTAAAAAGCGTCGCCGTTGATTTAGTCGGAGATATCGTCAGATCTCGCTCTGTGAAAAACCTGGAAAGGTCGCAGAGGTAACCGTTGATTTTATTACAGAGTTCATCAGTATAGGGGCCCTTCCCCGTCGCCATTATTGTACAGTCGTCAGCATAAGAAACGACGGAGACACCCTCTGGTGGTGGGGGCATCTTCGATAGATAGAAATTAAACAGTGTCGGGGATAGGACACCACCCTGTGGCACCCCCTGTCTAATTCGTCTTGGTTTTGATGTTGCGTTTCTAAAGTTGACCGACGCCTGCCGCCCATTCAAGTAATTAGCGGTCCATCTCTTTAACCCATCAGGTATTTGTGTTTCTAATAGATCTTGTATGAGAGTGGCATGGTTGACTGTGTCAAAAGCTTTCGACAAGTCAAGTGCCACTAACACAGTCCTGTGATTTGGTTGGTTTTGATTTAGACCGCTATTTATTTGCGTTGTAATGGCATTGAGTGCGGTGGTGGTGCTGTGCAGCTTACGGAAGCCATGTTGATGATTAGCCAGGTGCAGATTTGCGGTGTAATACGGGAGCAAAATGGACTCTAGCGTCTTCACTACCGGCGACAAAAGTGATATAGGGCGATATGAATCGCCTATGTTTGCCGGCTTTCTAGGTTTTAATAATGGAACCACTCTCGCCTTTTTCCATATTTCAGGAATGACGAAAGTGTTCAGTGAAAGATTGAATAGAGCCGCTAAGTATTTGTGTCCCTCCTGGCCTAGATGTTTCAGCATCTTCATGGCAATGCCGTCGGGCCGATGGATTTTGAGGGCTTAGCCTGTCTGATGGCTTCCTTGACCTCTGAGGCAGTGATGACAATGGGCGTGTTTTGGTTTTTGTATTTACGCGCCTGTCGCATGGTTCTACGTTTAGCTCTATCGGGTGGGGAATGTAGTACAAATTGTCTACAGAAGGAGTTCGCACATCCTCTAGGGTCCTTCTTCACCCTGTCACCGAAAGTAATATCTACTTTATCCTTGTGTTGTGTTGGATTAGATAGAGCTTTGACCGTAGTCCATAATTTGCCAACACCGTCAGAGAGGTTGCATTGCTCTAGGTGTTGTTTCCATTTGGCCAGTTTGTGTTTATCGACCAACCTACGAATTTCCGCGTTGAAATCCCTTATACGGGGGTCTGCGGGATTGAGACTTCGCACTTCATCTCTTTCTCTAGCCATGGCCGCTGCCTCCGCGGGGAAATTTGGTCTTATTCGGGATATTCGACCCACAGGAATGAAGCGTCTAGAGGCCAAGTCAATGATGTTGCGGAAGTCTCGTTCGCCTTTGCGTACGTCCGTAGGAATGGATAGAGCAGCCAAGGATTCGTCCGTATATGTCTGAAAACTGTCCCAGTCCGCCTTGGTAAAGTTGATGTATGTACCATGCTCAGGTGTTATAAAGTCCGTCGGTCGTTCGATGGTAATGACTATTGGGAGATGGTCAGACGCCAACGTGAGTATGGGTCGCCAATTGGTGTTGTTCAATAGTCCTGCACTTACGATAGAAATATCTGGCGAACTATAGCAGTTACCCGATACTCTCGTTGGGGCGTCTCCGTTCAATGTACAGAAAGCCGTATCATCTATTTGTTCTGCGAGTACATGCCCCCTACTGTCTGCTGGCAAGTTTGAGTGCCACATGTCGTGGTGCGCATTGAAGTCGCCCAGGATCACGCGGTTATCTCCTCGTAATAGCAAGCTAATGTCGGGGAGATAACCGGTGGGGCAACTTGAGACAGGGGGTATGTAGATGTTAATGATTTGCAGATCGACATCTCCTGTACGGATGGTAATACCTTGGCCTTCTAAGATATCATCCGTTCCTTCGATGTCGGTATCAAATAGATGATACTGTACAGAGTTGTGCGTTATGAACGCTAGACCACCTCCCAGACCTCCTGTTGCTCTATGACGGTCTTTCCGGTGAATGTTATATCCGCCATAGGTAATGAGGTCCGACCTTGGACTGAGCTTGGTTTCTTGGATTGCGGCAAGTTTTATGTCATATTGCGTCATCAAATTAGTTATCTCTGCGATCTTACCAGTTAATCCGTTACAGTTGTGCTGTAAGATTTGGAAGTGCGCCGGTGGGGTCGATGTCGAGTTAACCAGAGGCGTAAGAGACGGATGTGTTCGCCCAGGTGTTGGTAGGCGAAGACCAAGGCTGTGCCTCAGCCTAGTTAGCTGTGGACCTGGTGTAACCGGGTTGGCTGGCGTCGTAGGTTGAGGCGTGTTACAGCATGGTGCGATGAACGCATCCGTCCAAAGATTCCTGTTAGCGAGCCCAGAGCATAGATGTACGTGGCATTGGCCTAAGCAGTTATTGCATTTGACCGATGACGCGAGCGTGTATAATCTTTGCCGACAAACAGTACACGTCGAGACAGGTGCAAGAAGATGTTGATCCTGACTAACGTGTAAACGGGAGGGGGGGTGTAACAAAGAAACAGACAGAGACTGATGCTCGGAGTTGCTCATGTCTAAACTGCTCCGGTGGGAGCAAGAGTGTTGAGCTGCTGCGCGTGATGTTGACGCCATAAGGCACGAGCAACAGTCTGGAATTTGTGTGGCGGGTATAGCAGAGATGCTGCTAGTCGTTAAGACATTATTATTATTATTATTAGTATTGCTACTAGAAGGTGGCGGTAGGGGTGCGCATGAACGGCGCTTACCGCGAGACGCCCGACGGCGCAAACAACAAGGTGCCACGAAAGTACGGGGTCTGTGAAAGTATATGGCCTTCATAAAGTCATCTAAACCCCGTGCCGGTTTAGGAGTGTCAGTCCCGGAATTCTGCTATGTGGAAAATCCCAACAACTCTGTGATTTTCGATATAGCCGGGTCCCGGGACTGACTTTCCTAGTGTTGGTGGTATTACAACGAGCTTTTCAAAACTGGCCTAAGTGTGCCTCTGCGGCAGCCACTTGAACCTAACCTAACCTAATGTGTTACTTGCAATAGTACAAAACTTAGTCATTCAACATCAAACAAAACAAGTAAGGAAGTCTAAGTTCGGGTGAAACCGAACATTACATACCCAGTTGTGCACATAAAGTGGGCGTGATCGTTCACCGATTTTTCTTATTTTCTGTGGTAGTACTCTACATAAACATAACATGCCTGGTACCTAGTTTCGTAAATCTATCTCACACCGTTCTGAAGTTGCTAGCAGTCGAATTTAAAAATTGCTTGACTCATAAGTGGGCGGTGCCACGCCCACTTTTCAAAATTTTGAAAAAATTATGTAAAGAATATGAAAGTTGATGTATGTACCAAATTATATTATTATAGCGAAATCAGTTAATTAGATATGGACTTTTCAATATTTCCACCTCCTTTCAATATAACTTTTATGAAAAAGTAGGCGTGGTCGCGAAGCGATTTCGTTTATTTTCTATAGCTGAATTTACCACAACAATAGTATGTCCTCTACGAAATTTCGTTATACTAGCATAAACTGTTCTGAAGTTATTAAGAGTCAAAATTTTAAAATTTCTTCAAATATACGTGGGCGGTACCACGCCCCCTTTTCAAAAATTTTTATAAAATCGGCCTTAGAACATCTAAATCAATACATATTGCAAATTTTATGTTGTTGTTGTTGTTGTTGTTAACAATGCTTTGCCCTGTCTAGAGTGTATGATCATTCCGAAGATCTTCATCAAGCTCTTCTAAGGGGAGTCCAAGGAAACGTGCAGTTTCAACAGGGTTTGTCCAGAGGGACAGAGGGGTTAGAAGAGTAGGTTCAAATGAACAATTGAAGAGATGTAGAGTATCATGGGGGGTCCTACCACATGCAGGGCATGTGTTTGAGATTGTGTCATTAAGTCTGGACAAGTAGGAGTTTAACCTTACACTATATCCAGACCTAAGCTGTGCCAGGGTAACTCTTGTCTCCCTTGGTAAGGTGCGTTCTTCTTCAGCAATATCCGGTGGAGGACTGTTCAGAACGGGGTTCACAGGTAGAGATCCGACAAAAGTATCTACCGACTCGGTGTGGATGTCGGTTAGAGCCCGCTTATGATTCTGCAGATCAAACGGCAAGGTAATATGATGCCGGATCTCATCATAATGTTTACGGAGATGTTTCCTTATGTCTCTCGGGGGCGGATCTATGTCCAAAAGATGACGGTTTGGATGTGCTGGCTTGTGGCAGTTCAGAAGGAATTGCTTGCTCAGCATTTCCGCATGCTCTTTTACATTGAGCAGTTTTGCCTCCTGATGTAGGTGAGACTCGGAACACATGAGGAGACATCCCGTAGCAGTTCTGATGGCAGTATTTTGGCAGACTTGTAACTTCGTCCAGTTGGTGTTATGTACATTAGGCGACCATATGGGTGCAGCATAGTCAAAGACTGGTCGGCCAATGGCCTTATATGTAGTCAGCAACGTTTCTTTGTCTTTTCCCCAAGTACTGCCGGCAAGTGACTTGAGGATCTTGTTGCGACCACGTACCTTGAGACCATTGCAGACACATGACCAGCAAATGAGAAAGTATTATCCAATGTCATCCCTAATAATAAATGACGAAAGTGTTCAGTGAAAGATTGAATAGAGCCGCTAAGTATTTGTGTCCCTCCTGGCCTAGATGTTTCAGCATCTTCATGGCAATGCCGTCGGGCCGATGGATTTTGAGGGCTTAGCCTGTCTGATGGCTTCCTTGACCTCTGAGGCAGTGATGACAATGGGCGTGTTTTGGTTTTTGTATTTACGCGCCTGTCGCATGGTTCTACGTTTAGCTCTATCGGGTGGGGAATGTAGTACAAATTGTCTACAGAAGGAGTTCGCACATCCCCTAGGGTCCTTCTTCACCCTGTCACCGAAAGTAATATCAACTTTATCCTTGTGTTGTGTTGGATTAGATAGAGCTTTGACCGTAGTCCATAATTTGCCAACACCGTCAGAGAGGTTGCATTGCTCTAGGTGTTGTTTCCATTTGGCCAGTTTGTGTTTATCGACCAACCTACGAATTTCCGCGTTGAGATCCCTTATACGGGGGTCTGCGGGATTGAGACTTCGCACTTCATCTCTTTCTCTAGCCATGGCCGCTGCCTCCGCGGGGAAATTTGGTCTTATTCGGGATATTCGACCCGCAGGAATGAAGCGTCTAGAGGCCAAGTCAATGATGTTGCGGAAGTCTCGTTCGCCTTTGCGTACGTCCGTAGGAATGGATAGAGCAGCCAAGGATTCGTCCGTATATGTCTGAAAACTGTCCCAGTCCGCCTTGGTAAAGTTGATGTATGTACCATGCTCAGGTGTTATAAAGTCCGTCGGTCGTTCGATGGTAATGACTATTGGGAGATGGTCAGACGCCAACGTGAGTATGGGTCGCCAATTGGTGTTGTTCAATAGTCCTGCACTTACGATAGAAATATCTGGCGAACTATAGCAGTTACCCGATACTCTCGTTTTGGCGTCTCCGTTCAATGTACAGAAAGCCGTATCATCTATTTGTTCTGCGAGTACATGCCCCCTACTGTCTGCTGGCAAGTTTGAGTGCCACATATCGTGGTGCGCATTGAAGTCGCCCAGGATCACGCGGTTATCTCCTCGTAATAGCAAGCTAATGTCGGGGTGATAACCGGTGGGGCAACTTGAGACAGGGGGTATGTAGATGTTTATGATTTGCAGATCGACATCTCCTGTACGGATGGTAATACCTTGGCTTTCTAAGATATCATCCGTTCCTTCGATGTCGGTATCAAATAGATGATACTGTACAGAGTTGTGCGTTATGAACGCTAGACCACCTCCCAGACCTCCTGTTACTCTATGACGGTCTTTCCGGTGAATGTTATATCCGCCATAGGTAATGAGGTCCGACCTTGGACTGAGCTTGGTTTCTTGGATTGCGGCAAGTTTTATGTCATATTGCGTCATCAAATTGGTTATCTCTGCGATCTTACCAGTTAATCCGTTACAGTTGTGCTGTAAGATTTGGAAGTGCGCCGGTGGGGTCGATGTCGAGTTAACCAAAGGCGTGAGAGACGGATGTGTTCGCCCAGGTGTTGGTAGGCGAAGAACAAGGCTGTGCCTCAGCCTAGTTAGCTGTGGACCTGGTGTAACCGGGTTGGCTGGCGTCGTAGGCTGAGGCGTGTTACAGCATGGTGCGATGAACGCATCCGTCCAAAGATTCCTGTTCGCGAGCCCAGAGCATAGATGCACGTGGCATTGGCCTAAGCAGTTATTGCATTTGACCGATGACGCGAGCGTGTATAATCTTTGCCGACAAACAGTACACGTCGAGACAGGTGCAAGAAGATGTTGATCCTGACTCACGTGTAAACGGGAGGGGGGGTGTAACAAAGAAACAGACAGAGACTGATTCTCGGAGTTGCTCATGTCTAAACTGTTTCGGTGGGAGCAAGAGTGTTGAGCTGCTGCGCGTGATGTTGACGCCATAAGGCACGAGCAACAGTCTGGAATTTGTGTGGCGGGTATAGCAGAAATGCTGCTAGTCGTTAAGACATTATTATTATTATTATTAGTATTGCTACTAGAAGGTGGCGGTAGGGGTGCGCTTGAACGGCGCATACCGCGGGACGCCCGACGGCGCAAACAACAAGGGGCCACGAAAGTACTAAAGAAAGTACGGGGTCTGTGGATGTTAAGGTTAAGCCCTGAACATCCAGATTTATGGAGCCATCTCTTACACGAGAAGCATTGCACAGAATGCGACCGTTTAATATATATTTTTTTGCAACAGACACTGCATATCCATTCTTTTGGTCCGGGGTTCGGCTCAACGCCCGCCCGTAACAAAAGAATATCTTGCAGCCCTGCTGCAAGGGGGGAGGATGATAGTTTCGGAATGGGACAAAACATACTAAACAGGGTTACATTGAAAGTGACAGTCCTTGGCCGAGGTAAAACCCCGGGTGGTTCCACTGCGCAGAGATCCATGGCGATGTCCTGGGTTTTCTGCTCTGAGAAGTGACTGTACATAGGGAACCTTGCAAATTTTATCATTGTAGCTGCTTCTAATATTGAATTAACCCATTTTATACGTTTTTCGAAATTTTCGATATCGAAAAAGGGGCGTGGTTATGGTCCGATTTTACCCATTTTCAATAGCAATCTATTCTGAACCCAAATAAGTACGCATGCCAAATTTGGTGAAGATATCTCATTATTTGCTCACGTTATCGTGTTAACGGACAGACGGACGGACATGGCTCAATCAAATTTTTTTTCGATCCTGATCATATTGATATATGGAAGTCTATATCTATCTCGATTCCTTTATACCTGTACAACCAACCGTTATCCTAACAAAGTTATAATACCCTGTGTACAAGTACGGCTGGGTATAAAAAATGGAAAAGGGTTATGTATTTTTCTGCTGCGACCCTTTTTTGGACCATTTTTGAGAGCACGCGGAAATGCTTAGCAGCCGATTCCTGCTGAACTGCGACAAGCTAGGACATCTAACGCTTCACGATACCCCCACCTATTGTCATCCCCGGAACAGCCTGCGTTTGCCGGAAGAAAATATACACAAGACGATCACACTCAGTCCAGTGTGCATCATGCAAAGGTTGGTTGCATAAATCTAGTTGCTCCGGACTAGATCCTAAAACACACCGGCCCACTAGTTACTACAAAAGTTTTGTGGCGCCCTGCTACTCACGTCCAAGGACGTCCCGAGGCAAGCGACGCTCAAATGTTGCATTATCGCCTTCTACAAATCAAGTCAAGAAGATAATTCGAGCAGCAGAGCTAAACCGCAATGGTACAATCTTTTACAAGAGCGTGCAATTGCTGGCGTATGCCGATGATATTGATATCATTGGCCTTAACAACCGCGCCGTAAGCGCTGCCTTCTCTGGACTGGATAAGGAAGCGAAAAAAGTTGGTCTTGCCGTGAACGAGGACAAGACGAAGTATTTGCTGTCATCAAAGAAAGAATCGGCGCACCTGCGCCTTGGCAGCCATGTCACTGTTGATAGTTACAAATTTGAAACTGTGAGAGACTTCGTCTATTTGGGAACCAGTATTAACACCGAAAATAATATCAGTCTAGAAATCCAGCGGAGAATCACTCTTGCCAACAAGTGCTACTTTGGACTGAGTAGGCAATTGAGAAGTAAAGTCCTCTCTCGAAGAACAAAGATCACGCTCTATAAGTCTCTCATCATACCTGTCCTGATGTATGGCTCAGATTCATGGACAATGTCAAGAGAAGATGAGATGGCCCTTGGAGTATTTGAGAGAAAAGTTCTCCGGAAGATTTATGGTCCTTCCCGTGATGCCAACGGCGAGTATCGAAGGAAATTTAACGATGAGCTGTACGAGCTCTACGCAGATCTGACCATAGTCCAGCGAATTAAAGCCCAAAGACTCCGCTGGCTGGGCCATGTTATGCGAATGGACAAAGAAGCTCCAGCACAGAAGGTTTTCCTATCGTTGCCTGAATTCGGCAGCAGAGGAAGGGGGAGGCCTCGACTGAGATGGAAACAACAGGTGGAGGATGACTTGAACTCCCTTGGGGTTTCCAATTGGCGTCGGTTATCGCTAAAAAGGAATGACTGGCGTGCTTTGATACGAAACGGCCAAAATCGCTTAGGCGGTTAAGCGCCAATAAATGATGATGATGAATGATGACAAATCAAGTCTCCACGATCTGCAATTCATATATTGCTCAGCAGAACATGCGTGTTCCCGACTGTAGCTCGCTTCCTTGTGCGTCAACATCTCAAGCATTCACTCATGGCTACTTTTTTGTAGCACATCTGTCGATGCTTTTAGCACTACCGAGATTCAGCCCCCGTCTCTGAACCCTTTATTAACTTCTTCCGGCACTAGCACGAATGTAAGTCAAGTCCATCAACTTCTGGTCCCTCACTCTTCGTGCACTGTATGTCGGCATAGGATATATGCGTCTGTGGCATCGGTCAAGTGCAACTCCTGCCTATGCCGATGTCACCTACGCATATGTTCTGGGCTCGCAAACAGAAATCTCTGGACTGATGTGTTCGTCGCTCCTTGCTGTCGAGTTGGGCAGCCCTCAACGCCGACGGATGTACACTCATCTTATAATGAACAAAATCCGCCGGCTTCAGGACTGCGACGGAGATCAAAATCGCTACCTAGCCTACCACCATCTAGGCTTACACATCAGTCTTTAACTCCCAGAGTGGCCATTACCTCTCCTTCGCAATTTAAATTGTTGCAATTTAACTGCAACGGCTTGACCGGCAAGATAGCGGAGATAACCACATTTATGCAGCTACATAAAATCAAAATTGCTGCAATCCAGGAGACAAAACTTGGCCCCCACTCCAATCTCCGAGCGAGTGGAGGCTACCACGTTCTCCGGCATGACCGCACGGACGGCGGAGGCAGTCTCGCGTTCCTTGTTCACCATACAGTGCAGTATAGGGAATTTGATATCAACACCGACCAAAGAGACTCACCCTTAGAGTGTCAGGGTATAGTTATACCAGCTGAAGGTGTTGATCTCGAGCTAATCAATATATACATTCCTCCCGTCACCTGCTGCCCCAGAAGTTATCGTCCTGACCTTAGGGCGTTTCTTTGCGGCGATACCCGTATCATCATGGGCGATTTTAATGTCCACCATGATATGTGGCATTCACACCTTCTTGTTGACGGCAGAGAACGGGAATTAGCCGAGCAAATTGACGCTTCCTCTTTCTGCACTGTGAACGGAGACACCTCTACAAGGATGGCTGTTAACTGTGGTAGCTCCCCGGACCTAACTATTGTTAGCCCGGGGTTAATTAACAGCATAAATTGGCAACCTATGGTGGCCTTGTCATGTTGTTGTTGTTGTTGTTAACAACAAAACACTCCCCGAAGGTTTTGGGGAGTGATGCCGAAGTTGACAGTCCTTGGCCGGATATGACCCCGGTACGCTGCGGTACTCCCTTGCGGTACTGCCCGACTGTCGTGGTAGCGATTTGGTATGACCAGTGGAACCTTCTAGGTCATGGCATCCCTCCATCCATGAGGAAGGAGAAGATGGGTAATGAGAAGTGAGAGGCATCATATCCGTAGATCAACCATCGAGTTAGCACGTCAATTACCTATGTGCATATTAGTCGCCTCTTACGACCGGTATGCCTACCTCGGGCATATTCTAAACCCCTAACCCGCAGGGCCGGTGGCCTTGTCATCCGACCACCTGCCTATCATCTTGTCCGTTGCCACGGATTTCATTACTTCGGAGAAAAGGACATACGTGAATTTCAAAAGGGCTGTTGTTGTAGTTGTTGTTAACAGCAAAACACTCCCCGAAGGTTTTGGGGAGTGCTGCCGAAGTTTTCAGGATCACGAATCCGGAAGCGCTTTTTTAATATTTTGCTTCTCTGCAGAGATATTTGCAATCAAAGTTTCAAGTTTTCATGTGGTTGTTGTAATATTATTAGACTGTCCCTAAAAACGTGCAAAAAATGTCGCGCCGTGGCGGTAGCCACGGTTATGTCACACGTCCGGACTTGGGATGGCGTAGCCCAGGGTTATTTTTTATAAGCGCGGCCGAAGGCCGCCAACTCAAAAAGGTGTTTCGCACATAAATACCATGGATTCCGCCCCAATTTTGGTATCGGACCCGGGTCATTTTCCGGTTTTTTGACCATAACTTTTCACTAAAACAAAAAATTAAAAAAGCGCTTCCGGATTCGTGATCCTGAGGCCAAAACGCGTCTTTTGAGGTATCTCCCATATTTTTAGCTAATTTTTTAGGAGTTGTCCCCTAAAGGAAACTAATACCTTCCCAGCAAACAACTGGAGTCATAAATGAGTCAGAAAAGAGTCCTAAATAGGAGCGTTTACGCTCTTTATGAGCTCATTTATGACTCCGAAATGAGTGTATTTCCCTTCCTGCAATGGTCGTCCGATAAGAGCTAAATTGTATGAGCCTGAATAGGAATCATATATGACTCTTATTGGCCTCAGAAACGGCTCATATAGAGCCTAAATAGGAGTCTAATATGACTCCTTTGTGAAGCTTTTCGGATGCATTTATGACTCGTACAAAAGTCATATATATATACTGCACATTTGGGTTCAAGAATGGCGACTTTGCAGCATTGAACGGGGTAGAGGGGGAGGGGAGGCAGGCTGGAATAAAACATACATGGCATTTGATATTTGTGGGAAAATTCAATTGGATATTTGTGGGGAAAGTCCATTAGAAATTTGTGGAGAAAGTCGATTAGATATCTGTGGGGAAACTCCTTCAAATGTGGAACAATGAGCCATGATCTGCAAAAACGTAAAAATGCATGAAAAAACAACAAGAAACACTTATAGATATATACGTAGGCATACTTATGAGGCCAGGAAATATCTTCAACAACGCAGTCCAGAACGATTTTTTTGTAGCAGGAACAGTTCGCACGGTTATGATGTGTGAATTGAATGATTGAAATTTAATTGAAATAAAAAATTTTCACAAACAAAATATGAATATTTGTTCCAAAGCTGCTTTGTTAAATGAACACTCTCGGCAAAAGGCTCATAATTTTCATCAAATCGAAGTCATAAAAGACTCTTATATGATCATATTTCTGATGCTCATATTTTTTTACATATTTAGGACTCATATCGGACTCCTCAGTTATGAGCACTCCGAGAATGTTTGAAGGGTTAGACTCGAATATGATTAAAAATTTCAAAAAATGCTGGGTGGGACGTTTGCCTTAGTTATAAATCAGTCTTGTTACAAAAATTCGCCAGCAAAAATTTCCACTGGTCTAATTTCTTAAGTCGACATGACCACAGATTTATTAGCAGTTGACCCCTAAAGTAAACATACGATTTTAGCTAATTTTTCTGCTGTTGGGCGTTAAAGGAAACAAATACGCTTAGTTATTGTAAATGTGCAAAATTAGTAAAGTAAATATACGATTTTAGCTAATTTTTCTGCTGTTGGGCGTTAAAGGAAACAAATACGCTTAGTTATTGTAAATGTGCAAAATTATGTAATATAATCTATAATCGAGTGGTTATCTGACGATATATGTTCTAGATGTCTACTAGTGTTGGATCTATCCTGTAGCAAATAATAATATATACAATATGACATACGTAAGCTAAATATTTGCCTCAAGTTGGCTTTCTAAATTTGTACTTCAATATACGCACCACCTTAGACGCCATAGTTCTGCCAATGGTAGCAAGGAATATACGCAAATTTGGTTTTTGTAACAGAACAACCTCCCTATAAGGTATACAATGAGAACAATACAGAGCATTATATTTAATATCCCCAAAGAGGCTTATGTCCTGATTTTCTAAATCACGGTGACTAGACGCGACGCCGTCACTCCAACGTCCCAGTGACGTTCAAATTGTTTGGCAGAATTTTTGTTTTCGTGATGTTGAAGACGGTCCTCGTTTCACACGTACTTGTTGTCGGCTCTTGTTGATGAAAATCAAAAATATTTTATTTTTCTGCGTTGACGCTCGTTTTGTTGAGCGTGCTCGGTTTGTTTGACAAACTGCAGTGTGTTAAGTCCCGTTTACATTGCTCGATTTTTCATTCAATTTCATGTTGATTCTCAAAATTGACTCGTGTCAACGGGTCTTGCAAAATTGCTTGCAACAAAGTTGGTAGCCAGCCGAATTTTGTCCAACTCAACATTCAACTTTTCTACGTTTGTTTACGAACTGACATTCGTGAAATTTTGTCAGATTTTGTTGACAAATTTTTGTAATAAATTAAATAATTATTAATGAATTTTTTCTTTTTAGGCGATTTTTTACTACCAGTACCGGAGCCTAGCGGATTGATTTCCGGCCAAGAATTGTTAATTCGCAAACACTTTCGAAACCTTGGTTACAGTTTTTGTCGTTTTAATAACAACAACAGGGTTTTTGCGGCTTTTTATACATGCTGCCGAAAGTTACCTCAAGGGCGAGGGCCATTCGGGATCAAAGCTCCATCGACGTAGACTTATAACTCCCTGTTTGCTTGCGGTGGTGAATATGGTGGGGAGGATTTTGCTGAGGTATTATCAGGCTCCTTGCGGGTAAAAACCGTTGGGAGTCGGGAAATAACTATGTATTTATTCTGTTGTGAAAACACATTTCTTTTTCTATTTTTATAAATTTTTTTTTTTTAAATGACATAAACAACTGTCAAATAGTTTTCAAAAAAATTGATTAATGTAAACGGGTGGTCAACTCAATTTGGAATCATCGGCACCTGCAACGAAATTTTTTGTTGATATTCAAAATGAACAAGTGCGCGAACGAAAAAGAATTTATATTAAAATTTATTGAAGTTTATCAATGCTTACCAGCTTTATGGAATGTAAAGCTGGAAACATATTGTAATGGTATTGTAATCATTGCAGTTACAAGTAACAAAAAATCGTCATCCGATGAAGACATATTTACGTCACCGGGACGCTTCGCGTTCACCATCACCCTCAAGTTCGTAATTTATAAGCAGAACCCAGTTTCTGTAACTTTTTAACGAAATTCGTTATTGTCGTTAACATCGATTTTGACAAATTTTGAACAGAAAATTGTGTCAAATTAACGATTTTTATGTAACGAACTTCGTTAAAAAGTTACAAAAACGACGTGCAGGTAAGTTTTTGCGTTCATCCAGTTACGTTATCACGGCGCAGTGACTGCGTATGACAGGTCTGCGTTCGCGGTAGTTGGTAATTCCACAAGAGAACACAAACAAAAATGTAAACAAGCCACAAAATAAAATAATTTTTATTGTTGAATTATGATAAAAAAGCAAGAAATTATAAAATTTTGTGAAAAGAGTGTTATAGTGAGGGTTTGTTTGTGTTTGAGTGTTTTTTTTTGCATTTGTGACTGTTTATTCGCTTCGTTTTTGTTGAAGTTGGAAAACTTCAGCATCTCAGCAGCTACCGAGTGCCAAACCGCGTTGAAACATGTCAAGAGACATTATTTTTATGTGAAATATGTGTGTTTACATTTGCAAACAAATTTGCAAATTGTTGTAAGTAATATAAGGGTGTTATGTGACAGATGGTGTAGGACCGCGGTTAAATAAATCTCCGAATTGGACTTCAAATTTTCCCCGTCAAAAAAATTGGTATTTGTTTCCTTTAGGGGTCAACTGCTAATAAATTAGCTAAAATTATGGGAGATAGCTCAAAAGGTGGGGTTTGGCCTTAGGATCACGAATCCGGAAGCGCTTTTTTTAATTTTTTGTTTTTGTGGAAAGTTATGGAAAATGGCCCAGGTCCATTAACAAAATTCGGGCGGAATCCATGGTATTTATGTGCGAAAGACCTTTCTGAGCTGGCGCCACGGTACGCATTTTTTCGCACGTTTTTGATTGAAAATATCTCTTCAGAGAAGCAAAATATTAAAAAAAATCCGTAAGCGCTGATCCTGAGACCAAACCCCGTCTTTCGAGCTATCTCCCATAATTGTACCTAATTTATTGACCCCTAAAGGAAACAAATACCGAAAAATTACTTAAAAAGTCCCAATCGATCCCATGTGTTCTAAAAAAAGTTGTTCGGGGTCAAAAGTTCAAATTTTAAGTTTTTTTGGACTTTCTCTCGAAAACGGTCAGTTTTTTCTAAAAATTACCCAAGACAAAGTTGTAGACCTTGAATTTCCCTATGAGTCTCCAGTAATGAAATAACGCGATTGTGAAATTAGCTCTACATATTATATGCGCATACCATATATGCCATGTATAGACTTTTCAGGATTTTCCCCGAACACCTAGAGTGTGTTAAAACGATAATTTTTATAGAGAATTTTCAGATCTACAACTTTGTCTCAGGACTTTTTTCGAAACAAGGTGAACCTAAGCTCTCTATAAAAATTCAGTACATGAATTCCAGTTTTCGCTAATGCTTAATTTCCATCTCCTAAAATCTCTAAATTCATTTTGCCAAATTTTAGCGACTTTTGCGATTCCAGTGAAAGAAAATCTCTATAAATCTCCATCTTTGCTTCATTTTTTGGCATATCTAAGCGATGAACGCAAAATGAATCAGATAACGTAGCTCAGCTGTTTTTGACAGATACTAAGCTAAATTTGCGATTCTGCAATTTTAGCCATCTCGTAAAATCTCCAATTTTCTCCAAAAGCTGGCAAATTTTTGCGACGAAAAAGAGTTGTTGCTAAAACGCAAAAAATAGGAAAAAGGGCAGAACTATGTTGTTTTAGGCCCTAAAATTAGTCATAAACAATAAATATGTGTAGTTTATAAGAAAAATTGATATTTAATTATGTATTTGCCCATAATTTTGGATATTGTATTTTTTTCTATCTTACTAAAACTGCAAAACACGTCGCAAAAAGTCGGGAGAGGAATCAAAAGTCGAGTTTCAGTCTCAGAAATCATAATCCGGAGTCACAAAATAAATATTATTTATCATTTAAAAGTTATAACTAAAAAACATTTTTTGCTTCCGTATAACAATTTTATAGAGAAAAACTCAATAAATAATTAAATTAAGGTGTATATAACAATTTAAAAACTGTTCTTAACTGACTTTAATAAACAAACACAAATCTTATTACCGAAAATGGAATTTATTTTGTAATTAAAAAAGTAGAGTAAAGCGGGCTACTCACCTGCCAAGAAATGCCTCAAGAAAAAAACGAGCATATATTTCTTATGCCTGGTCAAGAAATTTTGACGTTTATGGCATTTTCCATTTTATTGCAGATTATTAATATAAAAATGTATAAAACATGTGCAGCGAAGTATATACTCATCTTTGCCGTAAATCTGCACGTTTACCTCAAGAAATATATACGAGCATATTTATTTCTTGAGGTAAACCGGCGTTGCCAACCATCGAAAATTGTAGTATTTTTTCTTATGAAAACAGTTCTTGACCATTTCTTGAGCGTTTTTTTATATGGCGTTTGACATTTCTTGGCAGGTGAGTAGCCTGCTTAACGCTGAAAAGTAAGGAATTAGTAGCTAGTAACTTCGGGCGTTTCGGTTTACTTCTGGCTTTTTCAGAGTTGTAAAGGATCACAACTAAATTGACATCTTGCAGTGATGCCTGCGCGCCAACTATAGTGCAGATAACGCACTATTATCATAGCTAGGCTGCTTGTGGATCAGAATCGCAAATAAGCGTCATCTCCTAAAATTCTGAGAGGTCATTTGCTTAAACGTTTTAGCATATTTTAGTATTTACGAGATGGAGATGGATGGAGATTTCTGGAATTCGCCTGCAGCTCTGCTGTATTTTTTGTGTTTTTTCACAAATATACGCTTTATTATCATCAAATTATCCATGCCTCAAAGTTTTCTTTTTTTTTGTTAATTTTTCTTTAAATTGCTAAAAAAAATATTATAATAAATAAAGTGAATCCAGCAAACGCGGCCCAAAAGCAAGTGTTTAGTTTGACAGCTAAAATGACTTGGGTGAACGTGACTCTTTGCGTCGCGTTTCGTTTTATAAAATCAGACCATTAAGGCTGGTTTTCATTATGTCAAATGGTGCAAAATTCATCGACTTTATCGAGATTTGGTTGCTTATTTCGATAAAGTTGATAAAAGTTGTCAAATTTAACCTTTATAATACATTTACACGGCTGACTTTCCAATAATGTACGGTCCCGATTTCTTTAATTTTTTGTGGAGGGAAGAGGTGCTCCCATAGACTACAAAATAAAAAACTGAACTGGTAGGACGCTTACATTTCATAAGAAAATTGCACTTAAAATTGCAATTTCACCAATACAAAATTACTCATTTAACTAGATTTCCCTTAAATTACACACATAACATTCTTTTTAAATTTAGGAACATAAAGAAGCCATGCCTCACCCGCATTGCTTATTTTTTATTTCAAACCGAATAAATAGCATAAATCCAGAAAATCATTATCTTAAGAAAACCACCATCACTGAAATAACTAGGCAACAACAATTAGTACGAGAGCCCTCATAGACATGGTGTTGTTGATTAATAACAAGCTAAGTTTTTCTGAGCGACTTCCTTTCGCCGAGACGCCCAACTTTTTTATCTTCGAAAATTCTGGAATGTGCGACCCTTGGGAGGTAGGGGGCGTGGAACATGTCAATTTGGTGCATACAAAGTTTTTATGAATAACCGTTTTATTTTTATTTCACTAACTGCCACTGTCGTAACCAACTCACGAATATATGTGGCCTACAAATTGTGTGCGACATAAAGTGGGACCGACAACCCAAATATGTCAAAATGCCGTCATCAAAATATTTATTAACATCAAGCTAATTTTTTCACAGTTCGTTGTCAGTGATGGACATGATTCAATAGCATTATTGGCCTACAAAAATTGTGCGACATGTAGCCAGACCTCCGCCCCAAAGTGGTCAATTTGGTGTCAACCTTTGATTTATTAATAACAACCTGATTTAAAGTTTGTATCTTAAGGAATAACGAATAAAAAACGGCTGTTACACTGGCCTACAAAAAAAGTGCGACATGTGAATAAAATCTATATTATTATATATTCACTCATATACATGAGTTCCATAAGTGTTTGCTAATTTGATATGGAAACAAATATCTCAGTGCATTTCTATACACATAAATATAAGTATGTGATATAAAATTATCATGAATAAACCCTTTTATTTTCTGCTTAAAGTAATTTTGGGTACTCCACGGCACAAGAAAAGTGATACATTCCACTTATACTTCACAAAGTCTCTTCAAAACAAAAACTCAAATTGTTGGGGTTAGGAAACGATTGATTTGCGTGGTAAATAATGTCAGATTTACATCATTTTTTTTTTTTCAGGCAATCAGGTTTCGCCATTGTGTGGATGATACCAGCGAAACCAAACATCACTTCCAATTGCACCTGAAACTTGGCACCAGAAGAATATAAGATTATCCGCATATTATTATTTTCATTCACTCAAGGTTATTTTAAGTACCGTACATTAGGGTGATTAAAAAAAAATGTCGACTTGGTCTTACCCCCTAAAAAGTTAGGTAGCGATGAGAAAATAAGCCTTGCAAAAAATTAGCGCTCTAACTTAACCCTTAGGGGTGGCTATTTTTTTCGCCCGTTCCCATTCATTTTGTATGGGGGAAAATGGGATTTTTTTTTAAATTGAACTTTTTTCAAAATATTTTTACATACTCTTAAAGTTGAAGCTTTGAAGCTTCCAAAATGGTAAGCCATGTGCGATTATCTTAACTATCAAAAAAATTACAGCCATTTAAAAATGACTGAGTTTTGTACAATGCACACACATACACAGTAACACGTATAAAATCTAGTAAATCGTAAATGGCTGTAATTATTTTAATAGTTAAGGTAATTGCACGTCGCTTATCATTTTGGAAGCTTCAAAGCTTCAACTTTAAGAGTATGTAAAAATATTTTGAAAAAAGTTTCAAAAAATTAAAGGAAAATTCACTTAGAAAAAAATGACATTTTTTCCGGTGCAAAATGTATGGGAAAGGGCGAAAAAATAGCCACCCCTAAGGATTAAGTTGGAGCGCTAATTTTTTGCAAGGGTAAGACCGAAAAAAAACAAATTTTTTTTAATTTCAATCACCCTAACCGTACATACTAGGGATGCCAATGCCAGAATCCCGTACTTTTAAAGTTCCGAAAATCCCGTCATTTCTTTATTACAATCCCGCATATTTCGGGTACCTATTTACTAAAAATGCAATTATAAAATACTTTAAGATTAAATTCTTTGTCAAACAATTTCTTCTATTCTTGCACTGCTGGTGAATAGCTGATTCTAAAATCCTGGGACTATTCACGGAATGTCGAAATTGTAAAAAAAAAATTTAGCACCCTGTTTATATTTTAACAATACACAGAACGAATTATCAATAACATGTATAGTGAAAAGGGAGAGTAAATAAAGAGAAAAAAACAAACTATTCTGTTATTTTGAATGTTTGTTCTATTTCTGATTGTCCTACGGAAGGTTTTGCTTACACTTAGTATTCGGCCTATTCGGGTGCTATTTTCTGCTCTGGTTGCGGCCTTTTCCCTAGTCATAATTATTCGGTTTACGCTTCCTCCAAAATTTAATATTCGGCGGGACACCAATATGTATGTATAGGTGTAAGCGAAATAACATGAGACTTATTGTTTTCATTTTTTTTTTTCAACAGAAAATCTGATTTTTTGTAGATAATAAATAATACAAACTGTGTCTTTACTATACTATAAAATTCTGAACTATTAGACCAAGAACTAAGATTTTTTCTTATTTTCTCCCGTGACACAACAAAACCAAGTAAGTACATGGGGAAATAACTGAGACTTTTTGGTTTTGTAGGTATAACGAGACACTACTTCACGCATATACCCAATCTTCTTTTCGGCCTAATATTTTGGGAGATATCCTCGAAGCCAGTAGAGAAATTAACCACATTCCTTACTGCAGTACCTATTATCACCCTGGGCTAATAACTTGAACTCAAAAAATGCTCCTTAAACTTTAGTTTATGAAAAAGGGAATTTTACCCAAAATTAGAGATTTTGACCAATTGCAGCTTTTGCATGCTTGACCTGAGGCATGTCCAGTAAAGAGTAAACTATAAAACTTGGCCATAAAATCCATGGGGTCAAAGCCGATTTAAGACATGGAGTGCCTTTAGCAAAGTTTGTTAAATGATCAGTAAAACATTTTCCGTAATGACGATTTTATACAAAAAATCGGCCACTCGTATATACATACATACAGACAGACAGACTGAAAATTTACTATAGAAACTGTAGATTGAGATTCTACTGGCTTAGTTATGATCCCTCATATCAGTTATTATTGAAAATCTGCAATCTACAATGATCTCTCCTATTACAATTTTTTTACATTGTGACATTTCTTGTCGGTCTGGAGACATGTCGCACAATTTTTGTAGGCCAATATTACATGTGTAAACGGGATACACTTAGCTTTCATTCGCCGGTCTTGGCCTACAGTTATTAATAAAAAAATGTTGACACCAAATTGACCACTTTGTGGCGGAGGTCTGGCTACATGTCGCACAATTTTTGTAGGCCAATAATGCTATTGAATCATGTCCATCACTGACAACGAACTGTGAAAAAATTAGCTTGATGTTAATAAATATTTTGATGACGTCATTTTGACATATTTGGGTTGTCGGTCCCACTTTATGTCGCACACAATTTGTAGGCTACATATATTCGTGAGTTGGTTACGACAGTGGCAGTTAGTGAAATAAAAATAAAACGGTTATTCATAAAAATTTTGTATGCACCAAATTGACATGTTCCACGCCCCCTACCTCCCAAGGGTCGCACATTCCAGAATTTTCGAAGATAAAAAAGTTGGGCGTCTCGGCGAAAGGAAGTCGCTCAGAAAAACTTAGCTTGTTATTAATCAACAACACCATGTCTATGGGGGCTCTCGTACTAAATGTCTTTATATTACTTGCAGTTACAGCGAGTTGCAACTGCTGATGTGCATACACGAATAAACAAAATATGTGCATATGTTTATTCAATTAAGCTAAGGGTACACCTAGCGACCAAATATTCTTTGCATGTGTTCTTATGGAGCAGAGTACACCTAGCGACAGCAGCACCACGCGTCACGGCGCGACACAACATAGTTGATCAAATAGCAACTTTTTGGTCGCGTCGCGTCGTGTCGCTAGATGTGCCCGTACCTTTAAGGTCTGTTTACATTGTTCAATATTGGAGTCAATTTTCGTCGCAAGTATAGTTGATTCCAAATTAAATTGACTACCCGTTTACATTAATCAATTTTTTTTTAAACTATTTGACGATTGCTTATGTACTGAAAAAAATTAAATAAAAATAGAAAAGAAAATATTTTCATTTCATTTCTTTTCCAATGCACGTCTTTCTGAACACCGTACCCAGAACTGCCACGGGTTTACAGGCAGGCACTTTACAACATTCACCTAGAGAGGGTGAGCACCTTTATTAGCTCCCGCCCGACGAATGCCGTTCTGCAACAACAAGCCCACCGGTTTCTGCGTAGGAACAGCATCTCCAAGAGTGTCCAGTTACACTGATTTGGGTAAGGTAACAGGTGAAGCCCTCACTTATCCAGAACGAACCCCGAAGTGCAAAATGTTTGCCTGGCATGTGGCTTTTCTCACGACACTAACCATTGATTCACCTGCTCCGATTAGCATACGAGTACTCTTCTAACACCAATCTCACTTTGGTCAAACCATAATAAAGCTTATGGTCTCCTTCCAATCCCGTTAGAAGAGATTGATGACAATTTACAACGGAAATAGAGACCTAGTAAAGTGGATAAAAAGTGATCGGTCATCCTGGCTTGGCAATGCTTTGCAACTCCAAGCGAACAAAATACGAAGCGTTTCCAAAGGGAGCGAAAAGTCCATTTGAAAGAATAATAATGGGAACGTCTACAGATTTACAGCCCGCACGGAGTCTTTCCGCATTACAAGGAAACACTTTCCATTATCTGAGTATCTGTGGGAGTGTTTTGGAACGCCATGAACGCATCCTCAAGAAGTCCCATAAGAAACGTGTCTGCATACATTTTTAAAAGACACTTCCCCGTCGGATACGCTACGCCGGGAGTCCTAAAGGAGTACCTTACGGACTCGTTTGGTTAGATGGGACGGAATGCACAGGTTTTGCTGTAGGTTTTGGTGTTGAACACGAAAAAGAAACGCCAATTAAAAAATAAACAATTTATTTTTAATTTTTTTATTTACAAATTTTTTTATAAAAATCTGACATAAATTTACATCCCACAATTCGTAAACAAACCCAGGGTTGTACAGAATGATAAGTTGAACAAAAGTCGGCTGGCTACCAACTTTGTTGCATGCAATTTTGCAAGACCCGTTGACACGAGTCAATTTTCAGAATCAACATGAAATTGAACGAAAAATCGAGCAATGTAAACGGGACTTTATATCAAAGGCCGGCAGATATTTTCCTGGGAGTCGAAGTATGTTCGGCCATCTCACGTACACAGTTCGTAATTACACGCACACAGCACGAACGTCAAAAGCAGAGCATAAAAGAATCAAATTTTATTCAGTTTTATGCTAGCATTGATTGAAGCAGGTCGATACCGCATTGCTTATATTATTTCTTGCTTATATTGGTACACTGAGCATAAATGCAAAATATATTTTATTAATAAGATGGAGGTACAAAACGATTTTTTTCTGCGTAAATATTTTTAATGATGCTGAGTGTCTTGTATGCGGCCAAATTTTAAAATGCAAAGACACCTTTCACCTTAAGCGTCATTATGACGATAGTCATCCTGATTCGTTGAAAACCAGCATTTTAATTTTTAAAACAAATTCTTATTCATTCTTAAAAAACTTAAAAGAAAAATCAAATAAACACAAATCGTGTTTTTTTCTATTAATATGTAAGTTATCTGATAGGTTATACAACATTTACATTTTTAATTTTGAAATTAAATTCATAGTACTTCAAGCCCGTCAAGCAGATTTCGTTAAAAACCTTCGGAATTCTTTAATAAAAAAAATTTTATACTCTTCAAAAATCTTTAAGAAAAATTCAAGTATACACAAAACATAAGATACATATATACATATGTTTTCTTATTAAATATAAGTTTAGTGGCCGTCGTCAAGATTGGTGTTAAGTTATACAACATACAAATTTTTGCCAGTGCAATACCACCAATACACAAGCATTTTTGAGCGTAATACACTAATACTCCCACATATTGCGTCTTCTCTGTTTGCCGGCTACTGCTTTATATACCCTAGCAAGCGGCGGCTTCATCACCTAGAAATATCTACACATTTCCGGGTTATTCGTACAACAGTGTTCTCGAAACGTTTATCTATCGTCATCTCTTTGTGCCACATTCGCAAATATGTAAGCTGCCTCTCCCTCTCTCACTCTCGTGTCATGTATCTAAACAGCTGTAGTTGTGGTAGTGACGCTAGTGGTGGAAATACGCTAGTGGCGGGAGATGAGCGATTCTTGAGAATATTCGCCACACTGCCCTCCACCTAAGTCTGATCGTCCCGATCAGGCACATTTCCCGAGCCAAACGCTGCTAGTCTCTTCAGGTCAACCACCTTCATTTTGTTTCGTGGTCTTCCAACAGTTTGTATGCGGTAGGTAGGTAGGTAGAAGTGGCTGCCGCAAAGGCACACCTAGGCCAGTAATAAAAGGCCCGTTGTGATACCACCAAACACTAGGAAAGTCAGTCCCGGGGCCCGGCCATATGGAAAATCCCAGTGCTGTCGGGACTCTCCATATAGCCGAAACCCGGGACTGACACTCCTAACCGACACCGCTACCCCTCCTCGAACCATTTTGATAACTTGATGAAGGCCATCAAGTCCTTTATGTCTAGCTCCGCTCAAGCTAACCAGGAAGGGAACTCCCAGAGAGCGCCTTCTCGTTCCGCTTAAGGCCGGGCAGTTGCGGATGAGGTGCTCCACCGTTTCCTCTTCCTCATCCTCTTTGCAACTCCTGCAGCATCGTCGGTAGGGAACGCCTAGCCTTGCTGCGTGCCTACCAATAAGGCAGTGCCCTTTTAAAACACCTATTAATATGGAGATTTCCTTCCTTTTTAGGGCGTATATGTGTCTAGATCTTTTAAGATCGCATTTTGGCCAGGTTTGCTTGGATATCCGGCACCCTGGGGCTTGTAGCCATCTTTCGTTGGCTTCGCGGAGTGTATGCTCCTTCAGCATTAGCTTGCACGTGGCAAACGGCATACCTATGCGCTCTTTATCTTGAAGAATCTGCTTGGTCGTGCCCTGCCTGGCAAGTTCGTCTGCCCTACAGTTTCCCTCAATGTCCCTGTGTCCCGGGACCCATGTGAGGTTCACGCGGTTCTGTTGGGCCATCTCTTGAAGAGATCGACGACAGCTGAGCGTCAGTTCAGAGTTGAACGAGTAAGAGCCAAGGGATTTGATGGCCGCTTGGCTGTCGCTGAAAATACAGATATCATGTCCGATGGTGCGTTCACCTATCCAAGTCATGGCGTCCATGATTGCAGAAACTTCAGCCTGGAAGACGCTGCAGTGATCAGGTAGTCTAAAGGAGAGTTCTAGGTCCAAATCCCTTGAGTAAACCCCTCCTCCGACTCTGCCGTCTAACTTCGAGCCGTCGGTGTATATAAAAGTGCCGCCATTAGTAGCGGGACACCGATCTATGTTCTCCCAGTCTTCCCTGCTGAGAATGTTTATTCTAAAACAACAATCTCCGACTGTTGTGGTCGCACACCGATCTATGCTCAGAGGGAGAAAGCTGTAAGATCTTAGAATACAGGAGTGTCCAATAGTGCTTGCGCCCCAGACGGACGTTTCCCTTAGACGCACAGCCGATGCTGCTGCTGCCCGGTACCCTTCCAGATCGAGTGGCAAAAGGCCAAGAATGGCCTGGAGAGCTTCATTGGGCGTTGTTCTTAACGCCCCGCTTATACAGATCATGCTCGATCTGTGGACTTTTCCTAACAGATTTAGGTTTGTTGCCTTTCCTAGCGCAGGCCACCATACCACGACTCCATACAGCATAATTGGCTGGATTATCGCAGTGTAGATCCATCTGCAAATTTTGGGGCTGAGCCCCCATTTTTTGCCAATGGCTCTTTTACACGTGTAAAGTGAAATGCACGCTTTCCTCTGGCGCTGGATGACATTCTCCTTCCAGTTAAGCTTTCTATCTAGAACTGTGCCTAGGAATTTGGCTTTGTCAGCTAAGTTCAGGCGCACGCCATCTAGTTCTGGTAGGTTCAGCGGTGGTATCTTGTACCGCCTGGTATAAAGGACAAGCTCCACCTTTCCCGGGTTGATGCTAAGTCCGCAGCGAGAGGACCATGAAGAAACTTCTCGCAGTGCTACTTGCATCAAGTCACACAGGGTTTGTGGGAATTTGCCCCTATATGCAATAGCTAAATCGTCTGCATATGCCACTATCTTCCCGCCCCCCCACCTTTTGTCTCGTAGCAGCGAGTTTACGGTGAGGTTCCATAGGAGCGGGGAGATAACACCACTCTGAGGCGTTCCTCTTGTGACATAGCGTGAAAGATCAACTGTTCCCAGTGAAGAAACTATTTTCCTTCCCTTTAGTAGATGATCAATTAGTCTAATAAGAGACCTATTTATGCCCAGGTTTGTTAAAGCAGTGTTAATAGCCTCCGGCCTTATATTGTTGAAAGCCCCTTCGATGTCCAGAAAGGCCACGAGACAGTACTCCTTTTCGTGCAATGATTTTTCAACAATAGAGACTAGGCTGTGGAGCGCAGTTTCCGTTGATTTACCTTTGGTGTATGCATGTTGATAGCTAGAAATAAGGTTGCTATCAATAGTAGAGGAGAGATAATCGCTAATCGCGACTGATCGGTCTGTAGTCTTTAGGCTCATAGTGTGAGGCCTTCCCAGCCTTTGGAATAAAGACTACCGTGGCGCTTCTCCAGGAGCACGGAATGTAATTAAGAGCCAGGCAGGCTGAATAGAGAACTA
The DNA here is from genome assembly GCA_964058755.1 of Campiglossa producta. Lineage (NCBI taxonomy): Eukaryota > Metazoa > Arthropoda > Insecta > Diptera > Tephritidae > Campiglossa > Campiglossa producta. Next base: position 42,433,278 of record CAXKVI010000005.1, read on the forward strand.
CCAGCCATTTAGCTGATATTTCCAGCGTGTTTATAAGTTGTGCGGGGAAAATCCCGTCTGGCCCAGCTGCCTTGAACGGCTCAAAGCTTTTGATTGCCCACCTTACCCTTTCCTCCATAATGGGTATGTTTACCGCCAGGTTTGTTGCAGATGCTACAGGTGCATCATACAAGTTCCCCGGAAAGTGTGTATTCAGGAGCAGCTCCAGGGTTTCCCCTTCCGTGCTGGTCCAAAATCCGTCAGGCTTCCGTAAATAGCTAATGGCTGTTTGAGTTTTTGATAGCACTCGTCTAAGTCTCGCTGTATCATCGACTTTTTCGACCCCGGTGCAGAAATTTATCCACGAAGTTCTCTTCGCTTGCCTTAGAGCCTTTTTATAGGCCCTCAGTTTAGCTTTATATTCGAGCCATTCAGGCTCCGTACCGATGCTCTTGGCCTTGTTAAATTGCTTCCTGCATGATATACGGAACGAATCCAGGTCGTAAGACCACCAGTGGGGTCTATGTTTGCCGCGTGGTTTTGGTACTGGACAAGCCTGCTCTAGGGCATTTGAGAGCGCCGTTGTAAAGGTCGTTACCAGATCATCCAGTTCTCCCACTGATGAGGGGGCTTGTGGAGGTAATACTGGTAGGTCCCTAGCTAATATTTGGTTATGTAGCTGCCAGTTAGTGTTGCGTGGATTTCGTTTCATAACTGGCTGCTCAACAATAAAGTCTAACACAATTTCTATGTACCGATGGTCAGAAAATGAATGCTCATCAAGAACACGCCATTTTCTGACCCACTCATAAGCGCCTTCGCTACAAACAGTGAGGTCTATAACCTCCCTACGAGCTTTAGTTATAAAAGTAGGCTCGTTACCCACGTTACAAACCACCAGGTTAGTTGTTAGTAGGTAGTCAAACAGAGACTCGCCCCTAGCGTTAATATCGGAGCTTCCCCACTGGACGTGATGAGCATTAGCGTCAGCTCCAATAATAAGATGGCCCGTACAGAAATTATCCACCAGATCTTTCACCTCCTTTTGTGGAGGAGGTTCTTCGGCGTCATAGGGCATATAGACCGACGCCATCGTTAGGCTGGTGCTGCCGACTGTTAAGCTGGCAGCTGTAACGTCACCATTTGAGTAGTTGGGTAATAGAAAGGTGTTTAGCTCAGACTTTACCAAAATACAGGTTCTGACCTTGCCCTCATCATTGGCTTGGATGAGCTTGTACCCCTTAGTCCCCAATCCACAGATCCTAGAGCTATTGACCCAGGGCTCTTGGATAAGGACCACGTCTACGTCGCCTTTAGAAAGACGACTGCTTAAAACAGCCGAGGCTGCTTTAGATTTGTGCAGATTTATCTGAAGCACCACCAACATGAGAGAGCTCAGACTTCCCTGTCGCCAGCGTGTCGTCGAGGTCTGGCCTGTTCCGGGGGCTGTCTCTCAACGAGGAGTTGTTCAGAGCACCTGCACGATTTGGCGTGGCGGGAACCCTGCTGTCTGAAGCAGCATCAACGTTAGTGTGCTCAGGTTTAGCCACGATCGTGACGTCGAGGCCTTCTTCGTCAAGCAGGCTTTCTTCTATCGCCGAGTTGTTCGCAGCACCATCGCAATTTGACGTGGCGGATAACATACTTTCCGCGTCGGACTCCTCTGCTTCCCCTTCCGATGCCTCGATCTCCGAGTCCTCCGGAGCGTCCGGAATAGCAGCGCGCTGTGCATCGCCACGGTATACGTGGATCACGATCTGACCCAAGCCGTAATGCACTCGTCCGTTGCACCGTTTAAGGGGCTCGAGCGCCTCCTTATTCAGAGTGATAACCACCTGTCTATTGGGTCCAACCACATCGTCGACCAGATTGACGCCCCAATCCTGCGTCGGGAGAGACGGATTCCAGACCTGCAGCATCTCAAGAATATTCTCGGGTTCTGCAGGGACGGCAGGAATCCATGCCCTTGCCCTTGGCCGAGCAGGAATGTCCTTCCAGTCGACGACATCTAGTCTTGCCCCTGGGTAGACTTCACCCAGTCTTGCAACTGCTGCCTTATACAGTGCGACAGTTCTTGCATCCTCGCACGCGAATATTTTGATCTGACCTTGGTGCCAGCCCGCGTCAGTACCTCGCGGCGGACTACCCGGAGACTCACGCATTATGTGGAGGAGGGCCCTGCCCATTTCATTCCGGACATACAGCCACTGGTCTTTGGGGATGGACCAACGGTCGTTACCTCGGTCAATGAAACCTATAAGGATTCTGTCCTTGGTTACTTCAGCAAAGCTGAGTTTTCCCACTACGGGGTTGACCTGATGCCGCTTCGGATGGGGGTCTACCTCTCCGTCCGATCTCTGGCGTTTGAAGGGATTACCGTTCACCCTCTTAGGCACATAGGGCCTCTGGAAATTTGGTATCAGAGCTTTCGCTTCCTCCACCATCTTCCTTTCTTCCGGCGACAGCTTCTCCTGCGATGCTCCCTCATATTTTTTAAGGATCCTTGCGGCCTTTCTTTTATCCCAGTACGCAGGGCGTCGGGGAGATGCCTCTTGGGGGGGATTCAGACTCGTAGTTGCCATCGCGGTCTCTCCCTTTGCGGCGTCTTCCTTCTCTTTCGAAACTCTGAAACCAGGTCGTGAGACCATTGCCCCAGATGTGAAGAGATTGGGTTTCGTACCAGCGCCTGATGGAAGTTTAGCTTCCGCCGTTTTCTGCTTGACTGCGTAGGCAGCCGCACTGTTGCTTGCTCCCATCAAGTCACTCTTACTTGATAGCAGTTTGGGGGATGACTGACCCGTAGTTTCCATCGCTGTCGGCCTCCCAGTTAACTTTGAGGCGGAGTTTGTCCTCCGGCGTTGTGTTTTCGCTTGCTCCAGCATAGTTCTTCTCTGCTGCGTAGTAAACGAAGTCGTTAATTGCTTTGTATTTTGTGTGTTCTTCATCTTGTTCGTACGACCCCTCGTCGGACAAGGCCAGCTTAGGGTCAAGGGTAGTGTAAGGGGAAGTGTGTCGTCCGCCGCGGTAAGACCATAGTTACTCCCTGAGGCGGCCCGGTATCAGTGAGGCTCCGTTCGACTACAGCCACGATTTGCCTCCCGGCTGCAAACGTCCAATGGGCACGGTATCGCATAACACCCTGGATTGGGAGGGAAAAGTTTTGCACATTTATATAGCGAGCCGCTTGCTTCAAGACAGACGCCCGCTTACAGCCACACCTCTTGGTGTACAGACGCTGCGAAAAAGACCCCGGTGAGCCCTTAAACCAAGTATGTCAGAGTGGCCCCCCCGGGCCTCCCTCTCTTTCTGCCGCGAGCCTAGGTAGCTCAACGTTGCCCAGAGTGCACGAACGAGGACGCAAGAGTCGGGATTGAGCGCGGTCACTCAGCGACCACACCCCATTTGTATGCGGTAGACAACATAATTTATCCGCTTTATGACTTTATATGGGCCTTCCAGTTACATCCTTCTTTAAAACCTTCCGAGTTGATGGCTTTGTCGTATCCGGCTTTCATCTTATCACTCATGATCTCCGTCCGTTGTCTTACAAGGTCGTGTATTTCTCTCATATCTTCTTCCAAGATGCTAGTGGATTTCCTAGCATTTATTCGTTCATCAGCGTTTATCCCAAACTTCAAGTCAGCTGGCAACCGAAGATCATTCCCAAAAATTACTTTTGCCGGAGTCTGACCCGTTGTTTCATGTATTGCCGAGCGATATGCCATCAGGAACAAGGAGATGTGCGTGTCCCAATCTTTCTGGAACTTATCCACTACTTTCCTCATGTGCTCTTCCAAGGTTCGATTGAAACGTTCCACCATGCCATCTGACTGAGAATGCAGTGCAGTTGTTCGCGTTTTCCGAATACCAAATGTCTTGCACATTTCTTGGAATACAACTGATTCTAAATTCCTGCCTTGGTCAGAATGTAACTCCATCGGTACACCAAACCTCGATACCCAATTGTTAATGAACACCTCTGTAATGGTTTCTGCCTCTTGATTTGGAATCGGGTAAACTTCTGGCCATTTGCTGAAATAGTCCATAACAACTAGTACGTATTTGTTTCCGAGTGCGCTAGTAGGAAATGGACCAGCTACATCCATGGCAATCCTCTCAAACGGTGCACCTGTGTTGTACTGCTTCATTTGTCCATGGCTTCTCGACTTCGGACCCTTTGCTTTGATGCACACCTCACAGTTGGCGATCCACTCCGCGATCGACTGCCGGCAACCAACCCAATATAATCTCTGCTTGACTTTCTCCAATGTTTTTGTGACTCCTAGATGACCTCCACTTGGACCATTATGTAGCTCGTTCAAAACATCAGAGATTTTCTTCCTTCGTGAAGGGTGGATACCTTGCCGCGGTACGAGGGCTTAAGTCGATAGCCACAGGGCTACGCTGTCCTTGTGATCGTAGCTCCGTACGGCACTTCATCACGAGAGCAGCCTAGCCTCTCTGGCGCGACGACAAAGATCTTCCCCCTCCCAATCCAGGGTGTTATGCGACCACGTGCCCATTGGACGTTTGCAGCCGGGAGGCAAATCGTGGCTGTATTTGAACGGAGCCTCTCTGATACCGGGTCGCCTCAGAGAGTAAGCAGGGCCTTACCGCGGTACGGGGCTCTGCCGCGGCGGACGACATATTTTCCCCTACTCTTCCCTTGACCCTAAGCTGGCCTTGTCCGGCGATGGGTCGTACGGACAAGATGAACTCAAATAACACAAATAAAAACGAAAAACCCAAAAAACAAACAACGCCAAATTTCACTCCTCAGCAAAGGAGAGCTATGGAGGAGCAGGCGAGAAAGCAACAACAACGCCGGAGGACAACCTCCGTTCCACAATCAAGGGGGGATCGACAGCGATGGCAACTACGAGTCGGTCAACCAACCCTCTATCGAGTAAGATTGACTTGATGGGAGCTAGCACCAGTGCGGTTGCCAACGCAGCTAAGCGGACAACGGCGGATGCTAAACTCCCATCAACCTCTGATATGAAAACCAGTATCTTTACGTCTGTGGCAGCGGTCTCACGACCTGGCCTCGGAGTTTCGAAGGGGAAGGAAGCTGCAACTGAGATTTCGTCAAGGGGAGCGACCGCGATGGCAACTACGGGTCTGCACTCCCGGGAGACATCTCCCCGCCGCTTCACATACCACGAGAAAAGATTGGCTGCAAAGATCCTGAAGAGGTATGAAGGGGTACCGCAGGAGTCGCTGTCGCCGAATTCCAGTAAATCGGTAGAGCTAGCGAAAGCTGTGATACCGGATTTCCAAAAATCTTACATGCCAAAGAGGTTAAAAGTTAACCCTTTCAAGCGCCAGAGATCGGACCTGGAGTTAAATCCCCCTCCCAAGCGGCATCAGAATACCTCTGGAGCGGGCAAACTAAGCTTTGCTGAGGTAACCAAGGACAGGATCCTTATAGGCGTCCTTGACCGAGGCAATGACCGTCTGGCCATCCCCAAGGACCGGTGGCGTTACGTGCGAAATGAACTCGGCAACATTCTTCTCAACGTTGCTCCGGAGTTTCCGGGTAGTTCGGCGCGAGTAACGGATGCGGGCTGGCACCAGGGCCAGATCAAATTACTCGCATGCGAGGATGCAAAAACCGTAGCACTGTATAAGGCAGCAGCTGCTAAACTGGGTGCAGTCTACAAGGGCGCAAAGATAGAGGTCGTCGACTGGAAGGACATTCCAGCTCGTCCAAGGGCAAGGGCGTGGATTCCGGCCATCCCTGACGAACCCGACAGAATTCTCGGGATGCTACGGCTAATGAATCCGTCCCTCCCAACGCATGACTGGAGTGTCAATCTGGTCGGGGATGCGGTGGGGCCCGACAGACAGGTGGTGTTCACCATAAATAAAGAGTCAATCGAGCCCCTCAAAAGGTGCAATGGCCTAGTAAACTACAGCGTAGGCCAGATCGTTATCCACGTATATCGTGGTGATGCTCAGCGCGCTGCCTTCTCGGCGTGTTTATAAGTTGTGCGGGGAAAATCCCGTCTGGCCCAGCTGCCTTGAACGGCTCAAAGCTTTTGATTGCCCACCTTACCCTTTCCTCCATAATGGGTATGTTTACCGCCAGGTTTGTTGCAGATGCTACAGGTGCATCATACAAGTTCCCCGGAAAGTGTGTATTCAGGAGCAGCTCCAGGGTTTCCCCTTCCGTGCTGGTCCAAGATCCGTCAGGCTTCCGTAAATAGCTAATGGCTGTTTGAGTTTTTGATAGCACTCGTCTAAGTCTCGCTGTATCATCGACTTTTTCGACCCCGGTGCAGAAATTTCTCCACGAAGTTCTCTTCGCTTGCCTTAGAGCCTTTTTATAGGCCCTCAGTTTAGCTTTATATTCGAGCCATTCAGGCTCCGTACCGATGCTCTTGGCCTTGTTAAATTGCTTCCTGCATGATATACGGAACGAATCCAGGTCGTAAGACCACCAGTGGGGTCTATGTTTGCCGCGTGGTTTTGGTACTGGACAAGCCTGCTCTAGGGCATTTGAGAGCGCCGTTGTAAAGGTCGTTACCAGATCATCCAGTTCTCCCACTGATGAGGGGGCTTGTGGAGGTAATACTGGTAGGTCCCTAGCTAATATTTGGTTATGTAGCTGCCAGTTAGTGTTGCGTGGATTTCGTTTCATAACTGGCTGCTCAACAATAAAGTCTAACACAATTTCTATGTACCGATGGTCAGAAAATGAATGCTCATCAAGAACACGCCATTTTCTGACCCACTCATAAGCGCCTTCGCTACAAACAGTGAGGTCTATAACCTCCCTACGAGCTTTAGTTATAAAAGTAGGCTCGTTACCCACGTTACAAACCACCAGGTTAGTTGTTAGTAGGTAGTCAAACAGAGACTCGCCCCTAGCGTTAATATCGGAGCTTCCCCACTGGACGTGATGAGCATTAGCGTCAGCTCCAATAATAAGATGGCCCGTACAGAAATTATCCACCAGATCTTTCACCTCCTTTTGTGGAGGAGGTTCTTCGGCGTCATAGGGCATATAGACCGACGCCATCGTTAGGCTGGTGCTGCCGACTGTTAAGCTGGCAGCTGTAACGTCACCATTTGAGTAGTTGGGTAATAGAAAGGTGTTTAGCTCAGACTTTACCAAAATACAGGTTCTGACCTTGCCCTCATCATTGGCTTGGATGAGCTTGTACCCCTTAGTCCCCAATCCACAGATCCTAGAGCTATTGACCCAGGGCTCTTGGATAAGGACCACGTCTACGTCGCCTTTAGAAAGACGACTGCTTAAAACAGCCGAGGCTGCTTTAGATTTGTGCAGATTTATCTGAAGCACCACCAACATGAGAGAGCTCAGACTTCCCTGTCGCCAGCGTGTCGTCGAGGTCTGGCCTGTTCCGGGGGCTGTCTCTCAACGAGGAGTTGTTCAGAGCACCTGCACGATTTGGCGTGGCGGGAACCCTGCTGTCTGAAGCAGCATCAACGTTAGTGTGCTCAGGTTTAGCCACGATCGTGACGTCGAGGCCTTCTTCGTCAAGCAGGCTTTCTTCTATCGCCGAGTTGTTCGCAGCACCATCGCAATTTGACGTGGCGGATAACATACTTTCCGCGTCGGACTCCTCTGCTTCCCCTTCCGATGCCTCGATCTCCGAGTCCTCCGGAGCGTCCGGAATAGCAGCGCGCTGTGCATCGCCACGGTATACGTGGATCACGATCTGACCCAAGCCGTAATGCACTCGTCCGTTGCACCGTTTAAGGGGCTCGAGCGCCTCCTTATTCAGAGTGATAACCACCTGTCTATTGGGCCCAACCACATCGTCGACCAGATTGACGCCCCAATCCTGCGTCGGGAGAGACGGATTCCAGACCTGCAGCATCTCAAGAATATTCTCGGGTTCTGCAGGGACGGCAGGAATCCATGCCCTTGCCCTTGGCCGAGCAGGAATGTCCTTCCAGTCGACGACATCTAGTCTTGCCCCTGGGTAGACTTCACTCAGTCTTGCAACTGCTGCCTTATACAGTGCGACAGTTCTTGCATCCTCGCACGCGAATATTTTGATCTGACCTTGGTGCCAGCCCGCGTCAGTACCTCGCGGCGGACTACCCGGAGACTCACGCATTATGTGGAGGAGGGCCCTGCCCATTTCATTCCGGACATACAGCCACTGGTCTTTGGGGATGGACCAACGGTCGTTACCTCGGTCAATGAAACCTATAAGGATTCTGTCCTTGGTTACTTCAGCAAAGCTGAGTTTTCCCACTACGGGGTTGACCTGATGCCGCTTCGGATGGGGGTCTACCTCTCCGTCCGATCTCTGGCGTTTGAAGGGATTACCGTTCACCCTCTTAGGCACATAGGGCCTCTGGAAGTTTGGTATCAGAGCTTTCGCTTCCTCCACCATCTTCCTTTCTTCCGGCGACAGCTTCTCCTGCGATGCTCCCTCATATTTTTTAAGGATCCTTGCGGCCTTTCTTTTATCCCAGTACGCAGGGCGTCGGGGAGATGCCTCTTGGGGGGGATTCAGACTCGTAGTTGCCATCGCGGTCTCTCCCTTTGCGGCGTCTTCCTTCTCTTTCGAAACTCTGAAACCAGGTCGTGAGACCATTGCCCCAGATGTGAAGAGATTGGGTTTCGTACCAGCGCCTGATGGAAGTTTAGCTTCCGCCGTTTTCTGCTTGACTGCGTAGGCAGCCGCACTGTTGCTTGCTCCCATCAAGTCACTCTTACTTGATAGCAGTTTGGGGGATGACTGACCCGTAGTTTCCATCGCTGTCGGCCTCCCAGTTAACTTTGAGGCGGAGTTTGTCCTCCGGCGTTGTGTTTTCGCTTGCTCCAGCATAGTTCTTCTCTGCTGCGGAGTAAACGAAGTCGTTAATTGCTTTGTATTTTGTGTGTTCTTCATCTTGTTCGTACGACCCCTCGTCGGACAAGGCCAGCTTAGGGTCAAGGGTAGTGTAAGGGGAAGTGTGTCGTCCGCCGCGGTAAGACCATAGTTACTCCCTGAGGCGGCCCGGTATCAGTGAGGCTCCGTTCGACTACAGCCACGATTTGCCTCCCGGCTGCAAACGTCCAATGGGCACGGTATCGCATAACACCCTGGATTGGGAGGGAAAAGTTTTGCACATTTATATAGCGAGCCGCTTGCTTCAAGACAGACGCCCGCTTACAGCCACACCTCTTGGTGTACAGACGCTGCGAAAAAGACCCCGGTGAGCCCTTAAACCAAGTATGTCAGAGTGGCCCCCCCGGGCCTCCCTCTCTTTCTGCCGCGAGCCTAGGTAGCTCAACGTTGCCCAGAGTGCACGAACGAGGACGCAAGAGTCGGGATTGAGCGCGGTCACTCAGCGACCACACCCCATTTGTATGCGGTAGACAACATAATTTATCCGCTTTATGACTTTATATGGGCCTTCCAGTTACATCCTTCTTTAAAACCTTCCGAGTTGATGGCTTTGTCGTATCCGGCTTTCATCTTATCACTCATGATCTCCGTCCGTTGTCTTACAAGGTCGTGTATTTCTCTCATATCTTCTTCCAAGATGCTAGTGGATTTCCTAGCATTTATTCGTTCATCAGCGTTTATCCCAAACTTCAAGTCAGCTGGCAACCGAAGATCATTCCCAAAAATTACTTTTGCCGGAGTCTGACCCGTTGTTTCATGTATTGCCGAGCGATATGCCATCAGGAACAAGGAGATGTGCGTGTCCCAATCTTTCTGGAACTTATCCACTACTTTCCTCATGTGCTCTTCCAAGGTTCGATTGAAACGTTCCACCATGCCATCTGACTGAGAATGCAGTGCAGTTGTTCGCGTTTTCCGAATACCAAATGTCTTGCACATTTCTTGGAATACAACTGATTCTAAATTCCTGCCTTGGTCAGAATGTAACTCCATCGGTACACCAAACCTCGATACCCAATTGTTAATGAACACCTCTGTAATGGTTTCTGCCTCTTGATTTGGAATCGGGTAAACTTCTGGCCATTTGCTGAAATAGTCCATAACAACTAGTACGTATTTGTTTCCGAGTGCGCTAGTAGGAAATGGACCAGCTACATCCATGGCAATCCTCTCAAACGGTGCACCTGTGTTGTACTGCTTCATTTGTCCATGGCTTCTCGACTTCGGACCCTTTGCTTTGATGCACACCTCACAGTTGGCGATCCACTCCGCGATCGACTGCCGGCAACCAACCCAATATAATCTCTGCTTGACTTTCTCCAATGTTTTTGTGACTCCTAGATGACCTCCACTTGGACCATTATGTAGCTCGTTCAAAACATCAGAGATTTTCTTCCTTCGTGAAGGGTGGATACCTTGCCGCGGTACGAGGGCTTAAGTCGATAGCCACAGGGCTACGCTGTCCTTGTGATCGTAGCTCCGTACGGCACTTCATCACGAGAGCAGCCTAGCCTCTCTGGCGCGACGACAAAGATCTTCCCCCTCCCAATCCAGGGTGTTATGCGACCACGTGCCCATTGGACGTTTGCAGCCGGGAGGCAAATCGTGGCTGTATTTGAACGGAGCCTCTCTGATACCGGGTCGCCTCAGAGAGTAAGCAGGGCCTTACCGCGGTACGGGGCTCTGCCGCGGCGGACGACATATTTTCCCCTACTCTTCCCTTGACCCTAAGCTGGCCTTGTCCGGCGATGGGTCGTACGAACAAGATGAACTCAAATAACACAAATAAAAACGAAAAACCCAAAAAACAAACAACGCCAAATTTCACTCCTCAGCAAAGGAGAGCTATGGAGGAGCAGGCGAGAAAGCAACAACAACGCCGGAGGACAACCTCCGTTCCACAATCAAGGGGGGATCGACAGCGATGGCAACTACGAGTCGGTCAACCAACCCTCTATCGAGTAAGATTGACTTGATGGGAGCTAGCACCAGTGCGGTTGCCAACGCAGCTAAGCGGACAACGGCGGATGCTAAACTCCCATCAACCTCTGATATGAAAACCAGTATCTTTACGTCTGTGGCAGCGGTCTCACGACCTGGCCTCGGAGTTTCGAAGGGGAAGGAAGCTGCAACTGAGATTTCGTCAAGGGGAGCGACCGCGATGGCAACTACGGGTCTGCACTCCCGGGAGACATCTCCCCGCCGCTTCACATACCACGAGAAAAGATTGGCTGCAAAGATCCTGAAGAGGTATGAAGGGGTACCGCAGGAGTCGCTGTCGCCGAATTCCAGTAAATCGGTAGAGCTAGCGAAAGCTGTGATACCGGATTTCCAAAAATCTTACATGCCAAAGAGGTTAAAAGTTAACCCTTTCAAGCGCCAGAGATCGGACCTGGAGTTAAATCCCCCTCCCAAGCGGCATCAGAATACCTCTGGAGCGGGCAAACTAAGCTTTGCTGAGGTAACCAAGGACAGGATCCTTATAGGCGTCCTTGACCGAGGCAATGACCGTCTGGCCATCCCCAAGGACCGATGGCGTTACGTGCGAAATGAACTCGGCAACATTCTTCTCAACGTTGCTCCGGAGTTTCCGGGTAGTTCGGCGCGAGTAACGGATGCGGGCTGGCACCAGGGCCAGATCAAATTACTCGCATGCGAGGATGCAAAAACCGTAGCACTGTATAAGGCAGCAGCTGCTAAACTGGGTGCAGTCTACAAGGGCGCAAAGATAGAGGTCGTCGACTGGAAGGACATTCCAGCTCGTCCAAGGGCAAGGGCGTGGATTCCGGCCATCCCTGACGAACCCGACAGAATTCTCGGGATGCTACGGCTAATGAATCCGTCCCTCCCAACGCATGACTGGAGTGTCAATCTGGTCGGGGATGCGGTGGGGCCCGACAGACAGGTGGTGTTCACCATAAATAAAGAGTCAATCGAGCCCCTCAAAAGGTGCAATGGCCTAGTAAACTACAGCGTAGGCCAGATCGTTATCCACGTATATCGTGGTGATGCTCAGCGCGCTGCCTTCTCGGCGTGTTTATAAGTTGTGCGGGGAAAATCCCGTCTGGCCCAGCTGCCTTGAACGGCTCAAAGCTTTTGATTGCCCACCTTACCCTTTCCTCCATAATGGGTATGTTTACCGCCAGGTTTGTTGCAGATGCTACAGGTGCATCATACAAGTTCCCCGGAAAGTGTGTATTCAGGAGCAGCTCCAGGGTTTCCCCTTCCGTGCTGGTCCAAGATCCGTCAGGCTTCCGTAAATAGCTAATGGCTGTTTGAGTTTTTGATAGCACTCGTCTAAGTCTCGCTGTATCATCGACTTTTTCGACCCCGGTGCAGAAATTTATCCACGAAGTTCTCTTCGCTTGCCTTAGAGCCTTTTTATAGGCCCTCAGTTTAGCTTTATATTCGAGCCATTCAGGCTCCGTACCGATGCTCTTGGCCTTGTTAAATTGCTTCCTGCATGATATACGGAACGAATCCAGGTCGTAAGACCACCAGTGGGGTCTATGTTTGCCGCGTGGTTTTGGTACTGGACAAGCCTGCTCTAGGGCATTTGAGAGCGCCGTTGTAAAGGTCGTTACCAGATCATCCAGTTCTCCCACTGATGAGGGGGCTTGTGGAGGTAATACTGGTAGGTCCCTAGCTAATATTTGGTTATGTAGCTGCCAGTTAGTGTTGCGTGGATTTCGTTTCATAACTGGCTGCTCAACAATAAAGTCTAACACAATTTCTATGTACCGATGGTCAGAAAATGAATGCTCATCAAGAACACGCCATTTTCTGACCCACTCATAAGCGCCTTCGCTACAAACAGTGAGGTCTATAACCTCCCTACGAGCTTTAGTTATAAAAGTAGGCTCGTTACCCACGTTACAAACCACCAGGTTAGTTGTTAGTAGGTAGTCAAACAGAGACTCGCCCCTAGCGTTAATATCGGAGCTTCCCCACTGGACGTGATGAGCATTAGCGTCAGCTCCAATAATAAGATGGCCCGTACAGAAATTATCCACCAGATCTTTCACCTCCTTTTGTGGAGGAGGTTCTTCGGCGTCATAGGGCATATAGACCGACGCCATCGTTAGGCTGGTGCTGCCGACTGTTAAGCTGGCAGCTGTAACGTCACCATTTGAGTAGTTGGGTAATAGAAAGGTGTTTAGCTCAGACTTTACCAAAATACAGGTTCTGACCTTGCCCTCATCATTGGCTTGGATGAGCTTGTACCCCTTAGTCCCCAATCCACAGATCCTAGAGCTATTGACCCAGGGCTCTTGGATAAGGACCACGTCTACGTCGCCTTTAGAAAGACGACTGCTTAAAACAGCCGAGGCTGCTTTAGATTTGTGCAGATTTATCTGAAGCACCACCAACATGAGAGAGCTCAGACTTCCCTGTCGCCAGCGTGTCGTCGAGGTCTGGCCTGTTCCGGGGGCTGTCTCTCAACGAGGAGTTGTTCAGAGCACCTGCACGATTTGGCGTGGCGGGAACCCTGCTGTCTGAAGCAGCATCAACGTTAGTGTGCTCAGGTTTAGCCACGATCGTGACGTCGAGGCCTTCTTCGTCAAGCAGGCTTTCTTCTATCGCCGAGTTGTTCGCAGCACCATCGCAATTTGACGTGGCGGATAACATACTTTCCGCGTCGGACTCCTCTGCTTCCCCTTCCGATGCCTCGATCTCCGAGTCCTCCGGAGCGTCCGGAATAGCAGCGCGCTGTGCATCGCCACGGTATACGTGGATCACGATCTGACCCAAGCCGTAATGCACTCGTCCGTTGCACCGTTTAAGGGGCTCGAGCGCCTCCTTATTCAGAGTGATAACCACCTGTCTATTGGGCCCAACCACATCGTCGACCAGATTGACGCCCCAATCCTGCGTCGGGAGAGACGGATTCCAGACCTGCAGCATCTCAAGAATATTCTCGGGTTCTGCAGGGACGGCAGGAATCCATGCCCTTGCCCTTGGCCGAGCAGGAATGTCCTTCCAGTCGACGACATCTAGTCTTGCCCCTGGGTAGACTTCACCCAGTCTTGCAACTGCTGCCTTATACAGTGCGACAGTTCTTGCATCCTCGCACGCGAATATTTTGATCTGACCTTGGTGCCAGCCCGCGTCAGTACCTCGCGGCGGACTACCCGGAGACTCACGCATTATGTGGAGGAGGGCCCTGCCCATTTCATTCCGGACATACAGCCACTGGTCTTTGGGGATGGACCAACGGTCGTTACCTCGGTCAATGAAACCTATAAGGATTCTGTCCTTGGTTACTTCAGCAAAGCTGAGTTTTCCCACTACGGGGTTGACCTGATGCCGCTTCGGATGGGGGTCTACCTCTCCGTCCGATCTCTGGCGTTTGAAGGGATTACCGTTCACCCTCTTAGGCACATAGGGCCTCTGGAAGTTTGGTATCAGAGCTTTCGCTTCCTCCACCATCTTCCTTTCTTCCGGCGACAGCTTCTCCTGCGATGCTCCCTCATATTTTTTAAGGATCCTTGCGGCCTTTCTTTTATCCCAGTACGCAGGGCGTCGGGGAGATGCCTCTTGGGGGGGATTCAGACTCGTAGTTGCCATCGCGGTCTCTCCCTTTGCGGCGTCTTCCTTCTCTTTCGAAACTCTGAAACCAGGTCGTGAGACCATTGCCCCAGATGTGAAGAGATTGGGTTTCGTACCAGCGCCTGATGGAAGTTTAGCTTCCGCCGTTTTCTGCTTGACTGCGTAGGCAGCCGCACTGTTGCTTGCTCCCATCAAGTCACTCTTACTTGATAGCAGTTTGGGGGATGACTGACCCGTAGTTTCCATCGCTGTCGGCCTCCCAGTTAACTTTGAGGCGGAGTTTGTCCTCCGGCGTTGTGTTTTCGCTTGCTCCAGCATAGTTCTTCTCTGCTGCGGAGTAAACGAAGTCGTTAATTGCTTCGTATTTTGTGTGTTCTTCATCTTGTTCGTACGACCCCTCGTCGGACAAGGCCAGCTTAGGGTCAAGGGTAGTGTAAGGGGAAGTGTGTCGTCCGCCGCGGTAAGACCATAGTTACTCCCTGAGGCGGCCCGGTATCAGTGAGGCTCCGTTCGACTACAGCCACGATTTGCCTCCCGGCTGCAAACGTCCAATGGGCACGGTATCGCATAACACCCTGGATTGGGAGGGAAAAGTTTTGCACATTTATATAGCGAGCCGCTTGCTTCAAGACAGACGCCCGCTTACAGCCACACCTCTTGGTGTACAGACGCTGCGAAAAAGACCCCGGTGAGCCCTTAAACCAAGTATGTCAGAGTGGCCCCCCCGGGCCTCCCTCTCTTTCTGCCGCGAGCCTAGGTAGCTCAACGTTGCCCAGAGTGCACGAACGAGGACGCAAGAGTCGGGATTGAGCGCGGTCACTCAGCGACCACACCCCATTTGTATGCGGTAGACAACATAATTTATCCGCTTTATGACTTTATATGGGCCTTCCAGTTACATCCTTCTTTAAAACCTTCCGAGTTGATGGCTTTGTCGTATCCGGCTTTCATCTTATCACTCATGATCTCCGTCCGTTGTCTTACAAGGTCGTGTATTTCTCTCATATCTTCTTCCAAGATGCTAGTGGATTTCCTAGCATTTATTCGTTCATCAGCGTTTATCCCAAACTTCAAGTCAGCTGGCAACCGAAGATCATTCCCAAAAATTACTTTTGCCGGAGTCTGACCCGTTGTTTCATGTATTGCCGAGCGATATGCCATCAGGAACAAGGAGATGTGCGTGTCCCAATCTTTCTGGAACTTATCCACTACTTTCCTCATGTGCTCTTCCAAGGTTCGATTGAAACGTTCCACCATGCCATCTGACTGAGAATGCAGTGCAGTTGTTCGCGTTTTCCGAATACCAAATGTCTTGCACATTTCTCGGAATACAACTGATTCTAAATTCCTGCCTTGGTCAGAATGTAACTCCATCGGTACACCAAACCTCGATACCCAATTGTTAATGAACACCTCTGTAATGGTTTCTGCCTCTTGATTTGGAATCGGGTAAACTTCTGGCCATTTGCTGAAATAGTCCATAACAACTAGTACGTATTTGTTTCCGAGTGCGCTAGTAGGAAATGGACCAGCTACATCCATGGCAATCCTCTCAAACGGTGCACCTGTGTTGTACTGCTTCATTTGTCCATGGCTTCTCGACTTCGGACCCTTTGCTTTGATGCACACCTCACAGTTGGCGATCCACTCCGCGATCGACTGCCGGCAACCAACCCAATATAATCTCTGCTTGACTTTCTCCAATGTTTTTGTGACTCCTAGATGACCTCCACTTGGACCATTATGTAGCTCGTTCAAAACATCAGAGATTTTCTTCCTTCGTGAAGGGTGGATACCTTGCCGCGGTACGAGGGCTTAAGTCGATAGCCACAGGGCTACGCTGTCCTTGTGATCGTAGCTCCGTACGGCACTTCATCACGAGAGCAGCCTAGCCTCTCTGGCGCGACGACAAAGATCTTCCCCCTCCCAATCCAGGGTGTTATGCGACCACGTGCCCATTGGACGTTTGCAGCCGGGAGGCAAATCGTGGCTGTATTTGAACGGAGCCTCTCTGATACCGGGTCGCCTCAGAGAGTAAGCAGGGCCTTACCGCGGTACGGGGCTCTGCCGCGGCGGACGACATATTTTCCCCTACTCTTCCCTTGACCCTAAGCTGGCCTTGTCCGGCGATGGGTCGTACGAACAAGATGAACTCAAATAACACAAATAAAAACGAAAAACCCAAAAAACAAACAACGCCAAATTTCACTCCTCAGCAAAGGAGAGCTATGGAGGAGCAGGCGAGAAAGCAACAACAACGCCGGAGGACAACCTCCGTTCCACAATCAAGGGGGGATCGACAGCGATGGCAACTACGAGTCGGTCAACCAACCCTCTATCGAGTAAGATTGACTTGATGGGAGCTAGCACCAGTGCGGTTGCCAACGCAGCTAAGCGGACAACGGCGGATGCTAAACTCCCATCAACCTCTGATATGAAAACCAGTATCTTTACGTCTGTGGCAGCGGTCTCACGACCTGGCCTCGGAGTTTCGAAGGGGAAGGAAGCTGCAACTGAGATTTCGTCAAGGGGAGCGACCGCGATGGCAACTACGGGTCTGCACTCCCGGGAGACATCTCCCCGCCGCTTCACATACCACGAGAAAAGATTGGCTGCAAAGATCCTGAAGAGGTATGAAGGGGTACCGCAGGAGTCGCTGTCGCCGAATTCCAGTAAATCGGTAGAGCTAGCGAAAGCTGTGATACCGGATTTCCAAAAATCTTACATGCCAAAGAGGTTAAAAGTTAACCCTTTCAAGCGCCAGAGATCGGACCTGGAGTTAAATCCCCCTCCCAAGCGGCATCAGAATACCTCTGGAGCGGGCAAACTAAGCTTTGCTGAGGTAACCAAGGACAGGATCCTTATAGGCGTCCTTGACCGAGGCAATGACCGTCTGGCCATCCCCAAGGACCGGTGGCGTTACGTGCGAAATGAACTCGGCAACATTCTTCTCAACGTTGCTCCGGAGTTTCCGGGTAGTTCGGCGCGAGTAACGGATGCGGGCTGGCACCAGGGCCAGATCAAATTACTCGCATGCGAGGATGCAAAAACCGTAGCACTGTATAAGGCAGCAGCTGCTAAACTGGGTGCAGTCTACAAGGGCGCAAAGATAGAGGTCGTCGACTGGAAGGACATTCCAGCTCGTCCAAGGGCAAGGGCGTGGATTCCGGCCATCCCTGACGAACCCGACAGAATTCTCGGGATGCTACGGCTAATGAATCCGTCCCTCCCAACGCATGACTGGAGTGTCAATCTGGTCGGGGATGCGGTGGGGCCCGACAGACAGGTGGTGTTCACCATAAATAAAGAGTCAATCGAGCCCCTCAAAAGGTGCAATGGCCTAGTAAACTACAGCGTAGGCCAGATCGTTATCCACGTATATCGTGGTGATGCTCAGCGCGCTGCCTTCTCGGCTGCTCCGGGGGAACGGGAAAACGAATTACCAGAAGAGGAAGCGGAGGATTCCGATGCGGAAAGCATGTTATCCGCCACGTCCCTTGCCGATATTGCTGTGAACAACTCGGAGATGGAGGACAGCCTACAGGACGAGGAAGTCCTCGACGCCACGGTGGTAGCAGCCAACGCTGAGCGATTAACATCTAACGCTACAGGCAGCAGGACTCCTGCAACGCCATATCAGGCAGTTAATCGGAACAACTCGTCGTTGATAGGCAACCTCCGGGATGGGGCAAACCTCGACGACATGGGGACGGCAGGGAAGTCTGTGCGCTCTCATGTTGGTGGTGCTTCAGATTAATCTGCACAAATCTAAAGTGGCTTCGGCTGCTTTAAGTAGTCGTCTTTCTTGGCGACGTGGATGTGGTCCTCATCCAAGAACCCTGGGTCAATAGCTCGAGAATCTGCGGATTGGGGACTAAGGGCTTCAAGCCATTCGAGCCAGCGAGGAGAGCAAAGTCCGAACGTGTATTTTGGTCAAGTCTGAGTTGAACTCCTTTCTCCTACCTAACTACACCAATGGTGATATTACCGCTATCAGTCTAACGGTCGACAGCACCCGCCTGACGGTGGCGTCGGTCTATATGCCCTACGACGCCGAAGAACCCCCACCACAAACGGAGGTGAAAGACCTGGTGTCAAATTTCTGCACGGGTAATCTTATTATTGGAGCGGACGCTAATGCTCACCATGTCCAATGGGGGAGTTCCCATATCAATTCCAGGGGCGAGTCTCTGTTTGATTACCTCTTAACAACCAATCTGGTAATTTGCAACGTGGGTAATGAGCCTACTTTTATCACTAAGACCCGTAGGGAGGTCATAGACCTCACTATCTGTAGTGAAGGCGCTTATGGGTGGGTCAGAAAATGGCGGGTTCTGGAAGAACATTCATTCTCCGACCACCGTTACATAGAAATGGTTTTAGACTTTATTGTAGAACAACCAATCATGAAGCGCAATCCACGTAACACAAATTGGCAGTTACACAATGAAATATTAGACAGAGACATCCCAGTACTGCCCTCACAAGCCCCCTCATCAGTAGAGGAGCTGGAGGATCTTTTTACTACATTTACATCGGCGCTCTCAAATGCTCTAGGACAGGCTTGTCCAGTGCCAAAACCACGCGGTAAACACAGGCCACATTGGTGGTCCTACGATTTGGACTCGTTCCGAAAATCATGCCGGAAACAATTTAACAAGGCCAAGAGCCTCGGCTCTGAGCCTCATTGGCACGAATATAAAGCTAAACTTAGGGCCTACAAAAAAGCTCTGAGACAGGCGAAGAGAACTTCGTGGAGAAATTTCTGCACTGGCGTCGAAAAGGTCGACGACACAGCGAGACTTAGACGAGTCCTCTCGAAAAGTCAAACAGCCATCAGCTATTTGCGAAAAACTGACGGATCCTGGACCAGCACGGAAGAGGAAACCTTTGAGCTGCTCTTGAACACACATTTTCCGGGGAATCTGCATGACGCACCACTAGTATCTGCAACAAACCTGGCAGTAAAAATACCCATCACTGAGGAAAGGGTAAGGTGGGCAGTTATGAGCTTTGAACCGTATAAGGCTGCCGGGCCGGACGGGATTATCCCCGCGCAACTTATAAACACGTTGGAGACATCAGCTAAATGGCTGGTATTTCTCTTCACAGCCTGCCTGGCTCTCAACCACATTCCGGGCTCCTGGAGAAGCGCCACGGTAGTGTTTATCCCTAAGGCTGGGAAGGCATCCCACTACGAGCCAAAAGACTACAGACCGATCAGTCTCTCGTCCTTTGTACTCAAAACCTTTGAGAGGATACTAAGCGACTACCTCTCAACGACTATTGATAGCAACCTAATCTCTGGCTATCAGCATGCATACACCAAGGGTAAATCAACAGAAACCGCTCTGCACAGCCTAGTATCTGTCATTGAGAAATCGCTGTGTGAAAAGGACTACTGTCTCGTGGCCTTCCTAGACATTGAGGGGGCTTTCAACAATATAAGCCCGGAGGCTATCAACTCCGCTCTAACTAATCTGGGCGAGATAGACCTCTAACTGGTTTAATTGACCAACTTTTAATGGGAAGGAAAATAGCTTCTTCACTTGGTACGGTTGAGTTATCACGCTATGTCACAAGGGGAACACCCCAGGGTGGTGTTCTTTCCCCGCTGTTATGGAACCTCACAGTCAACTCGTTGCTACGCGACACAAGCTGGGGGGGGGGGGCGGGAAGATAGTGGCACACGCAGACGATTTAGCTATTGCATTCAGAGGCAAGTTCCCACAAACTCTGTGTGATCTGATGCAAGTAGCACTGCGAGAAGTTTCGAAGTGGTCCTCTCGCTGCGGACTTAGTATCAACCCGGGGAAAGTGGAACTTGTCCTCTTCACCAACCGGTACAAAATACCGCCACTAAGCCTACCAGAACTAGATGGCACGCGCCTGGGCTTGTCGGATAAGGCCAAGTTTCTAGGCATAGTTCTGGACAGGAAATTGAATTGGAAGGAGAATGTTCTTCAGCGCCAGAAGAAAGCTTGCATCACTCTTTACACATGCAAAAGAGCCATTGGCAAAAAATGGGGGCTCAGCCCTAGAGTATGCAGTTGGATCTACATGGCCATCATTCGTCCAATCATGCTATATGGAGTCGTCGTATGGTGGCCTGCGCTGAGCAAGGCAACATACCTGAATCTGTTGCGGAAAGTCCATAGATCAAATATGATCTGTATAAGCGGTGCGCTAAGGACAACGCCCAACGAAGCCCTCCAGGTCATTCTGGGCATTTTTCCACTTGATCTTGAAGGGTTTCGGTCAGCAGCGGCATCAGCTCTGCGCCTAAGAGAAACCTCCAGTTGGGGTGCGGGTACTATTGGACACTCCAGTATTATGGAATCTTACAGCTTTCTCCCTCTAAGCACAGATCGTTGTGCGACCACTACAGTCGGGGATAGCTGTTTCAAAATAAACATTCCCAGCAGAGAAGACTGGGAGAGGACGGATTGGTGTCCCGAAACAAATGGTGGCACTTCCATATACACCGACGGCTCGAAGTTGGACGGCAGAGTTGGAGGAGGGGTTTATTCAAGGGATTTGGACCTTGAGCTCTCCTTCAGACTACCTGATCATTGTAGCGTCTTCCAGGCGGAAGTCTCGGCAATCCTAGACGCCGCGGCCTGGTTAAGCAAACGTATTATCGGAGAAGATATCGCTATTTTCAGCGATAGCCAAGCGGCCATCAAATCCCTTGGCTCATACACGTTCAACTCTGAACTGACGCTTCAGGAATATTCTGTTAGATTTCGGCTGCAGGTCCTTTCAATGCCACTAATAAAGCAGCGACTTTGTCCTCAGCGCCCCATTTGTTCACAGCTGCTGTCTTCTCAAATTGTAGCTTAAATACCTGGAAGGGTTCCCTCGTGAAGGGTGGATACCTTGCCGCGGTACGAGGGCTTAAGTCGATAGCCACAGGGCTACGCTTCCCTTGTGATCATAGCTCGTAAGGCACTTCATCTCGAGAGCAGCCTAGCCTCTCTGACGCGACGACAAAGATCTTCCCCCTCCCAATCCAGGGTGTTATGCGAAACCGTGCCCATTGGACGTTTGCAGCCGGGAGGCAAATCGTGGCTGTATTTGAACGGAGCCTCTCTGATACCGGGTCGCCTCAGAGAGTAAGCATGGCCTTACCGCGGTACGGGGCTCTGCCGCGGCGGACGACACATTTTCCCCTACTCTTCCCTTGACCCTAAGGCTCAATTTCACAGTGCTTAGTTAAAATTCTACAGTTAACTATCAGTTCTCAGTTTCACAGTAGCTAGTTAACTAAAGGTTAACCCCCCAACGTTGGCGGGTTAACCTCAGGTTAGAAATCAGCTGATTGTGTATTTTCGTTTGACAGCAATTTTCGACTGTGACAGCAACAAAAATTTAATTATTATTTATTTTGTTTAAATTTGAAAAACAAAAACAATTTTAGACTGTGACAGGAACAAAAATTTAGTTATTAATTTATTTTGTGCAAATCTCAAAAAAAAAAAATGAATCACAGCGACTATCAGGACATACAGGATGTGGAAGACTGTATTGGCGCCAGAAGGGTAATTATCCGTAGGAGCAAACAAATCCACGAAAGAACTGTTGTTTTCCAATTACAACGATAAGGATTTTCGTGATCGTTTTAGGCTAACTAAGGAAGTCGCTTGGACCGTATTATTAAGAATTAAGGACAAGCTAGGGCATACAACTAAATGGTAAGTAGTCCCTTTTGATAAGTGTGCAAATCACAATATTTTTTACATCCTTAGGAATTGTGCTTTAACCGCCGAGACCATGCTGCTAGTTGCTCTGCGCTTTTATGCAACTGGTGGTTTTCTGCAAACAGTGGGTGACCTGTATGGGGTGTCCACATCAACAACATCTCGCGTTATTACACTTGTATCGCACAACTTAGCGCTTCTTGCTAAAGAATTTATTTGCTTCCCTTCTAGTGATGAGATTCCAACTGTTCAGAAACAGTTTTACATGGTAGAAAAATTTCCGCGTGTTATAGCAGCTATGGACTGTACACACATAAAAATTAGTGCGCCTGGTAAATTACCTTGACAAATATTTTCTTTCAGTATTTATACCCAGCGTACTAGTACTAGTTTGCATGAAATTTTGCACACAGTATAATTTCTGGCCAAGGTAGGTTGCTATTGAAAATGGGCGAAATCGGATAATAACCACGCCCCCTTTTTCGATATCAAAGATCACATTAATTGACATAACTTAAGTAAAAATTTAGATATTTGCTTGAAATTTGGCATACAGGTTACTTTCTAGCCAAGGTAGGTTGCTATTTAAAATAGGCGAAATCTTATAATAACCACGCCCCCTTTTTTGATATGGAAGATCACATAAATTGACATAACTTGAAATGCCTAAAATTATATAATTTGATAGGATGATTTTATTATGATTTTTTTGATATAGTGTTTAAAGTGGGCGTGGCACCACCTACTATTGAGGGAGGCATTTTTGAAAAATCGACTGGTCATACTTTTATAACTGGCTATAGTGGAATGATAACATTTGGCAGGTTTTATGGTGGTATAGATGTATTCCAAATGAAACTGGTAGAAATCGCTTGGTATTTAATGTTCGGTTTACCGAACTTAGACTTCCTTACTTTTAATAAAGGAATTCTTTTCAGGTGGAGATGAGGCTGAACTTTATCGAAATCGCAAAGGCTGGTTTTCTTTTAATGTGCAAACACTGTGTGATAGCAATCTTGAAATACTGGACATTGTTGCGCGTTGGCCAGGATCTGCTCATGATGCTACCATATTTCGGAATTCGCGTGTATGCGCACGACTTGAAAGCGGAGAGTTCCAAAATGGAATTGTTGTGGCTGATAGTGGCTATCAAAATACTGATTGGGTATTAACACCTTTGTCCCAATACAACAGCCCAGAAGAAAACTTATACAACGAGGCTATAATAAGGACAAGAAGCTGCGTTGAGCGTAAATATGGCGTATGGAAACGTAGATTCCCCGTTCTATCACTAGGTGTGCGATTAAATATTAACAAGGTGGAAAGTGTAATAGTCGCGACTGCAGTTTTGCACAATATATGCTTAAATAGAGATTGGGAACCACCGGCGCTGCCCCCAAATATTGAAGACTCAATCAGAAGCAATTTAGAATTTCCAGCCTTTAACCATTCACCCAGCACGGACCAAAATTATCATTTGAGAAGAACGTTAATAGATCAGCATTTTGCCAGTTTATTGTAAATTACCGAATAGATTGCCAAACTAAACTTCATTTTGAAGCTACAGTCACTCCCAAAAGTACAACACCCCTTTATGGGAAGTTGTTACCAATTTACACTCTTCCTATAAGAGAGTTTATCAAGATCTAATAAAAATTTCCATGAAAGTTCTTGCATGAAAGTTCCTCGACAATTCTTGAATTTTTCACACCCTCTTACAACATAGTTTAGTTTACAACATAGTTTAGAGTTTTTTATTTGATCTATATAAGCTCCCGTATAGAAAATTTGTTAAAATAAATTTGCTTAAGTCAAAAATTGGTTAGAACTTTCCATGCAGGGATGTATACTTACTTTTGGAAGTGACTGTAGCTTCAAAATGCATTTTGGTTTCGCAATCTATTCGTTAAAGGGATGTATACTTATTTTTGTGACTGACTGTATACTCGTAGGTGTCCACAATAAGTTATATCTAAAAAAAAATCTGAAAAAACCAAATATTGTTATTAGGTATTTATTGTATATAACATTTAAGGTGAACAAAAATATTTTGGAGTTCTCTCACAAATGTAGTTCATTTTTATATGCATTTTACAAATGCAAACAGGAATTTGTTTATACAAACTTAATACTAGTTTTGAACATTTAGAAATATACCTAATAATGTAGAGAATTCTATAACCGAAGCCACAAAAAAAGAAATTTGAAAGTTTAAACAAAGCTCAGGGTAGTTATTTTAAGTTAAAATAAAATGTATCAAAATTTAAAACTTTTTTGTCAGAATTTCCAGAATATTTTTGAGTATGCAGTTTTGTAGTCCATGAAACTTTACTCTAACAATGTGCAAGTTAAAAATCGCTAAAAATTTTCTCTGAATTTTCCGAATTTTTTTTGTCAAGGGTGTTGGGTATTTTCTTCAATACAACGCATGAACTAAATTTGCTTTTGTATGGTAGAAAATACCCAACACCCTTGACCAAAAAAAATCGGAAAATTCAGGGAAAATTTTTTGCGATTTTTAATTTGCACATTGTTAGAGTAAAATTTAATGGGCTACAAAGCTGCATACTCATTTTCTTGAAATTCTGACAAAAAAGGTTTAAATTTTGATGCATTTTATTTAAAGTTAAATTATTTATCCTGAACTTTGTTTAAACTTTTATTTTTTTTGTGGCTTCTCTTATAGAATTCTCTACACCACAATTGAAAATTATTAAACGCACAGATTTTTTAAATTAATGAAATTTAGTAAAAAATGTTTTTGTTTTAAACAATAAATGAAAAAAAAAAAATAATTAAAACAAATTGTACACTAATTTCGTTAGTGTTTTAAGATTAGTTATTAAAAGCACAGATTTTTTAAATTAATGAAATTTAGTACAAAATGTTTTTGTTTTAAACAATAAATGAAAAAAAAAAATAATTAAAACAAATTGTACACTAATTTCGTTAGTGTTTTAAGATTAGTTATTAAAAGCACAGATTTTTTAAATTAATGAAATTTAGTAAAAAATGTTTTTGTTGTAAATGAAAAAAAAAAAAATAATTAAAACAAATTGTACACTAATTTCGTTAGTGTTTTAAGATTAGTTACTTATTTTTATTTACAAAGGCCCTATCTGACATAAAAAGTATTTTACAGGACAAAAAAAATCTTTATATTTTTATATTATTTATCTTTACATTGAACGCATAGCTATGTATGTATGTAACACCTTAAATTGTAGTGAGGGTGTATCTTAATAGATCATGTTAAAACAGAACAAAAACGCATTTTCGAAAAATGTGTCAGATAGGGTCTTTGTGAATTAAGGTACGATATAAAAAAAAAAAAAAAAAAAAAACTAATGGCGGCGATATACCAACAGGTTATCATAACCTCTAACGAGATTTTTAGCCGAGCTTCTCTTTCCAACTTGTGGTGTGTTGCTTTTGAGTTTTTCCTACAAGTTGGCGGGACCTACAGTTTTTTGCCGACTCCGAACGGCACTTGCAAAGCAAATGAATTTTTTGCTGAGAAGCTTCTCATGGCAGAAATACACCCGGAGAGTTTGCCATACTACTGCCGAGGGGCGACCCCGTTTAGAAAAATTCTTTTTCTAAATAATTTTTGATGTTACTTTTGTCGGGCATCGAACCGCCACGACTTGGTGTAGAAGGCCGAACACTTAACCGCTACACCACGGCGGCCGCCAACGGCCGCGGTACGATATGCTTTCACAAAAATAATAAAAGTAATAGTAAATAAATAACGCCAACAACAACGCTAACCATCTCCAATGATATCAATTAATCATGCAGAAAATTGCACACATGCTTATTAATCAAAAACAAGATATAAAACTTAAAAGTATTTGAAAATCCAGCATTACAAACTTTAAAAGTATAATAAATAAAAACAAAAACAGGGAAGTCTGTGCGCTCTCATGTTGGTGGTGCTTCAGATTAATCTACACAAATCTAATGTGGCTTCGGCTGCTTTAAGTAGTCGTCTTTCTAAAGGCGACGTGGATGTGGTCCTCATCCAAGAACCCTGGGTCAATAGCTCGAGAATCTGCGGACTGGGGACTAAGGGCTTCAAGCTCATTCGAGCCAGCGAGGAGAGCAAAGTCAGAACGTGTATTTTGGTCAAGTCTGAGTTGAACTCCTTTCTCCTACCTAACTACTCCAATGGTGATATTACCGCTATCAGTCTAACGGTCCACAACACTCGCCTGACGGTGGCGTCAGTCTATATGCCCTACGACGCCGAAGAACCCCCACCACAA
The DNA here is from genome assembly GCA_964058755.1 of Campiglossa producta. Taxonomy (NCBI): domain Eukaryota; kingdom Metazoa; phylum Arthropoda; class Insecta; order Diptera; family Tephritidae; genus Campiglossa; species Campiglossa producta. The sequence goes on from CAXKVI010000005.1 coordinate 42,459,651, forward strand.
ACGGAGGTGAAAGACCTGGTGTCAAATTTCTGCACGGGTAATCTTATTATTGGAACGGACGCTAATGCTCACCATGTCCAATGGGGGAGCTCCGACATCAATGCCAGGGGCGAGTCTCTGTTTGATTACCTCTTAACAACCAACCTGGGGATTTGCAACGTGGGTAATGAGCCTACTTTTATCACCAAGACCCGCAGGGAGGTCATAGACCTCACTATCTGTAGTGAAGGCGCTTATGAGTGGGTCAGAAAATGGCGGGTTCTGGAAGAACATTCATTCTCCGACCGCCGTTACATAGAAATGGTTTTAGACTTTATTGTAGAACAACCAATCATGAAGCGCAATCCAAGTAACACTAATTGGCAGTTACACAATGAAATATTACACAGAGACCTACCAGTACTGCCCTCACAAGCCCCCTCATCAGTAGAGGAGCTGGAGGATCTTGTTACTACATTTACATCGGCGCTCTCAAATGCTCTAGGACAGGCTTGTTCAGTGCCAAAACCACTCGGTAAACACAGGCCACATTGGTGGTCCTACGATTTGGACTCGCTCCGCAAATCATGCCGGAAACAATTTAACAAGGCCAAGAGCTTCGGCTCTGAGCCTCATTGGCACGAATATAAAGCTAAACTAAGGGCCTACAAAAAAGGTCTGGGACAGGCGAAGAGAACCTCGTGGATAAATTTCTGCACTGGCGTCGAAAAGGTCGACAACACAGCGAGACTTAGACGAGTCCTCTCGAAAAGTCAAACAGCCATCAGCTATTTGCGAAAACCTAGCGGATCCTGGACCAGCACGGAAGAGCAAACCCTTGAGCTGCTCTTGAATACACATTTTCCGGGGAATCTGCATGACGCACCACTAGCACCTGCAACAAACCTGGCAGTAAATATACCCATCACTGCGGAAAGAGTAAGGTGGGCAGTTAAGAGCTTTGAACCGTATAAGGCTGCCGGGCCGGACGGGATTATCCCCGCGCAACATATAAACACGTTGGAGACATCAGCTAAATGACTGGTATTTCTCTTCACAGCCTGCCTGGCTCTCAACCACATTCCGGGCTCCTGGAGAAGCGCCACGGTAGTGTTTATCCCTAAGGCTGGGAAGGCATCCCACTACGAGCCAAAAGACTACAGACCGATCAGCCTCTCGTCCGTTGTACTAAAAACCTTTGAGAGGATACTAAGCGACTACCTCTCAACTATTGATAGCAACCTTATCTCTAGCTATCAGCATGCATACACCAAGGGTAAATCAACAGAAACCCCTCTGCACAGCCTAGTGTCTGTCATTGAGAAATCGCTGTGTGAAAAGGACTACTGTCTCGTGGCCCTCCTAGACATTGAGGGGGGTTTCAACAATATAAGCCCGGAGGCTATCAACTCCGCTCTAACTAATCTGGGCGTAGATAGACCTCTAACTGGTTTAATTGACCAACTTTTAAGGGGAAGGAAAATAGCTTCTTCACTTGGTACGGTTGAGTTATCACGTTATGTCACAAGGGGAACCCCCAGGGTGGTGTTCTTTCCGCGCTTTTATGGAACCTCACAGTCAACTCGTTGCTACGTGACACAAGCTGGGGGGCGGGAAGATAGTGGCATACGCAGACGATTTAGCTATTGCATTCAGAGGCAAGTTCCCACAAACTCTGTGTGACCTGACGCAAGTAGCACTGCGAGAAGTTTCGACGTGGTCCTCTCGCTGCGGACTTAGTATCAACCCGGGGAAGGTGGAACTTGTCCTCTTCACCAACCGGTACAAAATACCGCCACTAAGTCTACCAGAACTAGATGGCACCCGCCTGGGCTTGTCGGATAAGGCCAAGTTTCTAGGCATAGTTCTGGACAGGAAATTGAATTGGAAGGAGAATGTTCTTCAGCGCCAGAAGAAAGCTTGCGTCGCTCTTTACACATGCAAAAGAGCCATTGGCAGAAAATGGGGGCCCAGCCCTAGAGTATGCAGTTGGATCTACACGGCCATCATTCGCCCAATCATGCTGTATGGAGTCGTCGTATGGTGGTCTGCGCTGAGCAAGGCAATCTTACAGCTTTCTCCCTCTAAGCACAGATCGTTGTGCGACCACTACAATCGGGGATAGCTGTTTGAAAATAAACATTCCCAGCAGAGAAGATTGGGAGAGGACGGATTGGTGTCCCGAAACAAATGGTGGCACTTCCATATACACCGACGGCTCGAAGTTGGACGGCAGAGTTGGAGGAGGGGTTTATTCAAGGGATTTGGACCTTGAGCTCTCCTTCAGACTACCTGATCATTGTAGCGTCTTCCAGGCGGAAGTCTCGGCAATCCTGGACGCCGCGGCCTGGTTAAGCAAACGTGTTATCGGAGAAGATATCGCTATTTTCAGCGATAGCCAAGCGGCCATCAAATCCCTTGGCTCATACACGTTCAACTCTGAACTGACGATCAGCTGTCGTCGATCTCTTCAGGAGATGGCCCAACAGAACCGCGTAAACCTCATATGGGTCCCGGGACATAGGGACATTGAGGGAAACTGTAAGGCAGACGAGCTTGCCAGGCAGGGCACGACCAAGCAGGTTCTTCAGGATAAAGAGCGCTTAGGTATGCCGTTTGCCACATGCAAACTAATGCTGAAGGAGCACACACTCCGTCAAGCCAACGAAAGATGGCTGCAATCCCCAGGGTGTTGGATATCGAAACAAACCTGGCCAAAATGGGTTCTTAAAATGTCTAGACGCATTTATACCTTAACTAGGAGGGAAATCTGCATATTGATAGGGGTATTAACCGGTCACTGCCTCATTGGTAGGCATACAGAAAGGCTAGGTGTGCCCTACCGACGACGCTGCAGGAGTTGCAAAGATGATGAGGAGGAGGAAACAGTGGAACACCTCATCTGCAACTGTCCGGTTTTAAGCGGCGCGAGAACGCGCTTTTTTGGAGTTCCGTTCCTGGATAGCCTAAGCCAGATCGCGGAACTGGACATAAAGGACTTGATGGGCTTCATAAAGTCACCTAAGTGGTTCGAGGAGGAGTAACGGTGTCGGTTTAGGAGTGTCAGTCCCGGGATTCTGCTATGTGGAAAATCCCAACAACTCAGGGATTTTCCATATGGCTGGGTCCCGGGACTGACTTTCCTTGTGTTGGTGGTATCACAACGGGCCTTTCTAAACTGGCCTAAGTGTGCCTCTGCGGCAGCCACTTGAACCTAACCTAACCTAACCTGGAAAGGGACAGAACCGTCAAAGGATGGGGTTTTTACCTTGGGTGAGCTTCTTGAAACAGTTGGACGATTTAGCTGCAAGTTGGATCCGTCCTCTCAACGCATTAACTTCAGCGTCAATTTTATCTTGAAGTTCTGCAATCTTTGCATCTTGTGCCTTCAGATAAGATGACATACAAGCCTTGTCTTCTTCCAGTTGAGTCGACAATTGCGACGACATTCGTATCTCCTGCTCTTCTAGCCTCGATGACATATAAGCCTTGTGTTCTTCCAGTTGAGATGCCATGCGTGTCTCTTGTTGTTCCAACTGAGACGCCATGTGTGTCTTCTGTTTTTCCAACTGAGATGCCATGCGTGTCTTCTGTTCTTCCAACTGAGATGACATGCTTGATGTTATGTTGTTTGACATCTGAGCCAAGGCAGCCAATAAAGAGTTTGTGTCCAAATTTGCCACTGAATCCGGAGAATCCTTTTGCTCTTCTATTTTCGCTACCTAATGCACCAGCTGAAAAACGTCGTCTACGTTGATTCCCTCGGCTTCCATAGCCTCTCGCAACCGTGACTGTTGCTCTGCTTTATTGTCCGTTTGCTAATCCACGTCGTTCCAACTCATTTTTGAGTTGCTGGATTTTCAACACATTCAACTTTGTCATGTCCCTGTTATCCTTGCAATGTCCTTGTTACCTTTACAATGTCCTTGTTATCCTTGCAATGTCCTTCTTATCCTTGCAATGCCCTTGTTGCCTTAACAATGTCCGTGTTATCCTGTATTTATTTAACAATACCGCTTCTGGCACCAATTGTGACTGTACATTAAATAAAACACTCAGATTCTGCATAAAGGTGATGGCCCAATGCACGCTTGTTTGCTGGCTTTGCCCCGAGAAATGTCAAAATTCTTTTGACCTCTACTAAAATGTATGAAAGTTGGCCCAGTGGCAGCCTTACTTTGCTTGCTTGAAACGCTTCAAAGCGTCGAATAGCACAAATCTCTATTTGACAGCGCTTTACACGCTTCGTTGTTTGTCTTGTTGTTGTCTTGTTTGTCTCACCCTGTATTCTTGACAACTTTTGTAGCTTCTATTGGGCCATAGAAGCTTTAAAAGGAAAGCAAGGTAAGCCTAGGTAAGCAAGGCAAGCAAAGCAAGCGTACATTGGGTCATCAGCTTTATAAATAGTACGCTTTATTCACTACTTAAGCGGGCTACTCACCTGCCAAGAAACGTCAAACTCCATATAAAAAACCGCTCAAGAAATGGTCAAGAACTGTTTTCGCACGTCAGGTTTTCTTGAGCCAATACTCAGCTCATAAGAAAAAATACTACAATTTTCTATGGTTGGCAATGCCGCTTTACCACAAGAAATAAATATGCTCGTATATATTTCTTGAGGTAAACGTGCAAATTCACGGCAAAGGTGAGTAAATATTTCACTAAACATGTTTTATACATTTTTATTAGAGTAATTTGCAAAAAAATGGAAAATTTGATAAACGTCAAAATTTCTTGACCAGGCACAAGAAATATATGGTAATTTTTTTCTTGAGGCATTTCTTGGCAGGTGAGTAGCCCGCTTAAAAACTGTAATACAATTTCGCGGGTTAATTCACTGTTCAAGCGGGCTACTCACCTGCCAAGAAATGTCAAACTCCATATAAAAAAACGCTCAAGAAATGGTCAAGAACTGTTTTCACACGTCACATTTTCCTGAGCCAATACTCAGCTCAGAAGAAAAAATACAGCACTTTTCGATAGTTGGCAACGCCGGTTTACCTCAAGAAATAAATATGCTCGTATATATTTCTTGAGGTAAACGTGCAGATTCACGGCCAAGATAAGTATATACTTCGCTAAACATATATTGTACATTTTTATAATAGTAATTTGCAAGAAAATGGAAAATGCCGTAAACGTCAAACTTTCTTGACCAGGCGCAAGAAATATATGCTCGTTTTTTTCTTGAGGCATTTCTTGGCAGGTGAGTAGCCCGCTTCAGTACTTAACTGTACAACACTTCAAAATAAAACTGATTGATGAGCGTTGTCTTTGCCGCTTTATATATGTAGGGTTATACAAATAACTAGCAACACTTGTTTACTTCAATACTTTATATTTTAAATCAAGTTCCTCTTTGTATTGAAAATAATGGCATGTCAAGAATTTTCTTTATGAAGTTTTTTTTAGTTTTGAAAAAGAATTATATTAAACCGAATTCAATTTATCAATATTAATTTAAATTTCAAATAATTAATAAATAATTTTCTCGGGAAAAAGTGCTGTGTTTTGCGAACGGCGTTTTAAGACGGAAGGTGAATGAACGGCAAAAGGCAATTAACGGCGGAAGGCGAATCAAAGACGAAAGGCGAATCAACGGTGGAAAGGCGAATCAGAGGCGGAAGACGAATCAAAAACGGAATACGAATAAAATACGTAAGACGAATTAACGGCGGAAGACGAATTCAAATACGTGTGCAGCTAAAAAACTAGAAAGAAATTATGCAGTCAGCTAAAATGCGTTCACGTCGTGACGATGAAGATGGTGTTGTTCTTGAGCATACATCTAGAATCAATGACGATGTTAGACGTTTCTACGAATTAGAAATTCAAAGGCGACACAAAGAAATTGAGTTTGGAAGGCGTGAGTTAGAGCTTCTTAAATTGGAGATTGAACTAAATCATCGCGAAATTGAGTGGCTACGAGCCAGTAAAGGTAAAAACAGCTCAGAATATTTGCTAGTAATTGAAGATGACATGCTGGAGGAGCAACGTATAACAACGCAAAACCTGCGGTCAGAAATGAGCATTGTGACAAATACGGAAGAAAATGGTAAGACGAGGATGGAAAAATATATAGAGAATATGGCTAAAGTTGAAGGTTCGAAAAATAATAAAAATGAAAAGATGAAGGTGGACAGCGATGAAGTGTCAACAGCAACAAAATCCCAAGATGTGGAGACACATAAGGAGGCCAGTAACCCTAGCGATTGTTCGGAAAAAGTACCAAAACTCAGAGTCAAAACCCATTTTGAAGAGGACTATGCATTGGATGAAGATTTCAAGACGTCGTTTTTCAAGGACGACGAAGATGGTAAATTCATATACAGGAATAAAAGAGAAGTCGCGCGTGAAGATTATCTTCTTGCCGTAAATGATAGTGACGATGATGCAGAGAAAGATGGACCAAAAACGAAAAAGAAACGAAGCGATGGTTTGAATTTTACTGCTACAGCTACAGACAGCGCGGATTCGTACGATGATACGACAAGTGAATCGGATGGCGTTTGGCATCCATTCAAACGCAAGAAACGTCTAGAGTTGTCGCTGATAACAGACAAGTACTCGGGTCGAGTACTGATCAGGATGGCCAAATGTGGGGTTATACAAATAACTAGCAACACTTGTTTACTTCAATACTTTATATTTTAAATCAAGTTCTCCTTTGTATTGAAAATAATGGCATGACAAGAATTTTCTTTATGAAGTTTTTTTTTTAGTTTTGAAAAAGAATTATATTAAACCGAATTCAATTTATCGATATTAATTTAAATTTCAAATAATTAATAAATAATTTTCTCACATATACCCTAGCAGACTGCAGCTTTATCACCTAGAAATGTCTACACATTTCTGGGTTATTCGGGCAACAGTGTTCTCGAAACGTTTATCTATCGTCATCTCCTCTTTGTGACACATTCGCAAATATGCGAGTTGCCTCTCTCGCTCTCGCGTCATGTATCTAAACAGCTGTTCCCTACAAGACGGGCTGATATTTTTACTAACACACTCACACTATAAAGTATCAATGCTGAGAACGTTTTGACGAAAACTCTGACAATTTTCATTTATTGTCAAAGCTGTCTGACACATGTCAGAGCGCTTAGGTATGCCGTTTGCCACATGCAAACTAATGCTGAAGGAGCACACACTCCGTCAAGCCAACGAAAGATGGCTGCAATCCCCAGGGTGTTGGATATCGAAACAAACCTGGCCAAAATGGGATCTTAAAATGTCTAGACGCATTTATACCTTAACTAAGAGGCAAATCTGCATATTGATAGGGGTATTAACCGGTCACTGCCTCATTGGTAGGCATGCAGAAAGGCTAGGTGTGCCCTACCGACGATGCTGCAGGAGTTGCAAAGATGATGAGGAGGAGGAAACAGTGGAGCACCTCATCTGCAACTGTCCGGCTTTAAGCGGCGCGAGAACGCGCTTTTTGGGAGTTCCGTTCCTGGATAGCCTAAGCCAGATCGCGGAACTGGACATAAAGGACTTGATGGGCTTCATAAAGTCACCTAAGTGGTTCGAGGAGGAGTAACGGTGTCGGTTTAGGAGTGTCAGTCCCGGGATTCTGCTATGTGGAATATCCCAACAACTCAGGGATTTTCCATATGGCTGGGTCCCGGGACTGACTTTCCTTGTGTTGGTGGTATCACAACGGGCCTTTCTAAACTGGCCTAAGTGTGCCTCTGCGGCAGCCACTTGAACCTAACCTAGCATAACCTGGAAAGGGACAGAACCGTCAAAGGATGGGGTTTTTACCTTGGGTGAGCTTGTTGAAACAGTTGGACGATTTAGCTGCAAGTTGGATCCGTCCTCTCAACGCATTAACTTCAGCGTCAATTTTATCTTGAAGTTCTGCAATCTTTGCATCTTGTGCCTTCAGATAAGATGACATAAAAGCCTTGTCTTCTTCCAGTTGAGTCGAAAATTTCGACGACATTCGTGTCTCCTGCTCTTCCAGCCTCGATGACATATAAGCCTTGTGTTCTTCCAGTTGAGATGCCATGCGTGTCTCTTGTTGTTCCAACTGAGACGCCATGTGTGTCTTCTGTTTTTCCAACTGAGATGCCATGCTTGTCTTCTGTTCTTCCAACTGAGATGACATGCTTGATGTTATGTTGTTTGACATCTGAGCCAAGGCAGCCAATAAGGAGAAAACGTGGTCGTCTACGTTGATTCCCTCGACTTCCATAGCCTCTCGCAACCGTGACTGTTGCTCTGCTTTATTGTCCGTTTGCCAATCCACGTTATCCTTGCAATAACCTTGTTACCTTTACAATGTCCTTGTTATCCTTGCAATGTCCTTCTTATCCTTGCAATGCCCTTGTTGCCTTAACAATGTCCTTGTTATCCTGTATTTATTTAACAATACCGCTTTTGGCACCAATTGTGACGAATTTGATGATGCCTCGACTATTTTCCTTGAGTTCGATCACTGTACATTAAATAAAACACTCAGATTCTGCATAAAGGTGATGGCCCAATGCACGCTTGTTTGCTGGCTTTGCCCCGAGAAATGTCAAAATTCTTTTGACCTCTACTGAAATGTATGAAAGTTGGCCCAGTGGCAGCCTTACTTTGCTTGCTTGAAACGCTTCAAAGCGTCGACTAGCACAAATCTCTATTTGACAGCGCTTTACACGCTTCGTTGTTTGTCTTGTTGTTGTCTTGTTTGTCTCACCCTGTATTTTTGACAACTTTTGTAGCTTCTATTGGGCCATAGAAGCTTTAAAAGGAAAGCAAGGTAAGCCTAGGTAAGCAAGGCAAGCAAAGCAAGCGTACATTGGGTCATCAGCTTTATAAATAGTAAGCTTTATTCACTACTAAAAACTGTAATACAATTTCGCGGGTTAATTCACTGTTCAGTACTTAACTGTACAACACTTCAAAATAAAACTGATTGATGTGCGTTGTCTTTGCCGCTTTATATGTGGGGTTATACAAATAACTAGCAACACTTGTTTACTTCAATACTTTATATTTTAAATCAAGTTCTCCTTTGTATTGAAAATAATGGCATGTCAAAAATTTTCTTTATGAAGTTTTTTTTTAGTTTTGAAAAAGAATTATATTAAACCGAATTCAATTTATCAATATTAATTTAAATTTCAAATAATTAATAAATAATTTTCTTACATTTGGGGGCTCGTCCGGGTAAAAGTGCTGTGTTTTGCGAACGGCGTTTTAAGACGGAAGGTGAATGAACGGCAAAAGGCAATTAACGGCGGAAGGCGAATCAAAGACGAAAGACGAATCAACGGAGGAAAGGCGAATCCGAGGCGGAAGACGAATCAAAAACGGAAGACGAATAAAATACGTAAGACGAATTAACGGCGGAATACGAATTCAAATACGTGTGCAGCTAAAAAACTAGAAAGAAATTATGCAGTCAGCTAAAATGGGTTCACGTCGTGACGATGAAGATGGTGTTGTTCTTGAGCATACATCAAGAATCAATGACGATGTTAGACGTTTCTACGAATTAGAAATTCAAAGGCGACACAAAGAAATTGAGTTTGGAAGGCGTGAGTTAGAGCTTCTTAAATTGGAGCTTGAACTAAATCATCGCGAAATTGAGTGGCTACGAGCCAGTAGAGGTAAAAACAGCTCAGAATATTTGCTAGTAATTGAAGATGACATGCTGGAGGAGCAACGTATAACAACGCAAAACCTGCGGTCAGAAATGAGCATTGTGACAAATACGGAAGAAAATGGTAAGACGAGGATGGAAAAATATATAGAGAATATGGCTAAAGTTGAAGGTTCGAAAAATAATAAAAATGAAAAGATGAAGGTGGACAGCGATGAAGTGTCAACAGCAACAAAATCCCAAGATGTGGAGACACATAAGGAGGCCAGTAACACTAGCGATTATTCGGAAAAAGTACCAAAACTCAGAGTCAAAACCCATTTTGAAGAGGACTATGCATTGGATGAAGATTTCAAGACATCGTTTTTCAAGGACGACGAAGATGGTAAATTCATATACAGGAATAAAAGAGAAGTCGCGCGTGCAGATTATCTTCTTGCCGTAAATGATAGTGACGATGATGCAGAAAAAGATAGACCAAAAACGAAAAAGAAACTAAACGATGGTTTGAATTTTACTGCTACAGCTACAGACAGCGCGGATTTGTACGATGATACGACAAGTGAATCGGATGGCGTTTGGCATCCATTCAAACGCAAGAAACGTCGAGAGTTGTCGCTGATAACAGACAAGTACTCGGGTCGAGTACTGATCAGGATGGCCGAATGTGGGGTTATACAAATAACTAGCAAAACTTGTTTACTTCAATACTTTATATTTTAAATCAAGTTCTCCTTTGTATTGAAAATAATGGCATGTCAAGAATTTTCTTTATGAAGTTTTTTAGTTTTGAAAAAGAATTATATTAAACCGAATTCAATTTATCAATATTAATTTAAATTTCAAATAATTAATAAATAATTTTCTCACATTTGGGGGCTCGTCCGGGAGAAAGTGCTGTGTTTTGCGAACGGCGTTTTAAGACGGAAGGTGAATGAACGGCAAAAGGCAATTAACGGCGGTAGGCGAATCAAAGACGAAAGACGAATCAACGGAGGAAAGGCGAATCAGAGGCGGAAGACGAATCAAAAACGGAAGACGAATAAAATACGTAAGACGAATTAACGGCGGAAGACGAATTCAAATACGTGTGCAGCTAAAAAACTAGAAAGAAATTATGCAGTGAGCTAAAATGCGTTCACGTCGTGACGATGAAGATGGTGTTGTTCTTGAGCATACATCAAGAATCAATGACGATGTTAGACGTTTCTACGAATTAGAAAATCAAAGGCGACACAAAGAAATTGAGTTTGGAAGGCGTGAGTTAGAGCTTCTTAAATTGGAGCTTGAACTAAATCATCGCGAAATTGAGTGGCTACGAGCCAGTAAAGGTAAAAACAGCTCAGAATATTTGCTAGTAATTGAAGATGACATGCTGGAGGAGCAACGTATAACAACGCAAAACCTGCGGTCAGAAATGAGCATTGTGACAAATACGGACGAAAATGGTAAGACGAGGATGGAAAAATATATAGAGAATATGGCTAAAGTTGAAGGTTCGAACAATAATAAAAATGAAAAGATGAAGGTGGACAGCGATGAAGTGTCAACAGCAACAAAATCCCAAGATGTGGAGACACATAAGGAGGCCAGTAATACTAGCGATTATTCGGAAAAAGTACCAAAACTCAGAGTCAAAACCCATTTTGAAGAGGACTATGCATTGGATGAAGGGTTCAAGACGTCGTTTTTCAAGGACGACGAAGATGGTAAAATCATATACAGGAATAAAAGAGAGGTCGCGCGTGAAGATTATCTTCTTGCCGTAAATGATAGTGACGATGATGCAGAAAAAGATAGACCAAAAACGAAAAAGAAACGAAACGATGGTTTGAATTTTACTGCTACAGCTACAGACAGCGCGGATTTGTACGATGATACGACAAGTGAATCGATTGGCATTTGGCATCCATTCAAATGCAAGAAACGTCGAGAGTTGTCGCTGATAACAGACAAGTACTCGGGTCGAGTACTGATCAGGATGGCCGAATGTGGGGTTATACAAATAACTAGCAACACTTGTTTACTTCAATTCTTTATATTTCAAATCAAGTTCTCCTTTGTATTGAAAATAATGGCACGTCAAGAATTTTCTTTATGAAGTTTTTTTTTAGTTTTGAAAAAGAATTATATTAAACCGAAATCAATTTATCAACATTAATTTAAATTTCAAATAATTAATAAATAATTTTCTCACATATACCCTAGCAGACTGCAGCTTTATCACCTAGAAATGTCTACACATTTCTGGGTTATTCGTGCAACAGTGTTCTCGAAACGTTTATCAATCGTCATCTCCTCTTTGTGACACATTCGCAAATATGCGAGCTGCCTCTCTCGCTCTCGCGTCATGTATCTAAACAGCTGTTCCCTACAAGACGGGCTGACATTTTTACGAACAAACTCACACTATAAAGTATCAATGCTGAGAACGTTTTGACGAAAACTCTGACAATTGTCATTTATTGTCAAAGCTGTCTGACACATGTGGATGAATTGATTTTAACAAATAATGTATTTTCAAAACTTGGCATAGTTTGAATTCGAAATAAAATAAAAATTTTTGATAACAAAAAACTTTTTTTTTTCAGTTGGTCCTTTGCATAAAGCCAACATTTAGTATAAGCAGGTGTCTAAAATCATCTAAATAAAATTGTAAATGCTTCAAAATATGCGATAAGTATACAAAATTATCAAGAGAAATATTTCATACATAGTTTGCATTTTTTAGGCATTTCTGCATATTCGGACCGCGCTTTTATATATATTCCCTTCCCGCAACCCAAAAAGAAAACCAGAATGAAAATGTGAATAAAAATTGTGCCTACTTCTCGGAGTATATGTATGAATGTATCTTTAATACGTTCGGTGGTTCTCAAGAGCGAGGTGTGCGTGAAGAAGCGCAAGAAGCTGCTCTCATGTACATATGAGTAAAGCCATTCAAAGGAAGAATTGCTTACGTTGATGCACGCGAACTACAGGACGTATTGGAGGAGGGTGCGACAGTGGAAGTTATGGACCACGAAAGATGTGCGAGGAGACAAATCGTGAATTATTATCCTTTGAGTTGTATTTTATATATTAACATGTAATTTTCTATGATTTTATAAAACAAATATTTCATTACAAAAAAATTTTTAAATATAATGTTTAAATCAGATTTGACAGGTTAGACAGTTGTCAGTTGTGATTTCATTATAACATCATCATGATATCATCTTTGATCGGAAAATAGAGTGAGACGTATATATGCTTAATTCAAATGATTATTGTGCTAGAGTGAGACAAAAACTAACACGGACATAGTTGTTGACATCAACTTTTTGTGGTAGTGACGCTAGTGGTGGAAATACGCTAATGGCGGGAGATGAGCGATCCCTGAGAATATGCGCCACACAGCCTTAAAGAATCGATTATTTTATAGCAACTCTACTGTAGTGTTTACTTAAAAAAATGTGTGGAATATTTTGCGGCATAAATTGTGCCCTAGATAAAGATTTGCAAAGCTTTTTAAGACGAAGGGGCCCAGACTTTAATTGTTCTGTTGACATAACTTTCGCCAATGGCTCTTTGCAATTTGTCAGTTCGGTTCTCTGGCAGCAAGGGACAAGTCTTTGTACGCAACCTTTGCAAAAAGAAAACTGTATTATGCTATTTAATGGCGACATCTTTAATATTTCCAATAAATTGGACACTATCTCTGATACGGAATGGTTGGGGAAAAGGCTATCTGACTGTACGGATGTCACGGATGTGTGCCAAGTAATTCAGTCATTAATGGGGCCTTTCTGTCTAATATTTTTCAATAAATGTACACATGATTTATATATATGCAGAGATGCAATGGGTCGAAATTCATTAATAATCGAGAAGGAAAACGAGGAGCTACGTTTTATGAGTACTTCATGTATGTAAGATCGAAATTATTTTCTGGTTTATCTGCTCACAAAAAAGAAACGAGAGCTTGGAATCCTATCTGTGAAGATTTGGGTATTACTTTCCTTTAGGGGTCAACTGTTAATAAATTAGCTAAAATTATGTGATATAGCTCAAAAGACGGGGTTCGCCCTCAGGATCACGAATCCGGAAGTGCTTTTTTAATATTTAGCTTCTCTGCAGAGATATTTGCAATCAAAGTTTCAAGTTTTGGTATTAGTTTCCTTTAGGGGTCAACTGCTAATAAATTAGCTAAAATTATGGGAGATAGCTCAAAAGACGGGTTTTGGCCTCAGGATCACGAATCCGGAAGCGCTTTTTTAATTTTTTGTTCGCCCTCAGGATCACGAATCCGGAAGCGCTTTTTTAATATTTAGCTTCTCTGCAGAGATATTTGCAATCAAAGTTTCAAGTTTTCATGTGGTTGTTGTAATTTTATTAGACTGTCCCTAAAAACGTGCAAAAAAAGTCCCGCCGTGGCGGTAGCCACGGTTATGTCACACGTCCGGACTTGGGATGGCGTAGCCCAGGGTTATTTTTTATAAGCGCGGCCGAAGGCCGCCAACTCAAAAAGGTGTTTCGCACATAAATACCATGGATTCCGCCCCAATTTTGGTATCGGACCCGGGTCATTTTTCGGTTTTTTGACCATAACTTTTCACTAAAACAAAAAATTAAAAAAGCGCTTCCGGATTCGTGATCCTGAGGCCAAAACCCGTCTTTTGAGCTATCTCCCATAATTTTAGATAATTTATTAGCAGTTGACCCCTAAAGGAAACTAATACCATTCTACTTTATTCATACTCATGTAAAAAATAGATTTGTTTATCAGCAGCATGTTTTCATATTGCATATTTTTTTCATAAAGCCGATAACCATTTCATGTCGGATATGCTATTTAATGGCGACGTCTTTAATATTTCCAATAAATTGGACACTATCTCTGATACGGAATGGTTGGGGAAAAGGCTATCTGACTGTACGGATGTCACGGATGTGTGCCAAGTAATTCAGTCATTAATGGGGCCTTTCTGTCTAATATTTTTCAATAAATGTACACATGATTTATATACGAGTATATGCAGAGATGCAATGGGTCGAAATTCATTAATAATCGAGAAGGAAAAAGAGGAGCTACGTTTTATGAGTACTTCATGTATGTAAGATCGAAATTATTTTCTGGTTTATCTGCTCACAAAAAAGAAACGAGAGCTTGGAATCCTATCTGTGAAGATTTGACAAAACAACTTATCTCGAGATTGGACATTTTTTAGATATTGATTGCATGGGATATTCTTTCAGATATTCTTATTTATTCATATTCATGTAAAAAATAGATTTGTTTATCGGCAGCATGTTTTCATATTGCATATTTTTTTCATAAAGCCGATAACCATTTCATGTCGGATTTTGGAAAGCGGTATAGCCGAGATATTGTGGAAAAATCGGCTTAAAAGCAGTATACGAACAATTCTAAAATCAAAAAAAGAAGTATTTGGATTGATAGACATGGTCAAAGTGAGTATAACTACATAATTTTTCTTGTGGGCAAGTGACCATAACTAATAGGAGTTATTAAGGGTCAAAGTTTATATGAAGCATTTTTTTTAAATCAAAATTTCTCTTTTAAGTATCAAACCGATTTAAATTTTTTTTTTTTTCATTGTATAGGCAGTAAAATTACCTTTCATTTGATATGCGGTTTGTTTACGTAGTATGTAAAATACTTGAAAAATTCGGTGTTCAAAGGTGTTATATTTACTGTGAATTACGCACACATTAGTTTCGTAACGTGGCGCTGGCGTCAAGGTTATGGCAACCACCCGGACTTGGCATGGAGTAGCCCAGGGTTATTTATAATGTGTTCCGGCTCGAAAAAAACACTAATATTTCCCTAACACTCCCGCACTATCGTAACAACCGACACGGCACACATTTTCTATTTTTATTAATTTCCTTTCCCTTCGAAATTTATTGACTTCTTAACGCGCACGATATCACCGAGAACGAGGTTCTCGCCTTCACAGATAGAATAAATCTGACGAGCACTTGTAAGCTAGGCTGCAGGCTACGCAAGCACATATTCCTGCCAACATGATCATAGGCGTGTGTGTGGGTGACCACCCGATCGCGCCAAACCGCCATCCGCGGTGCTCTCGGTCGCCCCGTCCAATGATACACAACTACACACACATTTTGCCATCACTTAGCGGCCACTTCGATGCGCCGATGGGGGTGTAAGAGTAGGTCGCCTCCCCATTGGTGCACCCTGGGTAACGCTAAATGACCTACAGTACTTGTGCTGTACCCATCGTGCCGAAACGACCCGGGCCGTTTTCCTATATCGACCCGGCCAAGGCAATACACTCGGGGTGACCCTGTCTGACATATAGGCAGGCCTACACCTCGCTACTACAACAACAACAACATGCGCCACAACAAGAAGAAGGGATGACAGCGCTATCGGTGTATTTTCGCAATCAACTTCTTTTTGCTATCTCTTTTACTGGTGGTGGGTGGGGGACAACGCTAGTGCAGTACAGCACACAAACACACTCACGTACATGCTGCCCAATTACCGGCACAATAGAAAATGAGTAGCTGCCTTTAGGGTTCATAGGAGAATAGGTAAAGGAGGGTGAAACAATACAAAGAAAATTTACTCTGCCAGTGCGCGAAGCGCATAGAAAAAGCAATGCCAGATTAGGAAACTTTTGTCGCGACAAATTCAAATTTACTATGTAAATTACGCATACATTAGTTTCGTACCGCCACGGTTATGGCAACCACCTGGACTTGGCATGGCCTGCGCAGAAGGGTGTACGACGCAGAAGGACTTGGTAGACCAAATTTGCACATACGCGGTTTCGCAACGGTTTGATTGGACTAAGGATAATATATAGTATTTCAAATGAAAGCTTAAAGCTATGTTACTAAATTGTCTTTGGTCGTCGACTGGAAGGACATTCCGGCTTGGCCAAGGGAAAGGGCATGGATCGCTGCAGAGCCTGAGAGAATTCTCACCATGCTGTGGTTTATGAATCCGTCCCCCCCGACGCAGGACTGGAGTGTCACTCTGGTCGGGGATGCGGTAGGTCCTGACAGACAAGTGGTCTTCAATGAATAAGGAAGCACTCGAGCCTCTTAAAAGGTGTAATGAGCTAGTGCACTATAGTGTCGTTTCACGTATTGCCGGTTCTGCGAGAACGGTATTTGTACTTGTACATTACCCTTCGTACCGAAACGACCCGGGTTGTTTTTTTTTTTTTATAATGACTCTGCCAAGAGCAATACACTTCGAAGTTACCCTGTCTAACGCGTCACGATTCCTCCACCTATTGTCATCCCCGGAACATCCCCTTGCAGCACGGCTGCTCCTAATTCTCTTGATCTGGCTGGCATTGAGCCAAATCCTGGCCCAGGAGAATGGTTCTGCTGCGTTTGCCGGAAGAAAATATACACAAATTAACTGGCAACCTTGGTTAAGCAAGTCGAAAGTTTTATTGCTCGTCTATTTCAAAATTAATTAAATTGATTTAAAGTTTTAAACATTCCAAAAATTGCTTAATATATGTTTTTCTGCTTCCTGTTGGTCGGAGGTCAATAACTGTTTGCTGCCTAGTGTGCTTCTTGCAAGGATTTATAAAATTCATAAAAGCGCTTCAAAAATTTCGATTGTATTGCAACAACAACAAATAGTGCATACAAGCATACAAGTGGGGTACTTTGCGCCATTGTCTACTGGTCTGACACTTGTTAAAGATTGCTTTATATATGTTGTTCTGCTTCCTGTTGTTCGGAAGTTAGTGACTGTTTTGCTGTCTGGTGTGCTATTTGCAAAAATTCATAAAGTCATAAAAGCGCTTCAATAATTGAATTGCATTGCAGCAACAACAAATAGTGTATACAGGCATACATACAAGTAATACACTTCGCGCTATTATCTACTGGTCTGACACTTGTTAAGAAGGCAAGAGCGCCACCTGTTTGTGAAGGTTTTTTCTACGGATCTGATTAGATTAAGGTGACCAGGCGAATAAAAAAATACTTATTAATCGCAATGTCTACTGCTGGCCTCTCATCTGCTACACTTAAACGCAGACTTAGCAAGGAGAACCCAACTGCAAAAGTGGCTAAGACTGATGATGATGGTATCACGCTTGCGACTGTTTTTGATAAACTTAAAGATCTTGAAGAGAAAGTTGATCGTCATACGGAACAATTGCGGCCTCTAATTGAAAGTGTAGCCAACCAACTAACTGAGGTAGAAAACAAGCTTTACAAGCGAATGGATGAAGAAGTATCTGCGCTTAATGCTGTGGTTGCCGACTCATCAGCCCGAATTATGGTTTTGGAAACGAATGCTATGAAATTTGAGCAGGAAATGGCTTCCATGAGAAACATGTTAACGGATATAATGGATCAGAGAGCTGCGCCTGATATTTCCGGTTGTATTTGGCGTACCCTACTATGAAGGCGAAAATTTAAAATCTATATTTGACATGGTTTGTCGGACTATTGACTTCCTGGCTCCTCAAATAAGGTATATTTTTCGAACGAAACCCTCAACCTCAAATGTAAACAGGCCATTATCATCAAATTTCATTCGCCTCTAGACCGCAATCGTACCCTGCGAGCTTTTCGTGAGCACCGTAAAAAAATCAAGGTAGCTATTCCCCTGCTTCCTCTTGGTATGGAGGGATCCTTTCATATTTATGAAAGCCTCTCTAAAGAAAATAGAGTTCTTCTGCAAGAAGCCGTTAAACTGCGTCGAAATAGGAAGCTGAAGTCAGTTTTCACAATAAGAGGCCTGGTTTACGTGAGAAGCGACAGTGCTGCGGACAGCCCGCCCACAGGTATTAGCTGTGCAGAGGACTTGAATCAGTTTCGTTAGTTTAGCCTTAAGCATATTTCCTAGTTTTAGTGCATTAGTTTTTGTAATAGTAGTTCAACTCAGTTTTAGCATATTATCAATTTTGTCATTTTCTAGTTATTTAAAGTTGCTTTTAACTTGTGCTATGTTAATGATGGTGGACTATAGTACGAACAGCGTTGGCGATAATAGTCTTGCGCTTGTGAATATTTTGTGCAGTCGGCAAAAGGGGTTTAATGTGGTTCATTTTAATGCTAGGAGCCTTAATAATGAGAAAATGACTGCCCGCTTGTCCCTGATGATCTGAATGCTGTGTTCGTAAACTGTGCTACCTCCTCCAATGATCCAAGCACCCACCCGATTCCTTGTCCTGTCACTTTTTCTCAACAATTTGAATTTTGTGCTGTGTCGGAGCATGATGTGGTGACATGCATTTATAGAATACGCTCAAATGCTATTGGTGCAGATGGAATTCCAATTAAATTTATAAAAATTATTCTTCCACAGATACTGCCAACCCTGACACATATTATAAACCACTGCATCACAACCTCTTGCTTTCCTGATGTGTGGAAGATTGCTACTGTTATCCCTATAGCTAAAAATAAGACAGCCAACTGTCTAAGTGATTTTCGTCCCATAAGCATTCTACCTGCTCTGTCAAAGACCTTTGAGACCTTATTATCTGAACAGATTCATTCTCATATTGATAAATTCAAGCTACTTTCTTCATTCCAGTCTGGCTTTAGAGCAAAGCATAGCTGCTCAACTGCAATTATTAAAATCCTGGATGATATACGGACCCCCTATGACAGTAACAAGTTAACAATGTTGTGTCTGCTTGACTTTTCCAAAGCGTTCGACTCTGTTAATCACACGTTGTTATGTATGAAGTTAAAGTCTTATTTCGCTTTTGGTGACGCTGCGGTAAGTCTCATGAGGAGTTATCTGGATGGTAGAGCACAACGAGTGAAGGTGGGGTCGCAGCTCTCTAGTCTCAAGGTTTTGTCTAGTGGTGTACCACAAGGATCTATACTTGGACCGCTATTGTTTAGCCTCTTTATTAATGACATATTTAGCACCTGTTTGTATGCGCAAATGTATGCTTATGCAGATGATATACAACTGTATATGTCTGGGACACATACACAAGCCTCTGAACTTTGTGCCAAATTTAATAGCGATTTGTCAGCTATTTCGTCTTGGGCGCAAAGAAATTGTCTTTCCCTTAATAGCGACAAATCGTATGTGTTACCCATATCTAAAAGGCAAATTAATTCTTTGGATCTCCCTGCTTTATGTATCAATAATAAGAGCCTCAAATATGTGTCTAAAGTAAAGAATCTGGGGGTTATTAATTCCAGTCTCTCATGTGAGGATCATATTAACGCCGTTATAACTAAGTAAAGTTTACTACACTCTACGTAATTTGCGAATGTCTGCGGCCTTCACCCCACTTGGAATAAGAAAGCGGCTTACAATACAAATAATACTACCAATTATCTGCTATTCAGAATGCATATACAGCAAATTAGACTCTAAATCGGCACATAAGACTGAAGGCGCCTTTAATCATGTCACGCGGTATGTCTTCGGTTTGGCAAAGTATGATCATATATCTGCTTGGAGAACAAGTCTCTTAGGTTGTGAAATATCTGAGTATCTTAAGGCAAGAAACTGTATCTTTTTGTGTCGCGTGATTGCTGATAAAATGCCTACGTACCTATATAATAAGCTAACATTATCTAGATCTGCTCGGATAAGTGATCTGATAGTGCCCAGCTACAATTATTTAAACTCTGCAAGACTTTTCTTTGTCAATGCTATCCGCATATGGAACTCTATCCCCAATTTTTTAAGAATGAGATATTTTCTTTCTTTGGTAAGGTAGATGCAAATTAATAACTGAGTTTAGCTATTTAAAGCCTAGTCAAAACATTGTTGTAAAATATTGTTGTTATGTGTCCTCGTAACTTTTGTTACCTTTATATCAATACTGCTGATACTTTATTCTTTCTTTTTGTTTTCAATATTGTACCTGTTATAGTATATACATTTTTAAATTTTTAGTTCTAAGAATTATACTAAATTTTTATGTAATCGTTGTTGCACTATAAAAGATCAATCAGGATCTTATTGTGCTAATACTTACAATCAATTAACCAAGACGATCACACTCAGTCCAGTGTGCGTCATGCAAAGGTTTGTTGCATAAATCTAGTTGCTCCGGACTAGATCCTAAAACACACCGGCCCACTAGTTTCTACAAAAGTTTTGTGGCGCCCTGCTGCTCACGTCCTAGGACGTCCCGAGGCAAGCGACGCTCAAATGGTGCATTATCGCCTTCTACAAATCAAGTCTCTACGACCTGCAATACATATATTGCTCAGCAGAACATGTGTGTTCCCGGCTGTAGCTCGCATCCTAGTGCGCCAACATCTCAAGCATCCACCCATAGCTATTTTCTTCGTGGCACATCTGTCGATGCTATAAGCACTACCGAGTTTCAGCCCCCGTCTCTGAACCTTCTACTAACTTCTTCCGGCACTAGCACGAATGTAAGTCAAGTCCATCAACTTCTGGTCCCACACTCTTCGTGCACTGTATGTCGGCATAGTGTAGTCGGTCAAGTGCAACTCCTGCCTAGGCCGATGTCACCTACGCATATGTTCTGGGCTCGCAAACAGAAATATCGACTGATGTTTTCGTCGCGCCTTGCTGTCGAGTTGCGCAGCCCTCAACGCCGACGGATGCACACTCATCTTATAATGACCGAAATCCGCCAGCTTCAGGACTGCGACGGAGATCAATATCGCGACCTAGCCTACCACCATCTAGGCTTAATAATAATAATTGAATTGAGGTATTGCACTGCGACCTTAAGATCTATTGTGCCCTCATATACTCATAGCACGTCTACGAGGCCTATCACCTTCAAAAAATCCAAGATTAGGATCGGCTTTAGTTCACGTATGTGCTTGCACTCTAGAGTCATGGCTCCAAGGATTCTTTGCCTTCTTCTAGAGATTGCATCGCATTTGCACAAAATGTGCTCCGCTGTTTCGTCCTCTGAGTCACAGAAACGACACAGGCTGCTAGACGAAATGCCCACTCTGTGCATGTGGGCCTTGAGCCTGCTATGCCCGGTGAGGACACCTGTTATAATCCTAAGACTATTTTTGGAAAGGTTTATTACCTCTTTGAACCGCTTTGTGTTGTATCCTCCTAACATGGCTTTTGCCTGACGTAGCCCGATTGTCTGACGCCAATGTTCTTCTCTCATGTCAGACTCCTCTTTCCTGAGCATCTCTTTTATCGTGTGCTCTCCGATTGCAAGGAAAGGTTCAGGGCCTATGGGCTTTGTTGCTGCCGCTGCCCTTGCAAGTTGGTCCGCTCTTTCATTGCCCTCTATGCCCGCATGGCCTGGAACCCATGCTAGTCTGAGGTTATTTCTGGTTGATATCTCTTTTAGTTTCTGTCCGCACTCCAACACCAGTGAGGACTTTATCTCACAGGATGCTATCGCCTTGAGTGCGGCTTGGCTGTCACTTAATAGAGTGATGTTCTCGTCGGAGTAGCCGCGTCGCAGAATTATATCCGCACACAGACTAATGGCAACTACTTCTGCCTGGAAGATGCTCGGGTATTCTCCAAGGGGGACTGACAAATTGGTGCGGGGACCGTATATTCCCGCTCCAATTCCTTCTGGAGTTTTCGAGCCATCGGTGTACCATACCAGGGTCCTGTTTCCGTGGTATTTACCCACATTCGAGGGGTCCCAGGTACTCTTATCTCCCAGTTCTATCTTGTATCTCTTTTCGAACTCTACCACCTTTGCTATGTCATCCCTTGGCAGTTGACAGATGGGCAGCTGTCTTTTTAGTTTATCTGCCTCCGCGGACGAGATGACCTTTCCTTTCCCGAAGCCTTCTTTTGCTATATTTAGCATGGTTCGTTTGGCTACTTGTTCAATTACTATGTGCAGTGGGCTCAGATCCAGCAGCACCTCCATTGCTGCAGTCGGGCAGGTACGCATAGCCCCCGTAATACATACGCATGCCAGACGCTGGAGTTTAGCGAGTGATTTCCTCACTGTGCTTAGAGCTGATCTAGGAGCCCATGCTACCGCTCCGTATACTATAGTGGGTCGGACTATCATGGTGTACATCCATCTCAGTATCATTGGGTTACACCCCCATGTTTTGCCCGCGAGTCTTCTGCACACCATAATAGCCTTGGTTGCCTTTGATGTTGTGATTTCAACATGTTTCTTCCATAGCAACTTGGAGTCGAACATGACCCCCAAGTATTTCACTTCAGAAACTGTCTCCAGGCGTGCCCCATTTAAAGTAATTGTTCTCATGCCCGTAAGGGATCTCCTTTTTGTGAAGGGGATGATTGCAGTCTTATTGGAGTTCAGATTCAAACCCACACCTGCACACCATTCCTTCGTTAACCTCAAAGCTCTCTGGATGATGTCGCAGAGAGTGCTCTCAAACTTCCCTCTTGCAATAATAACTATATCATCGGCGTACCCTTGGCATCGGATGCCGTTGTCCGTTAGTATGTGCAAGAGTTCGTCGACTACCAAACTCCACAGAAGGGGTGATAAAACTCCTCCTTGTGGACATCCTCTAGTAGTTCTTATTTGAACGTTTTCCTCCCCCACTGCGGTTTCTGCTATCCTCGTCCGGAGTAGCGAGTCTATCCACCGTATTATTGGTTGTTGGACACCTGTCCGCTCCAATGCTCGACTTACACTTCCATGTGAAGTGTTGTCGAAAGCTCCCTCTATGTCTAGGAAGGCGCACACCACCACCTCTCCGCACTCGAACGCACTCATTATCTCCGTGGTCAGCTGATATAGGGCTGTGTCAGTAGACCTACCTGCCCTATATGCGTGCTGACCCACGTGTAGAGGCCCATGCCTTAGAGTGTTCGATCTTATCTCATGATCCACTATTTTTTCCATCGTTTTGAGAACGAAGGAAGTTAAGCTGATGGGTCTGAATGATTTCGCTGACGAGTAGTCTTTCTTCCCTGCCTTGGGTATGAAGACAACCTTAGCACGCCTCCAAATTTTTGGAATATATCCCAGTGCTAGGCTGTCCCGCATGATCCTGGACAGGTATGGGACAAGTATCTCGCCCTGCTGCATAAAGGCCGGGTAGATTCCGTCCACCCCCGGAGACTTGTAGCTCTCAAAGGATTTGACCGCCCATCTGACTGCACTCTCAGAGAACATCTGTTTCGCCAGGTGCCAGCTTTGTGGTGTCGGTCTTATACCCTGAGGCTGGATCTCCTCTAGATCCCCTGTTGCATCCGGAAAGTGGGCGGACAGCAGGGCTTGTGCTCTTTCAACCTCACTGCTCGTGAACCCACCATTCGGGAGTTTCAGAGCCATCCTGGTTTCCCCTTGCTCCTTGGCTAGTGCTTTGTGCAGCCTGGCAGCCTCCGGAGTGGAAGAAATTGTCTCGCAGAAATTCCTGAAGCTGCTTCTTTTGGAATTTCTAATTGCTTTGTTGTACTCTGTAAGGTGTGTCGTGTATTCCTCCCAGTGACCGGTGCGTCTTGCTCGATTAAAGAGCTTCCGCACGTTGCATCTCATAGCTGAGAGCTCGTTCGACCACCATGGGGTCTTATATTTCTTGCCCTTGGAGTCCCGACAACTAGTGTTAAAGGCATCAATCACCACTTGATTGATGCTGTTCACCCTCTCCTCTAGATCCTCAGAACTTGTACCCCTTCTACTGCTTCTAGTGCAGGAAAGGTTGAACTCTATGATGCTATTAAATTTCTCCCAGTCGGTTCTCCTAGGGTTTTTCCTAGGTAGGTTAGTTCCCCCCTTGGCCCCTACAACGAATTGGATGATGCGATGGTCTGAGAGTGAGGGTTCAGATGACACCTCCCATCTCGAGACTAGAGCATCGGCCAGATTGTTCCCTATGGTAATGTCTAGCACTTCTTCTCGGACCCTAGTGACAAAGGTGGGTGAGTTCCCCACATTATAGATACTTAGGTCGCTACTTATAATATACTCTAAAAGACACTCACCCCTTTGATTCGTGTCCGAACTTCCCCATTGCACGTTATGCGCATTGGCATCACACCCGATGACTAGCGGAAGTCTTGCCCTCCTGCAGTAGTCTACCAGTCTCGTTACATTCTCCGGCGGGAAGTTGTTATTGTCGCCCGCGAAGTATGCCGCAGCAAACACGATGCTCCTCTTTGCACCGTCAGCCTCCATCACTGTTTGCACAGCCACTAAATCTTGGTTCATAAACTCTGAAATGCAAAAATAATTAATAGAATTCTTTAGCATCACGCATGCTCTTGGTCTCTCCTGAGAAAGATCCCAAATTACCTTGCTGTTTCCTCTCAATCCTCTGATTTGCCCGTTGATGACCCAAGGTTCCTGGATCAGCGCTATGCCCAGATCCTCCAGTGCGAATTTGTTCGCAAGTACAGCCGAAGCTGCCTTCGCGTGGTGGAGGTTAATCTGGGCTACCGCAGTTACGCCGCGGCCCATCACTGCTGATCCTCCATCGGCTCCTCTACCTCAGACAGCCGAGTGTCTTCCCCCCCTCTGCTCTCCAGGTCCAGGTTGCGGAAGTCTATGCCCTCCAGCAACTCCTGAGTGCTAGGGACCGCAGGATCCACTCCAGTGATAGTGCTGGACCCTGCAGTTAGCGTGCTGGTGATCGAGCTTTGTGAGGGTTCGGGTGCCCCCTCCTCAACCGCTTCTCCCGAAACCTGCTCACTCTGCATCTCCCCAATGTTGCAAACATCAGTGTTCAGCACCTTCTGTTTCCAGGGTCTTACTGGTATATAGCTATATCGGTAATACACCTGGAAACCCGAACTCCTGATTGCCTCGAACGACCCCTCGTCTACCACGGTGTTCAAGCGGATTCCCCCCTCTTCGACTCTGGAGCTGATGATGCGCCACATCCTGGTGTCCAGGCCAGCATTTTGGGCTCGTAAGAGCTTTAGCATGAACTCAACCGTCCATTCCTCGTTCATGGGCAGGAACATAGTGACCATGTGCGTAGGGGGTATATCGTCCCCCCTCCGTGTCGTCAGTGGTGCACCTGTCCACCCCCTCAACCTTGGAACTGCTCTTTCAAGCCATGCTGCTGTACTCTCCTCCCTGCAGTCTACGAGCATCATTCCTGGCCTGAAGTACACCCCACTGAAATTCAGCGGTCTGTCCGATCCTTCAGCGACTTCTAGCAGCACGACGTTGTGCAGCCTTGTGAGTTGCTCCTGGCTTAGGAACTCCGCAGGGTAGTCCCTTGGAACCACAGCCACCCTGACACTTCTGGTAGCATCCGAGTAGCTGTGCTGCCCAGGCCCACCCCGCCGAGTCCCGGAGCCAGGAGCCTCTCTGGCAGCCGCTGCCGCAGCTGAAGTCGAGGCGCCGGAGTTTTGTTCCCACTGTCTTTTCTGTAGGGGCGTATCCTCTCGCATACCTTGCCCGCCTCTCCGCTCTCCAGCGGGAGCGGGGTTTCTTTCGTTCCCGCTACTACGCCCAGGAGCGTGTGCGATTTCATCACCCCGTTGCGATCCTCTGTGCAACCTGTACCCGAATCTCCCTTCAATGTGGGGTTCGGACCGTCTGCCATCTGCCCCCCGCCTCTCCCCCCTGCTCGCCTTCATATGAAGGTAGGCCTCTGCCCGAGCTTCATCCGGAGGCAGTCCTTGTAGTAGGTATTTCAAATACCACCTGACAGCTGAACCGCCCAACCCCTTCCTTCTCTCGTCATCTAGCCCTCCTGGGGTCCCCAAGCGTGGTGTTGGGGGTGGTCTTGCCCTCCTAGTCCTCCTCTTTCCCCCCTTCGGTCCTTCCTTATGGGATCCGCCGGTATCGTGTTTGCTCCTCAGTAGGCTATCCCGTCCCGAACTCTCAGATGAGGATATCCTTACTCTTGAAGGAGCCTCCCTGCGTTCAGTCTCACCCATCCTCCCGCGTTCGT
The DNA here is from genome assembly GCA_964058755.1 of Campiglossa producta. Lineage (NCBI taxonomy): Eukaryota > Metazoa > Arthropoda > Insecta > Diptera > Tephritidae > Campiglossa > Campiglossa producta. Next base: position 42,486,016 of record CAXKVI010000005.1, read on the forward strand.
GCAGTGCAGCCTTCTTCTTCGCCTGCTCTTCTTCCCTAGGAGACCCGGGCTTATCCGGCTCCTTCAGATGCTCCGCCTTACGTTTGGTGCTGCCCTCTCTGGCCTCGAAGTTAGCTGGAGCGGGCCCTGCCTTGCTGGTGGCAGTTTGGGGAGCAGGATTTTTTGCGATATCGTTGGTGTTCCGCCTACTGCCCTGATTCATTGCCTCATATGCACATCCGGTGGGATTCGCCCCATCCGGTGCAGTTCCTTGGACCAGACTGCCCCGCGATTGGTCCACCTGTTCCGCCCTTCGTGCAGCCCTTATAGCAACTTGTCGTCTGAGCCCCCGACTAGTAGTTGGCACGTCGTCATCCCTTTCGAATTCCTCGAACAGGGCCCGCTCGTCAGGTGAGAGCTCGTCGAGATGGCTACTCGAGTAGCTCCGAGTCGCCCGCCTTCTACCTTTCTCCTCATCCTTTTTGTTTTGTTTTTTGTTGTTGTAATTGTTCATCATCTTGTTCGTACGACTGCCGTCTCGACTTTGCGAGCATAGCGGTCTAATATTAAATGTGGGGAACTTGTTCGGTACGCCGCGGCAGAGCCCCTTGCCGCGGTAAGGCCATAGTTACTTCCCAAGGTGACCCGGTGTTGAGAAGGCGCCGTTATAATACAGCCGGTATATTGAACCCCCTGGCTGCAAACCATTCCAATAAGCACGGTGTCGCATAACACTCTGGATTAGGGGGTGGCAGTTCTTAGTTGCCGCCGAGCATGCGTCCCCAGTCGTTGAGGGGGTGGGAGCCGAGCCGCTCCTTGCCTCATCGTCTAGGTACGCCTGCCCAGCGGATTAAGCCCCTACACCAACGTCAAGGTGCCTGCCCTCGTAGGGGCCCATCTAGGCTTACACATCAGTCTCTAACTCCCAGAGTGGCCATTGCCTCTCCTTCGCAAACAATTTAACTGCAACGGCTTGACCGGAAAGATAGCGGAGATAACCACATTTATGCAGCTACATAAAATCGAAATTTCTGCAATCCAGGAGACAAAACTTGGCCCCCACTCGAATCTCCGAGCGAGTGGAGGCTACCACGTTCTGCGGCATGACCGCACGAACGGCGGGGGCGGTTTCGCGTTCCTTGTTCACCATACAGTGCAGTATAGGGAATTTGATATCAACACCGACCAAAGAAACTTACCCTTAGAGTGTCAGGGTATAGTTATACAAGCTGGAGGTAATGATCTCGAGCTAATCAATATATACATTCCTCCCGTCACCTGCTGCCCCAGAAGTTATCGCTCTGACCTTAGGGCGTTTCTTTGTGGCGATAACCGTATCATCATGGGCGATTTTAATGCCTACCACGATATGTGGCATTCACACCTTTCTTGGACGGCAGAGGACGGGAATTACCCGAGAAAATTGACGCTTCCTCTTTCTGCACTATGAACGGAGACACACCTACAAGGATGGCTGTTAACTTTAGTAGCTCCCCGGACCTAACTATTGTTAGCCCGGGGTTATTTAACAGCATAAATTGGCAACCTATGGTGGCCTTGTCATGCGACCACCTGCCTATCATCCTGTCCGTCGACCGTGCCACGGACTTCATTACTTCGGAGAAAAGAACATACGTGAATTTCAAAAGGGCTAACTGGGTCGGTTTTTTGGAATTCATGGGTAGCTCCTTTGGTGATCTTCCCATTCCCACTGATGTACACGTTGGCGAGCGAAATATCCGCGAGGTCATTAAAAAGGCTACAGCCCGTTTTATACCAGCTGGTAGAATAAAAAATATTAGGCCAAACTTCCCAGCTGAGGGCGCAGTCTTGGCCAACGAACGTGACCTCATACGCAACATCGATCCCTCAGACCCACAGATCGGTGATCTCAACGTGGAAATCAGACGGCTGGTTAATGTACACAAACAAACCAAATGGGAGGAACACCTTAATGTAATGGGTGCAGATTTAATATAGTATTTATAAATGTACTTTTATTAGTAATACGCAGGATTATAAAATATTGATATTTTATTTCTTCGCTTTATGCAGCGCCTGTCGTCTGTCATCGTGACTAACTCCGCTTTAAGTCTGTCCGTTAATGAGTTTGGTATCCGTTTCCTATAATGCAATACTGGTTTTGAGTTTTCTTTTAAAGTGATCGAAAAAGTTCCGGGGAATTTACCTCTTGTAACCTCTCTACCGGTGTTGGGAAATTATGGTCCACCGTCAAGTCCTTGTCGAATCCTTCGGGTCCAAAATGTCGACATCACCTTTGGTGACAAGACATTAAATGACCCCAGGAAATGTGCGCAGGCTTTCTGTCGACAGTATGTCCCACATCCTGCGCAAGTCAGGACAAGACGTGGAATCTTCAGGCGCGCGCATAAACACAAATACTATACCGCCGTTCCCATCACCGCTACAGAGGTTCAAAAGGCCATCCGGAAGGCCAAAAATTACAAAGCCATCGGTCCTGATGGCATAGCCATGGTGCACCTCAAACACATCGGCGCAGTAGGAGTTAAATACCTAACTGCCGTCTTCAATCTGTCTTTGATCACAGCTGTCATACCCGACTAATGGAAGCAGGTGTAATCACAGTTAAAATTAGTTTTTATTAAACAAATTTAATAATGACAACTGTAAACTGAATCACAAAAATTAATTTATATCAAAAAGGAAGAAAAAATGTAACATAAAATGAAAAGTATCAAGAAGACCTAGATTATCATACAAGGTTGGCTTTTGCCCAGTATTACAATTCGGCCTTAACCTGACAAACAATCGACCCCGATTGATTCTGGTGAGAAATTCTAAGGCTCCTTAAAATACTCATATGGAGCTGTTGCCTTCTTGACTTGAATTTTCTTCCCATGGACCAGACTGCACCCAATGTCTAAGTCTACTGGAATCAATGACGTTGCTATAAGGAATCTGCGTAATCTGACAATTTTCTATATCTGTTACTACATAGCGATCGTGACCAAGTTTCTTGTGTATGACATAAGGACCCTTATACTTGGGAATAAGCTTCTTATTTTTTCCTACAGAAGTGTCTACATTCTTAATAACAACAAACTCACCCACCTCAAATTGCCGGGCAGGTTTATGGGTTCGGTTGAAATATCGTTCATTCCTTCTTTGGGAGGCCTGAATAGCTTTGTCTGCCTGATCCCTGATTTCAGTCAAATCGACATTTCCATTGCTATAATTAACCTGCAAATATTCACTTAATTCATGCACTGCAGTGCCTCTTTGATCTACCCCGAACAACAACTTACTAGGTGTCTCTTTAGTGCTACTATGTACTGTATTATTAATCGCAAACTCCACATCAATAAGTCTTTTCTTCCAATCTGTGTCATCAACAGAATCAGTAAGTTTTGCCAAAATGCCTTTTAAAACTCGATTCACTCGTTCTACTTGTCCATTAGATTGTGGAGATGCTACAGCATTTAATATGTGTTCAATGTGATTTTGTTCACAAAACTCTTTAAATTCAGCTAAAGTAAAGCAAGACCCTCTATCACTAATAATTCGCCGAGGCCTACTATAATCCGTAAAATATTTACGCAAGGTCCAAAATGATCTATATGAAGGGTATCCCATGGTTCTGGTTTCTTAAGAATACTATAAAGACATCTCTCATTGCTCCTACACTGGCCTGAATAGTATATACATTTCAAACAGTTTGCAAGAAATGTCTTTATCTTCTTTCTCATCCCAGGGAACCAATAATGTTTCTTAATTTGGTCGAAACATTTATCTACCGCTAAGTGACCATACGTTTCATGTACGAGCCGAATCACATTATTCTCCATCTCTCTAGGCACGTAAAGTTGTCTTTTACCATTCTCCACATGAAACACCAATCCATTCTCCATATCAAACTCCTGCACCTCAGTCTCCTCTAGTCTCTTTTTTAGCTCATTTATTGCTGGATCACTCATTTGAGTTAGTTGTAAATTAACATCAACCTCACTTTCTACTACACATGTTACCCCCCTACTACTACACATGTTACCCCCCTACTTAAAGCGTCCACATGTGCCATTTGTTCTCCTGGCCTATGTCTAATCTTAAAATCAAATTCTACCAAAGCGAGAGACCACCGGGCAATACGTGGATTGATTTGTTTTTTACTCAATGCTAAAACTAGAGAGTTGCAGTCTGTCACAATAGTAAAAGAAATGCGATGGAGAAACACTCTAAAACGTTCCAAAACCCTTACTATAGCCAACGTTTCCAACTCAAAACTATGATAGCGTGATTCAGCTTCAGTCGTACTTTTCGAAAAATATGCTATTGGGTGAAACTTTTGGTCATTCTGCTTCTGAAGTAAGACTGCCCCATATCCATATGCACTGGCATCTGTATGCAACTCTGTTTCACGATTCGGATCGAATACACCTAAAATAGGTGACTCTACTAAACGATTATTTAAAATCTGAAAAGCCTCTTTGCACTCAGTTGTCCACTCAAATCTGATATTTTTGCCTAACAATCGACTGAGCGGCTAGCTATTCGTGAGAAATTTGGTATGAACCTCCTAAAATAAGAAAATAATCCAAGACATCTTTGCACTTCTTTTGGAGTCTGTGGTTCCTTGTAACTTCTGATAGCTTCTACCTGTCTTAAACTGGGACGTATACCTTTATCTCTTATCCTGTATCCTAGATATTCAAGCTCCTGATATGCGAATTTACATTTTTCAAAATTTAATTGCAAACCAGCTTCAGCGAGTAGTTTTAACTAAAATGTCATCTAAATAAACAACAACTTCCCCGCGATTAATTAATGGTTTTAATACCTGATTTACAAGTCTTTGAAAAACAGCGGGAGCATTAGTAAGTCCAAATGGTACAAAATTATATTCATATTGACCCATTGGTGTCACAAAAGCTGTCAAAGGTATTGAGTCTACATGCATCGGAATTTGATGATACCCATTCCGCAAGTCTAATGTACTAAAGTAGCTTTTCCCTGACACATATCCTAAGCAATCTTCGATTAAAGGTAAGGGGAATCTATCTTTCACAGTAATTTTGGTAAGTTCTCGATAATCTACACAAATACGCAGATTACCATTCCTTTTTCTAACTAAAACTATTGGCGACGCATATGGAGAATTGCTGGGTTTTATAACTCCCTGTGACAATAGACTATCTATTGTTTCTTGTACCTCACTTTTCTCTTTAAACGATAATCTCCGTGGAACACATATACTGGAATGTCATTTTTCAATAAAATCTTCATAAAATATCCATTCAATACTTTATTTTTAGCGACTTCAACCTATTCTTTAATAATTATTTTTTCACTTACATCAGCGTCTATATCTTTCAACTGATTACTTATGTCATACAATTTCATGTTCACGTTCCTATCTTTAGTTTCAGAAAGCTCAATCGACGCCAATTCCTTCTCGTCATTTTGCAAAAAATATTTATCACTGGGTGCAGCCCTTACCAAAATGGTATCCAAGTTTTTGAAAATTTGAAACAATTTAAGTGCACTGATGATAGTAACAGTAAGTTTATTTGATTTCAATTTACTTCGCAAAGAAAACAATTCATTTTTGTTATATTTCAAATTGAGTGTTTTATATAAATAAATGCCCATTCGGCTTAAAAGATCTCGTCCAAATAACCATGGCACTATAGCTTGTATCTAAGCTGGAGTTAAATGGTGGGCGGCGAGCAGTTTATTATTATTGTTGTTGCTATATTATATGGTTGAGGGAGTTGGCCGGGGTTGCCGGTTCGAATCCCACCTCAACCAAAGTCTTTTTAATTTTATTTATTTTATTATTTTTATATTCCATCAAGTCTCATGGACTGTGTTTGGTTCTTTTTAATTATTGGTATGTACCATCAAGTCTAGTGGACTGTGTTTTGGTATTGACACTCTGTATGTATTAATTGGGGCGAGCACTTTGGCTCTGAGAATGCATCGTTGGCTATTCTCACTTCCTTAGAAAACCCCTCAAAATTGTTGGTGGTGAGCACTTGGGCTCTGAGGCATTGGCGGCTATTGGCTTACCCCATTTTGCTTGTGAAAAACCACGTTTTGTGACTGCGACTATAAGCTATGTATTCCGAATATTCCATAAATTATCTGCGTATTACAATAATATGTAATGCAGATGAAATAAACGAAACCATGTTATGTCGCTTAAACAGCTTGATCATCAGGTAAAATTAAAAAGTTGTGGTCAAATTCTCCACCATTAAAGAAAACTCTACATTTAACAAAACCATAAGTGCTTAACCGGCTGTTTCCAACACCTCGATATTCTGTAGCTTGCTGTTTATCTTCAAAAATAAAAGGCAAGCACGACATCTGCACAAAGCTAACCGGACTGCCGGTATAAAAAAGAACATAACGTTTAATTGAGTCAGTGCACTTATCTTGCAAACAAAAGGCAACACTCACCCAATTTTTTGCTGTTAACTGCTCCATCACTTTGCACACCAAACGTTCTTCTAAGCCTTCCTCTAGTTCATCAACTGCTTCCACTGCCGCTACTACACCGCTGGTTCTTTTCTTCCTCGGGCACTGAAATCTTGTATGACCCACCTCGTTACATATAAAACAAGCATTTGGGTTGCGTTTGGGCTCAGTGCAAGCACTTTGATAATGTCCATATGCAAAGCAGTTGTAACATCGAACTTTATCTTGCTTTACTACGTTGCTTTGAGCACCAACAGCCACTACTTCCTTCTGTTTGTTGGACCTAACCATTGTTTTTATCGGCTGGAATTTAATTCGCTTCTTTTTCTCATAGCGCTCCATTAACATTTTCAGCTGGGCTATATTGGTTGCACTATATAGCATCGATACCTGGGCTGACTTATCATTAAGGCCATCAATTATTAGATCAATCAATTCCAGCTCCGGACTATTGGCTCGGCTAGCGATAAGCTGCATCTCGATTATATATTGTCGTGGCGTTTCATGAGATTTGATACTGCGCGCTTGCAACTGGGCAAATACATCCTGCATTGAGAATGACCTCTTGTACTCTTCCAGTAATGCAAACTTGAGCTCACCATATGTCCGTACTGTTAATATGGATACAAAGCGTTTTGACTGCCCAGTCATCAAGTGTCGCGCCGCCACCAGCTTATCACGTTCAATGTAATTGAATGCTGCAAAAACATTTTCCAAATCATCAATCCATTTTTGTACGTCTTGCAATTCCGAGCCGTCGAATTTAGCAACCTAAACAACAGCTAAATCTATACGTTTTTCATTGACTAAATTAAGATCCTTCTTTAACATTTCCAACTCTTGACGTTTGCGTGCTATACTTAGTTGGCGGTTCAAAAGTTCTTCCTCTTCAGCCGCCTCTTGTAAACGCTGACGAACAATGGTTGTTGCTAATGGTGTGTTCTCTAAAATTTCTTCATTTGAAAGCAAATGTGATCTAGTTATTTGCTGTGAATTGTCTGACGATTGTAACTGCTGATTGGCTTCTGACTGCTGTGGTGCTAGGTTAGGTTAGGTTCAAGTGGCTGCCGCAGAGGCACACCTATGCCAGTATGAAAAGGCCCGTTGTGATACCACCAACACTAGGAAAGTCAGTTCCGGGACCCTGCCATATGGAAAATCCCGGTATTAACGGAATTCTCCACATAGCAGAATCCCGGGACTGCCCTCCTATACCGACACCGTTACTCCTCCTCGAACCATTTAGATGACTTGATGAAGGCCATCAGGTCCTTTATGTCCAGCTCCGTGACCTGCCGTAGGCTGACCAGGAAGGGAACTCCCAAAAAGCGCATTCTCGCGCCACTTAAAGCCTGCTTGGTCGTGCCCTGCCTCGCAAGTTCGGCTGCCCTACAATTTCCCTCAATGTCCCTATGCCCCGGGACCCATGTGAGGTTAACGCGATTCTGTTGGGCCATCTCTTGTAGAGATCGACGACAGCTGAGCGTCAGCTCAGAGTTGAACGAGTAAGAGCCAAGGGATTTGATGGCCGCCTGGCTGTCGCTGAATATAAAAATGTCCTGTCTGATAGTGTGTTGGCCTATCCAAGCCGCGGCGTCCATGATTGCTGAAACTTCAGCCTGGAAGACACTGCAGTGATCAGGTAGTCTGAAGGAGAGCTCAAGGTTCAGATCCTTTGAATAAACCCCTCCCCCAACTCTGCCGTCTAACTTGGAGCCATCAGTATAAATGGAAGTGCCGCCATGAGTGACGGGACTCCGATCCGTGCTCTCCCATTCATCCCTGATGGGAATGTTGATTTTAAAACCGCTATCTCCGACTGTTGTGGTCGCACAGCGATCTGTGCTCAGCGGAAGAAAGCTATAGGATCAGGTTCCCTATGTACAGTCACTTCTCAGAGCAGAAAACCCAGGACATCGCCATGGATCTCTGCGCAGTGGAACCACCCGGGGTTTTACCTCGGCCAAGGACTGTCACTTTCAATGTAACCCTGTTTAGTATGTTTTGTCCCATTCCGAAACTATCATCCTCCCCCCTTGCAGCAGGGCTGCAAGATATTCTTTTGTTACGGGCGGGCGTTGAGCCGAACCCCGGACCAAAAGAATGGATATGCAGTGTCTGTTGCAAAAAAATATATGTTAAACGGTCGCATTCTGTGCAATGCTTCTCGTGTAAGAGATGGCTCCATAAATCTGGATGTTCAGGGCTTAACCCTAACATCCACAGACCCCGTACTTTCTTTAGTACTTTCGTGGCCCCTTGCTGTTTGCGCCGTCGGGCGTCCCGCGGTAAGCGCCGTTCAAGCGCACCCCTACCGCCACCTTCTAGTAGCAATACTAATAATAATAATGTCTTAACGACTAGCAGCATTTCTGCTATACCCGCCACACAAATTCCAGACTGTTGCTCGTGCCTTATGGCGTCAACATCACGCGCAGCAGCTCAACACTCTTGCTCCCACCGGAGCAGTTTAGACATGAGCTACTCCGAGCATCAGTCTCTGTCTGTTTCGTTACACCCCCCCTCCCGTTTACACGTGAGTCAGGATCAACATCTTCTTGCACCTGTCTCGACGTGTACTGTTTGTCGGCAAAGATTATACACGCTCGCGTCATCGGTCAAATGCAATAACTGCTTAGGCCAATGCCACGTGCATCTATGCTCTGGGCTCGCGAACAGGAATCTTTGGACGGATGCGTTCATTGCACCATGCTGTAACACGCCTCAGCCTACGACGCCAGCCAACCCGGTTACACCAGGTCCACAGCTAACTAGGCTGAGGCACAGCCTTGGTCTTCGCCTACCAACACCTGGGCGAACACATCCGTCTCTCACGCCTTTGGTTAACTCGACATCGACCCCACCGGCGCACTTCCAAATCTTACAGCACAACTGTAACGGATTAACTGGTAAGATCGCAGAGATAACCAACTTGATGACGCAATATGACATAAAACTTGCCGCAATCCAAGAAACCAAGCTCAGTCCAAGGTCGGACCTCATTACCTATGGTGGATATAACATTCACCGGAAGGACCGTCATAGAGTAACAGGAGGTCTGGGAGGTGGTCTAGCGTTCATAACGCACAACTCTGTACAGTATCATCTATTTGATACCGACATCGAAGGAACGGATGATATCTTAGAAAGCCAAGGTATTACCATCCGTACAGGAGATGTCGATCTGCAAATCATAAACATCTACATACCCCCTGTCTCAAGTTGCCCCACCGGTTATCACCCCGACATTAGCTTGCTATTACGAGGAGATAATCGCGTGATCCTGGGCGACTTCAATGCGCACCACGATATGTGGCACTCAAACTTGCCAGCAGACAGTAGGGGGCATGTACTCGCAGAACAAATAGATGATACGGCTTTCTGTACATTGAACGGAGACGCCCCTACGAGAGTATCGGGTAACTGCTATAGTTCGCCAGATATTTCTATCGTAAGTGCAGGACTATTGAACAACACCAATTGGCGACCCATACTCACGTTGGCGTCTGACCATCTCCCAATAGTCATTACCATCGAACGACCGACGGACTTTATAACACCTGAGCATGGTACATACATCAACTTTACCAAGGCGGACTGGGACAGTTTTCAGACATATACGGACGAATCCTTGGCTGCTCTATCCATTCCTACGGACGTACGCAAAGGCGAACGAGACTTCCGCAACATCATTGACTTGGCCTCTAGACGCTTCATTCCTGCGGGTCGAATATCTCGAATAAGACCAAATTTCCCCGCGGAGGCAGCGGCCATGGCTAGAGAAAGAGATGAAGTGCGAAGTCTCAATCCCGCAGACCCCCGTATAAGGGATCTCAACGCGGAAATTCGTAGGTTGGTCGATAAACACAAACTGGCCAAATGGAAACAACACCTAGAGCAATGCAACCTCTCTGACGGTGTTGGCAAATTATGGACTACGGTCAAAGCTCTATCTAATCCAACACAACACAAGGATAAAGTAGATATTACTTTCGGTGACAGGGTGAAGAAGGACCCTAGGGGATGTGCGAACTCCTTCTGTAGACAATTTGTACTACATTCCCCACCCGATAGAGCTAAACGTAGAACCATGCGACAGGCGCGTAAATACAAAAACCAAAACACGCCCATTGTCATCACTGCCTCAGAGGTCAAGGAAGCCATCAGACAGGCTAAGCCCTCAAAATCCATCGGCCCCGACGGCATTGCCATGAAGATGCTGAAACATCTAGGCCAGGAGGGACACAAATACTTAGCGGCTCTATTCAATCTTTCACTGAACACTTTCGTCATTCCTGAAATATGGAAAAAGGCGAGAGTGGTTCCATTATTAAAACCTAGAAAGCCGGCAAACATAGGCGATTCATATCGCCCTATATCACTTTTGTCGCCGGTAGTGAAGACGCTAGAGTCCATTTTGCTCCCGTATTACACCGCAAATCTGCACCTGGCTAATCATCAACATGGCTTCCGTAAGCTGCACAGCACCACCACCGCACTCAATGCCATTACAACGCAAATAAATAGCGGTCTAAATCAAAACCAACCAAATCACAGGACTGTGTAGGTGGCACTTGACTTGTCGAAAGCTTTTGACACAGTCAACCATGCCACTCTCATACAAGATCTATTAGAAACACAAATACCTGATGGGTTAAAGAGATGGACCGCTAATTACTTGAATGGGCGGCAGGCGTCGGTCAACTTTAGAAACGCAACATCAAAACCAAGACGAATTAGACAGGGGGTGCCACAGGATGGTGTCCTATCCCCGACACTGTTTAATTTCTATCTATCGAAGATGCCCCCACCACCAGAGGGTGTCTCCGTCGTTTCTTATGCTGACGACTGTACAATAATGGCGACGGGGAAGGGCCCCTATACTGATGAACTCTGTAATAAAATCAACGGTTACCTCTGCGACCTTTCCAGGTTTTTCACAGAGCGAGATCTGACGATATCTCCGACTAAATCAACGGCGACGCTTTTTACGACGTGGACGCAACAGGTGAGAAATGAATTAGACATTTTCGTTGACGGCACTAAGCTACCAACTGTCAGCCACCCAAAGTTATTAGGGATGACATTGGATAATACTTTCTCATTTGCTGGTCATGTGTCTGCAATGGTCTCAAAGGTACGTGGTCGCAACAAGATCCTCAAGTCACTTGCCGGCAGTACTTGGGGAAAAGACAAAGAAACGTTGTTGACTACATATAAGGCCATTGGCCGACCAGTCTTTGACTATGCTGCACCCATATGGTCGCCTAATGTACATAACACCAACTGGACGAAGTTACAAGTCTGCCAAAATACTGCCATCAGAACTGCTACGGGATGTCTCCTCATGTCTTCCGAGTCTCACCTCCATCAGGAGGCAAAACTGCTCAATGTAAAAGAGCATGCGGAAATGCTGAGCAAGCAATTCCTTCTGAACTGCCACAAGCCAGCACATCCAAACCGTCATCTTTTGGACATAGATCCGCCCCCGAGAGACATAAGGAAACATCTCCGTAAACATTATGATGAGATCCGGCATCATATTACCTTGCCGTTTGATCTGCAGAATCATAAGCGGGCTCTAACCGACATCCACACCGAGTCGGTAGATACTTTTGTCGGATCTCTACCTGTGAACCCCGTTCTGAACAGTCCTCCACCGGATATTGCTGAAGAAGAACGCACCTTACCAAGGGAGACAAGAGTTACCCTGGCACAGCTTAGGTCTGGATATAGTGTAAGGTTAAACTCCTACTTGTCCAGACTTAATGACACAATCTCAAACACATGCCCTGCATGTGGTAGGACCCCCCATGATACTCTACATCTCTTCAATTGTTCATTTGAACCTACTCTTCTAACCCCTCTGTCCCTCTGGACAAACCCTGTTGAAACTGCACGTTTCCTTGGACTCCCCTTAGAAGAGCTTGATGAAGATCTTCGGAATGATCATACACTCTAGACAGGGCAATGCATTGTTAACAACAACAACAACATCCCAAAATACAGGCGTGTCCAGTAGTGCTTGCGCCCCAGCCGGACGTTTCCCTTAGACGCAAAGCCGATGCTGCTGCTACTCGGAGTGGCAAAATGCCAAGAATGGCCTGGAGTGCTTCATTGGGCGTTGTTCTTAACGCACCGCTTATACAGATCATGCAAGATCTGTGTACTTTACCTAGCAGATTAAGGTTTGTTGCCTTGCTCAGCGCAGGCCACCATACCACAACTCCATAGAGCATGATTGGTCGAATGATTGCAGTGTAGATCCATTTGCATATTTTGGGGCTGAGCCCCCATTTCTTTCCAATGGCTCTTTTGCACGTGTAGAGTGCAATACACGCTTTCTTCTGGCGCTGAAGAACATTCTCCTTCCAGGTTAGTTTCCTATCCAGAACTGTGCCCAAGAACATGGCTTTGTCAGCCAAGTTCAGGTGCACGTTATTCAGTTTTGGTAGTATTAGCGGTGGTATCTTATAGCGGTTGGTGAAAAGGACCAGTTCCACTTTTCCCGGGTTGATGCTCAGTCCGCAGCGCGAGCACCATGAGGAAACCTCTCTCAGTGCTACTTGCATCAAGTCGCACAGGATTTGTGGGAATTTGCCCCTGTATACTATAGCTAAGTCATCTGCATATGCCACTACCTTCTCGCAGCATCGAGTTGACAGTGAGATTCCATAGAAGCGGGGAGAGAACACCACCCTGAGGCGTTCCCCTTGTGACAGCGTGATAAGTCAACCGAGCCCAGTGATGAAACTATTCGTCTACCCCTTAGCAGTTGATCAATAAGTCCAATAAGAGACCTGCTTATGCCCAGACTTGTTAAAGCTGTGTTTATAGCATCAGGGCTTATGTTGTTGAAGGCTCCTTCAATATCTAAAAAGGCCACAAGACAGTACTCCTTTTCATACAGCGATTTTTCAATAACAGAAACTAGGCTGTGAAGCGCAGTTTCTGTAGATTTCCCTTTGGTGTATGCATGCTGATAGCTACAGATCAGGTTGCTATCAATAGTAGAGGAGAGGTAGTCATTTATTATCCTCTCGAAGGTCTTGAGCACAAAGGATGAGAGACTGATCGGCCTATAGTCCTTGGGCTCGTAATGAGACGCCTTCCCCGCCTTAGGAATAAACACTACCGTGGCACTTCTCCAGGAGCACGGAATGTAGCTAAGAGCCAGGCAGGCTGTATAGAGAAATACCAGCCATTTGGCTGATGTCTCCAGCGTGTTTATGAGTTGTGCGGGAATAATCCCGTCTGGCCCGGCAGCCTTGAACGGTTCGAAGCTTTTAACCGCCCACCTAGCCTTTTCTAAGTATCGTAAAGCACATAACTCTGCTGTTTCCCTCAGACTTGCTGGTTTTGACAGTGACACAAATTTTAACATCTTTGAGTGCCTCTCCGCTGCCAACAGAAATATTCTGCAAGCTGCTCTTAAACTTAGAAAGGCAAAAAAATTGAGCAGTGTTTTCACAAGGCGAGGAGAAGTTTTCGTTCGCGTCACTACTAGCAGTAAACCTGTCAACGTAACTAGCAATGATATTTTAGTCAATATTGTTAGTACTTCTTAATATTTTATTTTATATCTTGGTATATTTTTAAGTGTACTTACATACCTACCTTCACATATTAATACTGCTGCTTTCGCTTCTTTTGTTTGGTTTGGTAATCTTATTTATATACACACATATACATATCTACATTCAACACTTTTTTATTATTATTTTTGTGATTTTTTTTTATTTTGTATGCCCCCACTCTCGGTACTAGAAATTTATACTCACCTCACTTATGCTGCTTGACAAACTTACATGCATTTATACATATGTATGTACATAACACGACCGGTTTTCTGCTATTGTGCTATTTTGTTATTATCATTGTACTATTTTGTTTATGCTCTTTCTTTTTTTTTTTTCTTTTCGCGTTTTAGTCAATTTAAATTATTCAAATGACAGCTGACCAGTCTGTTATGTTGAATGTGCTATGTAGTCAGGCAGATGGTTTCAGAGCTGTACATTTTAATGCTCGAAGTCTTAACACGGAAAAGCTGGATTATGTTTAAAGTATTTTTGAACTTTCTTCTGTTGATGTCATTTGTGTATCGGAAACTTGGTTTAACTCTGATATTCCTGACTGTTTTTACTCTATTGAAAATTACAAGCTATTTTGAAATGACCGTTTGTATAAAAAGGGAGGTGGAGTAGCTATCTATTGTAGAGATTACCTAGACGTGAAAGTTGTAAGTCGGTCAACCGTATCGGACATTGAATTTCTTTCTTTAGCCCTATCGGATACAATATCTAAAGTTCTAGTGGCATGTGTTTATAATCCCAACAAAAGCTCGCCCTATCAACCTTTCTTTGATGATCTTTCACTTCAATTAACTGATTTTGATCATTTAATTGTCTGTGGGGATTTTAACATAAACTTACTAAATCCCGATTCTACATTGGTCAATTTCTCAAATGCTGTGGCGTCGAACGGTATGTCCATCGTTAATAACCAAATGCCTACCAGGTTTTCATTAATACGCGTCCGAGTTTGTTGGATATTTTTATCGTCCCCCCCTCCACCGGAGTGGTTCTGTTCGATCAATTGTCCTTCATCTCGGACCATGATTTGATTTTTTGTACATTTAATTTTAAATTGCAACGAATTGACGATTCGCCTACTAGTTTCTACTACCGCGACTATAATGCCATACAATTTGATAGTTTATTTTCTGATTTGAACAGTTTTTCATGGGATTTTTGCCGGCATTTAGTCTCCTCTGATGACAAATTACAGTTCTTAACCCAATCTATACTTTATTTTTTTAATAAGCACTTACCACTTCGTAAAGTCACTGTTTGCCCACGTTCTTGCCCGTGGTTCACACGGGTAGTTAAAGAAGCCATTAAATGCCGCAATATCGCATACAAATTTTGGAAGAGGCAACCGTCTAATGTTAACTGGATTTCCTATAAGCAGGCTCGGAACAGAGCCTCGTCGTCTGTTCTACTTGCTAAAAAAAAATATTTTTGTGGTAAGCTTAATACTGATCTGCCTTCCAAACAGCTATGGTCTAATTTGAAAAGGCTGGGCGTAAAGCCTTGCGCTGAAGTTCCCTGTTCTCTAGATCCCAACCTCCTCAATGAGTTTTTTGTCGCATCTAGCTCAACTGCTGCCAATGGTTCCCTGCGCGTGATTTCTCCCTCTGGTTCATCGCCTGTAGCAAACTTTCAGTTCGCATCGGTGGGGGAAGTGGAGGTAGCGAAATGCATCTACAATGTTAAATCCAATGCCGTCGGGGCTGATGGAATACCATTGAAATTTATTAAGTTAATATTGATTCCTAATGTTCTAAGTTGTATAACGCATCTTATGAACCATTGTTTCACTACCTCCTCTTTCCCCTCCGCGTGGAAAGTAGCAATTGTCACCCCTCTAGCGAAGAAACCACGGGCCTCTGAGCCGTCTGACTATAGACCAATAAGCATTCTGTCTGGGTTGTCTAAGGTGTTTGAGCTACTTATGACTCGTCAAATTACTGCATTCGTGGAAGAGCACAATCTTCTAAGCCCGCTTCAATCCGGTTTCAGAGCTGGCCATTCTTGCACGACTGCTGTCACTAAGGTACTAGACGATGTCCGTCAGGAATTTGACCGTGGTCATCTGACTTTGTTGTGTCTTTTGGACTTCTCGAAAGCATTTGACTCTCTTAATCATAGTCTCCTTTGTGACAAGCTAGTTAAATATTTTGGATTCAGTGATAGTGCTGCATTGCTTGTTAAAAGTTATTTAAGTGGCAGATCGCAAAAAGTCAAAGTCGGTAATATTTATTCAAGAGTTGGGCACACCAGCTCTGGAGTGCCACAGGGCTCTGTCCTGGGTCCCCTTCTCTTCAGTATTTTTCTTAACGACATATTCAACACTTGCGCTCATGTTCAGCTGCACCTCCGGATTAGAGGTGAGGTTGGCTAGGGCCTCGGTATCGGACTTGTATACCTTGAGGACCACCTTTTCATAGCCATACCTCACTACGTACTTGCATCGGGCCAGAGCCTCGATGCTTGCCTCATCCAGAAGCAGAACGATCTGCATGGTAGCCTTATCGGTCTTATCCACGTTCACCACCCTCCAGTTTGATGTAGGCAGCTCAGGGTTGTACTCCTGCAGCACATCTAAAATCTCATCTGGTTCCGTGCAACCAACTGGAATCCAAACTCTAGCCCTTGGGCGTTGCGGGATATCAACCGCGTCCACTGCCCTCAAGCGCGCGCCGGGATAAACTTCTCCTATGCGCTGTATGCCAATTTTGTACAGGTCCACGGACCTGCTGTCATCGCAAGCGATCAGCTTCACATTGCCCTGGTACCAACCCGCATCGGCGTAGTTGGGTGGAGGACCAGGGTTGTCACGTTTGACCTGTACAGCCACTTTTGAGAGCGCGGCCCTGATCCACTTCCACTGCTGCTTGGGGATCCTGCCGTCTACGTTGCTCTCATCTATTACTCCAATGATCTTGCGATCCTTGGCAATGTCAGCGAAGGACCTCGTCGGTCCTCCTATTCTGGCCCTTTTCGGTGCCGTAGGGATGGTTTCCTCCAGCGATCGGTTTCGCTTAGAGGTTTCCCCCTTGTTGTTAGCGCCATACAGCTCAACCTTAAAATCCGGCACTATCCGCCGAGCCCACGCAAGATCGCGCTGGAGCTTCGCCCAG
The DNA here is from genome assembly GCA_964058755.1 of Campiglossa producta. Classification (NCBI taxonomy): domain Eukaryota; kingdom Metazoa; phylum Arthropoda; class Insecta; order Diptera; family Tephritidae; genus Campiglossa; species Campiglossa producta. Next base: position 42,503,156 of record CAXKVI010000005.1, read on the forward strand.
GCCTCTGCCGAAACGTCTTCCTCCCTTATCGGTGAGGTCGCGTTCTTAAACAGGATCCGGGCTGCCGACCGCTTATCATTGTGGTTGGGCTTGGTGGATTGCCTGCCCGCCAGGTCCTCGACCCTAACGTCAGCACCAACATTCCTGGAGCCCCCAGCCAAGGGCTCACCAGACGCTTTACGCTGAAAGGCAAGACCACTTGTGGAGGCTTCGGGGTTGATAGCCTCGTTTTTGGCCTCCCGATCGGAACCCCTGGAGGAGGCACCGATCATCGGACTACTCAGACCGGTTTTACACTCGGCCCTACTACGTCGAGCTGCAGCAGCAGCAATGAAACGCTGGGGAGTCCTCTCAGCTTTACTAAGGTCCGGCTTGGCCGTGACCTTTTTAACGGAGCGAGCTCCTGTTGGCTTTTTTTGAGGATACCCAGACTCCTTATTTTTGTTGTTGTTGTTGGATAAGTTTGTTTGAACCCACGAGTTGCGGAGAAAGGGGAAGGTCCACCCTGGGCAGAGATCCGCATACCCAGGGTAAGGCTAATTAGCATCGGAGGTCGCCAGGTATCCGAAGCACTCCGTTAGCGACTGGGCTATTTTAGGGCCCCCAGCCAGGCTGATCCTCGGCACGGATCGTATGACACCTTGATCCAGCCCATTTCAAGGAGGGAAGATAGGAAAGGGGAGGGAGTGGACTGTGATAGAGGCTACGAGTAGCGGAAGGAAAATCAGGTAAGAGGGGGGGGGGGGGGGGAGAGGTCGCCGCTCGAATTAGCCGCCGAAGCGTTACCGAGTGTCACCACGTGGAGGCTCCATCCCCACTTGGAGGAGGAAGGTGCATGCACCTACGAGTCGACGGTTTGAGGTGGCGCTGGTGTGTGCAAGGCGCGAACACCCCCATAAAAGACACCCAGTTGAATGAGTAAGAGCCAAGGGATTTGATGGCCGCCTGGCTGTCGCTGAATATAAAAATGTCCTGTCTGATAGTGTGTTGGCCTATCCAAGCCGCGGCAACCATGATTGCTGAAACTTCAGCCTGGAAGACACTGCAGTGATCAGGTAGTCTGAAGGAGAGCTCAAGGTTCAGATCCTTTGAATAAACCCCTCCCCCAACTCTGCCGTCTAACTTCGAGCCATCAGTATAAATGGAAGTGTCGCCATGAGTGACGGGACTCCGATCCGTGCTCTCCCATTCTTCCCTGCTGGGAATGTTGATTTTAAAACCGCTATCTCCGACTGTTGTGGTTGTTGTTGTTGTTGTTAACAATGCATTGCCCTGTCTAGAGTGTATGATCATTCCGAAGATCTTCATCAAGCTCTTCTAAGGGGAGTCCAAGGAAACGTGCAGTTTCAACAGGGTTTGTCCAGAGGGACAGAGGGGTTAGAAGAGTAGGTTCAAATGAACAATTGAAGAGATGTAGAGTATCATGGGGGGTCCTACCACATGCAGGGCATGTGTTTGAGATTGTGTCATTAAGTCTGGACAAGTAGGAGTTTAACCTTACACTATATCCAGACCTAAGCTGTGCCAGGGTAACTCTTGTCTCCCTTGTGGTCGCACAGCGATCTGTGCTCAGCGGAAGAAAGCTATAGGATCCCAAAATACAGGCGTGTCCAGTAGTGCTTGCGCCCCAGCCTGACGTTTCCCTTAGACGCAGAGCCGATGCTGCTGCTACTCGGTGCCCTTCCAGATCGAGTGGCAAAATGCCAAGAATGGCCTGGAGTGCTTCATTTGGCGTTGTTCTTAACGCACCGCTTATACAGATCATGCAAGATCTGTGTACTTTACCTAGCAGATTAAGGTTTGTTGCCTTGCTCAGCGCAGGCCACCATACCACAACTCCATAGAGCATGATTGGTCGAATGATTGCAGTGTAGATCCATTTGCATATTTTGGGGCTGAGCCCCCATTTCTTTCCAATGGCTCTTTTGCACGTGTAGAGTGCAATACACGGTTTCTTCTGGCGCTGAAGAACATTCTCCTTCCAGGTTAGTTTCCTATCCAGAACTGTGCCCAAGAACGTGGCTTTGTCAGCCAAGTTCAGGTGCACGTTATTCAGTTTTGGTAGTATTAGCGGTGGTATCTTATAGCGGTTGGTGAAAAGGACCAGTTCCACTTTTCCCGGGTTGATGCTCAGTCCGCAGCGCGAGCAGCATGAGGAAACCTCTCTCAGTGCTACTTGCATCAAGTAGCACAGGGTTTGTGGGAATTTGCCCCTGTAAACTATAGCTAAGTCATCTGCATATGCCACTACCTTCTCGCAGCATCGAGTTGACAGTGAGATTCCATAGAAGCGGGGAGAGAACACCACCCTGAGGCGTTCCCCTTGTGACATAGCGTGATAAGTCAACCGAGCCCAGTGATGAAACTATTCGTCTACCCCTTAGCAGTTGATCAATAAGTCCAATAAGAGACTGCTTATGCCCAGACTTGTTAAAGCGGTGTTTATAGCATCAGGGCTTATGTTGTTGAAGGCTCCTTCAATATCTAAAAAGGCCACAAGACAGTACTCCTTTTCATACAGCGATTTTTCAATAACAGAAACTAGGCTGTGAAGCCCAGTTTCTGTAGATTTCCCTTTGGTGTATGCATGCTGATAGCTACAGATCAGGTTGCTATCAATAGTAGAGGAGAGGTAGTCATTTATTATCCTCTCGAAGGTCTTGAGCACAAAAGATGAGAGACTGATCGGCTTATAGTCCTTGGGCTCGTAATGAGACGCCTTCCCCGCCTTAGGAATAAACACTACCGTGGCACTTCTCCAGGAGCACGGAATGTAGCTAAGAGCCAGGCAGGCTGTATAGAGAAATACCAGCCATTTGGCTGATGTCTCCAGCGTGTTTATGAGTTGTGCGGGAATAATCCCGTCTGGCCCGGCAGCCTTGAACGGTTCGAAGCTTTTAACCGCCCACCTAACCTTTTCCTCCGTGATGAGTATGTGTACAGCCAGGTTTGTTGTAGGTGCTAGGGGTTCCTCATGCAAGTTCCCTGGGAAGTGCGTATTCAAGAGCAGCTCTAGGGTTTCCCTCTCCGTGCTGGTCCAGGATCCGTCAGGTTTGCGCAAATAGCTTGTGGCTGTTTGAGTTTTTGATAGCACTCGTCTAAGTCTCGCTGTATCGTCGACATTTTCGACCCCAGTGCAGAAATTTCTCCACGATACTCTCTTCGCCTGCCTCAGAGCTTTTTTGTAGGCCCTGAGTTTAACTTTATATTCGAGCCATTGATTCTCCGTGCCAAGGCTCTTGGCCTTATTAAATTGTGTCCTACATGAATTACGGAGCGAGTCCAGGTCGTAGGACCACCAATGCGGCCTATGTTTACCGCGTGGTTTTGGCACTGGGCAAGCCTGCTCTAGGGCATGCGAGAGCGCCGTTGTAAAGGTCTTTACCAGATCCTCCAACTCCCCTACTGATGAGGGGACTTGTGGGGGCAGTGCTGGCAAGTCCCTAGATAGTATTTCATTGTGTAGCTGCCAGTTAGTGTTACGTGGGTTGCATTTCATAACCAGCTGCTCAACAGAAAAGTCTAGAACTAATTCTACGTACCGGTGGTCGGAGAATGAGTGTTCATCGAGAACGCGCCATTTTCTGACCCACTCATAAGCGCCTTCGCTGCAAATAGTGAGATCTATGACCTCCCTACGGGTTTTAGTAATAAACGTAGGTTCGTTACCCACGTTGCAAACTACCAGGTTAGTTGTTAACAAATAATCAAACAACGACTCTCCTCTAGCATTGATATCGGAGCTTCCCCACTGGACGTGATGAGCATTGGCGTCAGTTCCGATAATAAGATGACCCATGGAAAAATTTGCCACCAGGTCTTTTACCTCCCTCTGTGGCGGAGGTTCTTCGGCGTCGTAGGGCATATAGACCGATGCCATCGTCAGACTGGTACTGTCGACTGTTAAACTGGCAGCTGTAACGGCACCATTGCTATAGTTGGGCAAGAGAAAGGCATTCAGCTCAGACTTAACCAAAATACAGGCTCTAACCCTGCCCCCCTCGCTGGCTTGGATTAGCTTAAAACCCTTAGTCCCCAAACCGCAAATCCTTGAGCTGTTGACCCAGGGTTCTTGGATGAGGACCACATCTATGTCGCCTTTAGAGAGACGACTGATTAAAGCAGCCGACGCTGCTTTAGATTTGTGCAGGTTTATCTGAATCACCACCAACATGAGAGCGCTCAGACTTCCCTGCCACCGCCGTATCGTCGAGTTCCACCTCGTCTGGAGGCTTATCTTTCAACGACGATTTGTTCAGACCACGATTTGGCGTAGCCGAGATCCTACTAACTGTGGCAGTATTGACATTGGTGCGCTCAGGACTAGCTGCTATCACTGTGACGTTCAGGTCTTCCCCGTCCGGCAGGTTGTCTCCCATCTCCGAGCTGTTCACTGCTCCTTCGCCATTTGACGTGGCAGATACCATACTTTCCGAGTCGGACATCTCCGACTCCACTACCGGCACTGCGATGTCCGAGCCCTCCGGTGCAGCCGAAATAGCAGCGCGCTGTGCATCACCGCGGTATACTTGGATCACGATCTGATCCATGCCGTAGTGCACTCGTCCATTGCACCGTTTAAGGGGCTCGAGTGCTTCCTTAGTCAAGGTGAAGACCACTTGCCTGTCAGGCCCTACCGCATCCTCGACCAGATTGACACCCCAGTCCTGCGTCGGGAGAGACGGGTTCATGATCCTCAGCATCCTGAGAATTATCTCAGGTTCAGCAGGGATAGCAGGAATCCGCGCTCTTGCCCTTGGCCGAGCCGGGATGTCCTTCCAGTCGACAACCTCGATTCTTGCCCCTTGGCAGATCTCACCCAGTCTTGCAGCTGCTGCCTTGTACAGTGCAACAGTTTTTGCATCCTCGCAAGCGAATACCTTGATTCGGCCCTGGTGCCATCCCGCATCAGAACCCATCGGCGTGGCACCCGGAGACTCATCCATAATGTCGAGAAGGGCATTACCGATAGCGTACCGGACGTACCGCCACTGGTCCCTAGGGATGGCCCAGCTTTCGTTACCTCGGTCAATGACGCCTATGAGGATCCTATCCTTAGTGGTGGTGCTACTGGCTGCTGTAATTCTGACTGTTGTATTACTGACTGCTGTGAGGCTTCTGTATTCAGAGATGCATCTGCTTGCTGAAGTAAAATATCTCTTTGTACATTCTCATGGAATGCACGTAGTTGCACTAACGTTGCTTCATTATCGAAAGGTACGCCTCTTTCTGATAATGCAATCATTATTTGGTTACGAGTCATACGACTCATTTTTGCGCAATTTTAAAATAATAGTTTGCTGCTTCCTTGTTGTTGTTGTAGCGAGATGTAGCCCTGCCTAAATGTCAGACAGGGTCACCTCGAGTGTATTGCTCTTGGCCGGGTCGATATAAGAAAACGGCCCGGGTCGTTTCGGCACGATGGGTACAGCACAAGTACTGGTACTGTTCTCGTAGAACCGGCAATACAAGAAACTAGCCGTGTAGGCTATGTAGGTCATTTAGCGTTACCCAGGGTGCACCAACTTGGAGGCGACCTACTTTTGCACCCTTCCGTCAGGTTGTGTGGGCCACGTTTAGTTTTACCCCACACCTGAAGATGTAATCACAGTTAAAATTAGTTTTTATTAAACAAATTTAATAATGACAACTTTAAACTGAATCACAAAAATTAATTTATATCAAAAAGGAAGAAAAAATGTAACATAAAATGAAAAGTATCAAGGAGACCTAGATTATCATACAAGGTTGACTTTTCATGTCATATCGTCCGATATCACTCCTCTTGCCAGTAGTAAAGACACTTGAGGCGGTCTTACTCCCGCTCTACACATCACACTTGATGTTAGCCGAGCACCAACATGACTTCAGGAAAGGTAGGAGCACAACATCTGCTCTAAATGTCATAAACACTCAGATAACTGACGGTCTAACTCAAAACAGACCTAATGACAGGACGGTTCTAGTTGCACTCGATTTGAGTCAAGCTTTTGACACAGTAAATTATGGACAGCTTGTATCCGATTTGGAAGACTCGTCACTCCCCGGCATTATATAACAGCGCCGTTTGATCTACAGGTGCATAAGCAGGCCTTGGGACATATCCATACAACGTCAGTTGGCCATTACTCTGCGCTCTGCCCGCTAAACAATGTCTTACATGCCACAACGCCAGGCATTTCTGAAGAGGAGCGTCATCTTCCTCGAGAGACAAGGGTCACAAAGGGTAAGGCGGGCAGTTAAGAGCTTTGAACCGTTTAAGGCTGCCGGACCGGACGGGATTATCCCCGCGCAACTCATTAACACGCTGGAGACATAGGCAGACGATCTAGCCATTGCGTACAGGTGCAAATTCCCACAAACTCTGTGTGACTTGATGCAAGTAGCACTGCGTGAAGTCTCGGCATGGTCCTCCGGTTGCGGACTTAGTATCAACCCGAGAAAAGTGAAACTCGTTCCACTTGAACCCAACCTAACCTAAATTGTCTTTACACATAGTTAGTATAGCAAATAAATTAAAAAAATTAAGTGTCTTAAATTTTGGACATACTTTTAAGAAAATTGGATTATTTTAGGAAATTTTTTGCAGCTACATACTTGGGACATATATCAAATGAAAGGTATTGAAATTACCTATCCAAAATTTTGGAAATCGGTTCAGTATTTAAGGAGCAATTAAGATTAAAAAAAATGATTTTTATGAACTTTTACCTTGAATAACTTTTGTTGTTGTTGTTTGCACAACAAAAGAAATATACCGCTATGTTTCTTTTATTAATAGCTATCGATCCCAACTTTTCGCTTTTTTATAGCAGCATTGTCCGTATACTGCATTTGTTCCGAAAAAACTAGCCCCCAACTGCTAAAAAATTACCCAAAATTATGGGAGAGACCTTAAAAGGCGTGTTTTGGCCGCAGGATCCTAAATCCAGTAGCGCTTTTTTAAGTTTTTTGTTTCAGAGCAATAGTTTTATGCTCTTTCGTGTGACCAGATGGCCTAGAAACTCCACCTCGGATTGAACGATTTGGAATTTATCGATTTTATGACGATGCCGAATTCTCTATAACGCTGGAATGTTATTGTTGTTTTAACGAGGTGAAGCCCTGCCCCAATGTCAGACAGGGTCACCCCGCGTGTATTCCTCTTGGTCGGGTCGATATAAAAAAACGGCCCGGGTCGTTTCGGTATGATGGGTACAGCACAAGTACTGGTACCGTTCTCGTAGAAGCGGCAATACGTAGAAACTAACCGTGTAGGCCACGTAGGTCATTTAGCGTTACACCAACGGGGAGGCGACCTACTCTTGCCCCACCTGGAATAACTGTTGGCGATGTGTTTCGTGCTCTTCAGGAGACGTGGAAGCGATCAGTACGTCATCTAAGTAAGGAAAGGTAAATGGCAAGTCTTTAACGACTTCCGTCAATAAACGTTTGTGCGGCGTTTCGTAGGCCAAACGTCATGTACTTGAATTCGAACAATCCGAAGGGGGTTATAATTGCTGTTTTAGGAATGTCTTTGGAGGTTCGCAATGCTAAATCACCAAAATACACGTTTATGAAAGCCAATTTATACAATTAAACTCAGAACTTTATTACTACTTTAAACATTACAAAAAGATGTTTATTTAACAAAATTTAAATTAAAATTTTAGTTTGTGTTCGAGCGCAGCTCGTGGTTGCACGAAAGGTAAAACGAATAAAGATGAGAAGAATAATGTAAGTTAGTTGTCAATATCAAATGTGCATATGTAAATAGAACGCAATGTGAAAATGAAATAGTGCAGGGTGCCACAGTACTCCCCCGCTAGATGAAACTACCGGTACCGAAGAGGTATGGTTACGTGTCTTCCACTACGAGTATGTGTCATCGGAACTGGTTGAGGCTGTTGTTCTTCTGCTTCTGTAGGTTTCTTGGGAACTGGTTGAGGCTGTTGTTCATCTGCTTGTGTATGCCTCGTCGGAACTGGTTGAGACTGTTGCTCTTCTGGTTGCTGATTAGCAGTCGACTCGGCGCAATCACAATTGGCTAGGAATGCTGGCTTTATTCGATCTACTCTGATGTTAGTATGGCGTCCGCGTATGAGTAGTTTGAAAACTTTAGGCGTTCGCTTGATAACTGGATATCGTAAGGACATGTTAATGACGGTCGTATAGAATCATTGCGCACGAAAACGTGCGTTGATGTTTGTAGAGCGGGCGATACAAATATTTTTGATGTTGAATGATGTGCTGTCTGCGTAGGGCGAAGCCTCCGCATTGCCTGTCTGAATTGTGATACTGTGCCCTCGGTGATTTGTTTCGGTTTGCTTTCTTTGAAGAACTCGCTAGGGATGCGCAAAGTTGAGCCGTAAACAAGTAAAGCAGGGCATGCTTTTATGTCGGGCTTAAAAGCTACTCGTAAGCCTAGCAATATCATCGGCTAATGTTGCACCCATTTCGAAGAATCGTGGCATAGTATAGCTGACTTTAAACTGTGCCATCTCTCGATTATGCAATTCGACTGCGGGTGGTATGGCGTTGTTCGAAGATGTGTTGCGCCAATTGTGGTCATCAGCTCTGTGAAGACTGCGGAGTCAAATTGCCTTCCTTGGTCTGAGGTGATGCGTTCTGGCACTCCAAACCGAGCAATCCAATGAGACAAAAGTGCTTTTGCAACCGATTCGGCGGACATGTCAGGCATGGGCGCTGCTTCAGGCCATCGCATGTAACGATCTATGTTTGTTAAACAATACCTTTGCCCCTCGCAAGGTGGGAAGGGATCCACAATATCTATGTTAATGTGCGTAAATCGTTCGCTCGGTGGTTCGTATTTCGAAGGTGGAGACTTCGTAGGGCGATGAATCTTCGCTTTTTGGCAAGGTTCACAACAGCGGACAAATCTGGTGGTGTCTTTCCTGATGTTCGGCCAAACAAATTTTTGTGTAATTAGCTTCACTGTAGCGCGGGCACCTGCGTGTGACAAACCATGTACCTTTCTCAAAAAGATGTCTCGAAACTCTTTTGGCACGTATGGACGTATGGTGGACGTTGATGTATCGCATACTAATTGAGCAGTGCTGTTGGGTATCGGAAAATATTTTAGTATTAGTGAACTATTTTGCATACCTGTTCCGTTCAGCATAGCTTGTAGCTGGGTGCCGGTTTGTTGAGCAGCTGCAACCTTTGTGTAGTCAATTATACTTTCCACCGATTGTATGCGTGAGAAGAGATCTGCTGTAGAGTTTTCCTTTCCGGGTATATGGCGTATGTCGGTTGAAAATTGCCCAATAAAATCCAGTTGTCGGAGTCGGCGAGGTGAAGCCTTCTCTGGTTTTTGTCGGAATGCATAAATTACTGGACGATGATCGGTAACGATGTGGCACTTTCGGCCTTCGCGCATGTAACGAAAATGAGACACGCCTTGGTATACCGCTGCCAATTCACGGTCGTACGTGCTGTACTTACGTTGCGAAACGGTCAACTTTTTTGAGTAAAATCCAAGCGGCTTCAGTTCGCCATTAACAACTTGATGCAGTGCAGCCCCGACAGCGGTATCTGACGCGTCGACATATAACGCTAACTCTGCATCTGCTGCAGGGTGCGCCAGGAGCGTTGCATTTGCCAACTGTTCTTTACATCGTTCAAAAGCAGCTTCGGCTTCGACGTTCCATTGAATGGGCGTGCGGTCATTTTTCTTATTGCCAGTGATGAGTTTATGTAGATGTCATTGATACGCCATCGCGTTTGGCAAAAATTTCCTATAGAAATTTACCATTGCTAGAAAGCTTTTTAATTCTTTGGCGATAGCAGGCTTGGGAAAATTACGAATTATGGAGACTTTCTCCGGCATTGGATGGATACCTTGTGCGTCGACCAAATGTCCCAAAAATTCTAGCTGACTTTTACCGAACTCGCATTTCGATGGGTTGATAGCCAGATTATGATCGCGAAGGTGCTTAAAAATCTCTGGCAAGTCGTGACGGTGTTGCTCGATGGACGTGGAAGCAACAAAAATGTCGTCGATGTAGGGAAATGCGAAATGCAAACCACGCAAGACCTCGTTGATTAACCTTTGAAAAGTCTGCGCGGCGTTGCAGAGACCAAAGGTCATGAAGGTAAACTCGTACAAGCCGAATGGTGTCGTAATCGCCGTCTTTGGGATATCGTCTTCGATTTTAGAAAAAAATAGTCTTACCTTGCAAGTTTGTCGTAAAATCAGTGAGATACGGCAGTGGATAACGGTCAGCCACAGTCTGCGCGTTAAGCGCGCGATAGTCTCCGCATGGTCTCCATGTCCCATCACATTTTTTGACCATGTGCAATGGGCTAGACCAGTTGCTGCTCGAAGAACGACAGATGCCTGCTTTCATTAGAAATTCGAATTCTGCTCGCGCGGCCTGAAGCTTGTCGGGAGGTAGGCGCCTCGGTCGTGCAAATACTGGTTGGCCAGTTGTAGTTATTCGATGTGTGATGTTACTTTTCGTCGATGTTCCTTGCGGTGCTAGTTTGGTGATGTCGGAGAACTCAGCTAATAGCGATGAAAACGGATCAGTTGTATCGAACGTTTTGATAGTGATTGTTTCGAGAGTATTCGGAAGCATTAACGGTGCTCGAAGCTTGGTTGTGTTGTCAATGATTCTGTTGCCGCGTAAGTCTATGAGCAAGTCGTAAGAACGTATAAGATCTGCTCCGATAATGGGAGTTGTGACGTCAGCGATGACAAATGACCATTGAATATTGCGGCGGAGGCCGAGATCTAGATTGATCCTCTTTTCTCCAATAACTTTGATCGGTGATCCATTTGCCGCATATAGCTGTATCGTAGTCGGTCGTACGTCGTAGGTTTTCGCAACAATCGGCAGGACAGAAACAACGGCACCAGTGTCCACGAGAAAAGATTTTTTCGAGTTCTTGTCGTGGACCTGCAAGCGAAATACTTTGCGCTCCGTGTCTAAGTCTTCGCTACGACTCGACACGCGCCTTGACAGTCATTTTGCGGATGAATTGGTAGTCGTAGCAGTAGTTGCTCCACTTTTAAAACGACATGGACTTCTGCACTTACGTGCGCTACGTCCATATTTTTGGTGGTACCAACATTCATCGGCAGATAATCTTGAAGCGGAGTTACCACTCTGAGGTCTCGACCTTGAGTATTGGTGGCTCCGGTTCCTAGAACGAGAACGATGTGTTAGTTTATCGAATCTTTTACCTAACTCCACTATAGCGGCACGTAATTCGTTGATTTCGTTTGGTTTGTCTACGCTGACTTTGTTGATGTGGCCCGGTGCAATGGCGCCCACAATAGAGTCAGCAATTTTGGTAAACTCGGCTGCGGTGCCGGATGAGGCTGCTACTACTGGCTGTGCGAACTCTGGTAAGCGCTTCGTCCAAAGGCCTTTTACTGCTGCCTCCCCTAGAGTGTTACCAGCTACTATCTTCATTTCGTAGTAAAGTTCTGACGGCTTTTTGTCACCCAGCGGTAGTTCTGACAGGAGACGATTGTCGGCGTTGCTCGCTGTCAGCGAAATGTGCGATGAGTTTCTGCTTCACATAGTCGAATCTGTCGTTTTGCGGCTTCGAAGCAATAACGTCACTTAACTGCCCTATAACATTCGGGTCGAGCGCCGCCAGGATCGTTGCCGTTTTTTGCTTATCTGCGGTTATGCCTGACGCCGTAAACCAAAAGTCCATTGTGGTGAACCATGCTTCGATGTTTGTATTGCACATCGGAGGTACTGGCAATCTTGCATATACCTCTGCAATAGCGTTTGGGGGTGTTGCCTCTGCATTTAGTGGCGGCATAACATGACTTGTTGATAGACCACTGTCGTCGGTCATGATTTTTGCTCAAAACGTTATAACCGCGTGGTGGTAGTTTGCCCTTTTTTTACTCGTAGTAGTGAAGATTCGTTTTAGAAGGTGGCGTGATTTAACGGGAGTATTTTGCCGTTACCCGAAAAATTCCTTAGCGGGGTCACCAGTTTTTGGAGGTTCGCAATGCTAAACCACCAAAATACACGTTTATGAAAGCCAATTTATACAATTAAACTCAGAACTTTATTACTACTTTAAACATTACAAAAAGATGTTTATTTAACAAAATTAAAATTAAAATTTTAGTTTATGTTCGAGCGCAGCTCATGGTTGCGCGAAAGGTAAAACGAATAAAGATGAAAAGAATAATGTAAGTTAGTTGTCAATATCAAATGTGCATATGTAAATAGAACGCAATGTGAAAATGAAATAGTGCAGGGTGCCACATGTCTGATGGGTTCACTGCAATTTGATTGTAGGCTTTTTTGCAATCTATAACGGAAAAGTAACTGGGATACAAAAAGTATGTGGCGTACAGGGTAGCCATCGGCGATAGTATTGACATTCAAACGTTTGTAGTGTCCACAAGGTCAACAGGAGCCATCTGCTTTATTGACCAGGTGTAAAGGTTTTGCCCATTGGCATTTTGACTTCTGACAAATTCCTCTCTCTAAAAGTTAATCGACTTCCTTTTTTGCCATCGCAAGCTTTTCGGGATAATGGATTTAAAAAAAAAAAAAAATAGGTGTAATACACTTGTGAAAATGCGCAATATGTTACCGAATGAATTAAAAATTACAGTGTTTGTTTACTCTTTCTTTATTTTCGTCGTATATAATGTTTTGCAAAATTAAATACATACTAAAAAGATACCCTTTTCACAAAAATCAAAATAATTTTACAAAGAAAAATTTATTTGAGAAAAATGGAAGAGTTAAATTCAAATTTTGACTCTGCGATGTTTTAGTAAGGACCATTTTTGAACAACTTCACAAAGGTCAATTTCATCTACTTTATCTTTTGAAGAGAAGAGCAACATCAACGAATTTAAACGATCATCTCCCATAGTTGTGCGCAAATGGTCGAAAACTATTTTCAATTTACTGAAGGAACGTTCACACGATGCTGACGTGACAGGAGCAGTCAAAATATAACGAACCAGTTTATATGCTAAGGGAGTAACTCGTTTTAACTTGAAAGCTACCGTGGAAATATCTTCGAATGATTTACAACTTTGACATGAGTCAAAAAGAATTTGTAACTCTCAAAGCAAACATTCGACTTCTTCCTTGAAAAATTCGGGTTCCAATTGTACAATAGAGTTTATCAAATCAATCGTAACATTATTTCTGTCTAGTGGAATTCTAAACATTTCCTGAATGGGTTTAAAAGTTGACAAACTTTCTTGTAACTTTTCTTGGATGCACCTTTTAAAAACTTGAAGAACAATTTTGAATTCTTTTCTATAAAATGTTTCAAAATCGAAAATTGTAGCAGATTCCGGATTTTCGTCAATTTTTTTTGGCACTCGTCGCGTTCTGTGATGCTTTGAAAAGTCGTTTTCGGGGCTTATCTCCCACTTCCTAGCAAAGAAAACCGAGCTCGCAATCAAATCGTTTCTTTGAATATCATCGTTCATTGCTGAAATGATTCTGATGTGCTTTGAATCAACCATAAGGCATCGATGATATTAAGTTCTTCAGCTTCCAAATTTTCTGTCAAATTTTTAACTTTGAACATTATATTTTTGCAAAAAAATAAAGAGCTTATAAAATCGATGTCCAAAATTTTTTTTAACAAGCCTGAAGCTTGTGTACCTGAATTGCTGTCAAAATTTTCGGAATCTTTCTTTATAGTTTCAAGAGCATGAATGATGCCTTCGAAAGAAATCCATACAGCTTTGACTGTTTCTGCCCGAGCAGCCCATCGTGTTTTTGACAAATTCTTCAACTGCAAAGAATTTTCAATATTACCTAACTCTTCACGCAAACTCAAGAAACGTTTCGTACTTCCAGAAAAAAAAACATATAAAGCTTCTAAAACATTAAAAAATTCTTTAATCAAACAGCTTGCATTGCATGGAGCTTCAACAAATATGTTGATTCTATGAGCATGACATGGAATATAGGGAATACGTTTTTCACATCTTTCCGCTAATTTTTGCTGCGTGCCTTTAAACTTTCCAGACATGTTTTTTGCAAAATCATAAGTTTGGAAAACAATGTTTTTTATGGAAATTCCCATCGACTGAAGAGCTGTTACAATTTTTCCAGCCAGCTCTTCTCCCGATTTTTTAGTCAGGACGATATCCATCTCCAAAAGCCGTTCAACAGGTACAATTCCTTCATTTGTTTGATGCGCATACCGAATATTTACAGCTAATCGATCTTGTTGTGACAGGTCTGGAGTAGTATCAGCCATTACAGAAAATATTCCCGCTTGGTTAATTTTTTTCCGGCATCGCACACTCAAAAATGCCGGCTACATTTAAGAAATTTAGTCAAAAATACCGACTACATATGAGCCGCTCAGTGCACACAGTGACTAAGTCCATTCGAGTTGAAGTTGAGAAATCCGTTGATTTAATTTACATTGCATTTTAAAATTCCCTGTGTAATTGAAACTACGGATATAGCTTACATTTGACAGTATATTTTGTTTTTTTTTGGTGTTGTTGCGAGCTACAAGGAGCCAGATATTGGCTGCATTAAATCATGGAGTTAATCAGAATGGCTTCTGAAAAAAATTAAAATTTTTTCAGTGGCCAAAAAAAATTTTTAGTTAAATGGTGTTAACACTTGTTGTTCGGTATACTTACTAAAATCACGAGAAGATATGACTATAACAAGTGCTGCGACACTTAAATCTCAGATTTTGAAAAAAGTGGACTTAGTCACGGTGTACACTGAAAGGCTCATATAAGAAATTTACTCAAAAATGCCGACTAGTCAAATAACCCCTTATAGGCGTCCTTGACCGAGGCAATGACCGTCTGGCCATCCCCAAGGACCGGTGGCGTTACGTGCGAAATGAACTCGGCAACATTCTTCTCAACGTTGCTCCGGAGTTTCCAGGTAGTTCGGCGCGAGTAACGGATGCGGGTTGGCACCAGGGACAGATTAAATTACTCGCATGCGAGGATGCAAAAACTGTGGCACTATACAAGGCAGCAGCTGCTAAACTGGGTGAAGTCTACAAGAGCGAAAAGATCGAGGTCGTCGACTGGAAGGACATTCCAGCTCGTCCAAGGGCAAGGGCATGGATTCCGGTCATCCCTGACGAGAGAATTCTCGGGATGCTACGGCTAATGAATCCGTCCCTCCCAACGCATGACTGGAGTGTCAATCTGGTCGGGGATGCAGTAGGGCCCGAGTCAATCGAATCGGGTAATCTTACTATTGGAGCGGACGCTAATGCTCACCATGTCCAATGGGGGAGCTCCGATATGCTAGGGGCGAGTCTCTGATTACGTCTTAACAACCAACCTGGCCTTTTACTGCTGCCTCCCCTAGAGTGTTACCAGCTACTATCTTCATTTCGTAGTAAAGTTCTGACGGCTTTTTGTCACCCAGCGGTAGTTCTGACAGGAGACGATTGTCGGCGTTGCTCGCTGTCAGCGAAATGTGCGATGAGTTTCTGCTTCACATAGTCGAATCTGTCGTTTTGCGGCTTCGAAGCAATAACGTCACTTAACTGCCCTATAACATTCGGGTCGAGCGCCGCCAGGATCGTTGCCGTTTTTTGCTTATCTGCGGTTATGCCTGACGCCGTAAACCAAAAGTCCATTGTGGTGAACCATGCTTCGATGTTTGTATTGCACATCGGAGGTACTGGCAATCTTGCATATACCTCTGCAATAGCGTTTGGGGGTGTTGCCTCTGCATTTAGTGGCGGCATAACATGACTTGTTGATAGACCACTGTCGTCGGTCATGATTTTTGCTCAAAACGTTATAACCGCGTGGTGGTAGTTTGCCCTTTTTTTACTCGTAGTAGTGAAGATTCGTTTTAGAAGGTGGCGTGATTTAACGGGAGTATTTTGCCGTTACCCGAAAAATTCCTTAGCGGGGTCACCAGTTTTCGGAGGTTCGCAATGCTAAACCACCAAAATACACGTTTATGAAAGCCAATTTATACAATTAAACTCAGAACTTTATTACTACTTTAAACATTACAAAAAGATGTTTATTTAACAAAATTAAAATTAAAATTTTAGTTTATGTTCGAGCGCAGCTCATGGTTGCGCGAAAGGTAAAACGAATAAAGATGAAAAGAATAATGTAAGTTAGTTGTCAATATCAAATGTGCATATGTAAATAGAACGCAATGTGAAAATGAAATAGTGCAGGGTGCCACATGTCTGATGGGTTCACTGCAATTTGATTGTAGGCTTTTTTGCAATCTATAACGGAAAAGTAACTGGGATACAAAAAGTATGTGGCGTACAGGGTAGCCATCGGCGATAGTATTGACATTCAAACGTTTGTAGTGTCCACAAGGTCAACAGGAGCCATCTGCTTTATTGACCAGGTGTAAAGGTTTTGCCCATTGGCATTTTGACTTCTGACAAATTCCTCTCTCTAAAAGTTAATCGACTTCCTTTTTTGCCATCGCAAGCTTTTCGGGATAATGGATTTAAAAAAAAAAAAAAATAGGTGTAATACACTTGTGAAAATGCGCAATATGTTACCGAATGAATTAAAAATTACAGTGTTTGTTTACTCTTTCTTTATTTTCGTCGTATATAATGTTTTGCAAAATTAAATACATACTAAAAAGATACCCTTTTCACAAAAATCAAAATAATTTTACAAAGAAAAATTTATTTGAGAAAAATGGAAGAGTTAAATTCAAATTTTGACTCTGCGATGTTTTAGTAAGGACCATTTTTGAACAACTTCACAAAGGTCAATTTCATCTACTTTATCTTTTGAAGAGAAGAGCAACATCAACGAATTTAAACGATCATCTCCCATAGTTGTGCGCAAATGGTCGAAAACTATTTTCAATTTACTGAAGGAACGTTCACACGATGCTGACGTGACAGGAGCAGTCAAAATATAACGAACCAGTTTATATGCTAAGGGAGTAACTCGTTTTAACTTGAAAGCTACCGTGGAAATATCTTCGAATGATTTACAACTTTGACATGAGTCAAAAAGAATTTGTAACTCTCAAAGCAAACATTCGACTTCTTCCTTGAAAAATTCGGGTTCCAATTGTACAATAGAGTTTATCAAATCAATCGTAACATTATTTCTGTCTAGTGGAATTCTAAACATTTCCTGAATGGGTTTAAAAGTTGACAAACTTTCTTGTAACTTTTCTTGGATGCACCTTTTAAAAACTTGAAGAACAATTTTGAATTCTTTTCTATAAAATGTTTCAAAATCGAAAATTGTAGCAGATTCCGGATTTTCGTCAATTTTTTTTGGCACTCGTCGCGTTCTGTGATGCTTTGAAAAGTCGTTTTCGGGGCTTATCTCCCACTTCCTAGCAAAGAAAACCGAGCTCGCAATCAAATCGTTTCTTTGAATATCATCGTTCATTGCTGAAATGACTCTGATGTGCTTTGAATCAACCATAAGGCATCGATGATATTAAGTTCTTCAGCTTCCAAATTTTCTGTCAAATTTTTAACTTTGAACATTATATTTTTGCAAAAAAATAAAGAGCTTATAAAATCGATGTCCAAAATTTTTTTTAACAAGCCTGAAGCTTGTGTACCTGAATTGCTGTCAAAATTTTCGGAATCTTTCTTTATAGTTTCAAGAGCATGAATGATGCCTTCGAAAGAAATCCATACAGCTTTGACTGTTTCTGCCCGAGCAGCCCATCGTGTTTTTGACAAATTCTTCAACTGCAAAGAATTTTCAATATTACCTAACTCTTCACGCAAACTCAAGAAACGTTTCGTACTTCCAGAAAAAAAAACATATAAAGCTTCTAAAACATTAAAAAATTCTTTAATCAAACAGCTTGCATTGCATGGAGCTTCAACAAATATGTTGATTCTATGAGCATGACATGGAATATAGGGAATACGTTTTTCACATCTTTCCGCTAATTTTTGCTGCGTGCCTTTAAACTTTCCAGACATGTTTTTTGCAAAATCATAAGTTTGGAAAACAATGTTTTTTATGGAAATTCCCATCGACTGAAGAGCTGTTACAATTTTTCCAGCCAGCTCTTCTCCTGATTTTTTAGTCAGGACGATATCCATCTCCAAAAGCCGTTCAACAGGTACAATTCCTTCATTTGTTTGATGCGCATACCGAATATTTACAGCTAATCGATCTTGTTGTGACAGGTCTGGAGTAGTATCAGCCATTACAGAAAATATTCCCGCTTGGTTAATTTTTTTCCGGCATCGCACACTCAAAAATGCCGGCTACATTTAAGAAATTTAGTCAAAAATACCGACTACATATGAGCCGCTCAGTGCACACAGTGACTAAGTCCATTCGAGTTGAAGTTGAGAAATCCGTTGATTTAATTTACATTGCATTTTAAAATTCCCTGTGTAATTGAAACTACGGATATAGCTTACATTTGACAGTATATTTTTTATTTTTTTGGTGTTGTTGCGAGCTACAAGGAGCCAGATATTGGCTGCATTAAATCATGGAGTTAATCAGAATGGCTTCTGAAAAAAATTAAAATTTTTTCAGTGGCCAAAAAAAATTTTTAGTTAAATGGTGTTAACACTTGTTGTTCGGTATACTTACTAAAATCACGAGAAGATATGACTATAACAAGTGCTGCGACACTTAAATCTCAGATTTTGAAAAAAGTGGACTTAGTCACGGTGTACACTGAAAGGCTCATATAAGAAATTTACTCAAAAATGCCGACTAGTCAAATAACCCCTTATAGGCGTCCTTGACCGAGGCAATGACCGTCTGGCCATCCCCAAGGACCGGTGGCGTTACGTGCGAAATGAACTCGGCAACATTCTTCTCAACGTTGCTCCGGAGTTTCCAGGTAGTTCGGCGCGAGTAACGGATGCGGGTTGGCACCAGGGACAGATTAAATTACTCGCATGCGAGGATGCAAAAACTGTGGCACTATACAAGGCAGCAGCTGCTAAACTGGGTGAAGTCTACAAGAGCGAAAAGATCGAGGTCGTCGACTGGAAGGACATTCCAGCTCGTCCAAGGGCAAGGGCATGGATTCCGGTCATCCCTGACGAGAGAATTCTCGGGATGCTACGGCTAATGAATCCGTCCCTCCCAACGCATGACTGGAGTGTCAATCTGGTCGGGGATGCAGTAGGGCCCGAGTCAATCGAATCGGGTAATCTTACTATTGGAGCGGACGCTAATGCTCACCATGTCCAATGGGGGAGCTCCGATATGCTAGGGGCGAGTCTCTGATTACGTCTTAACAACCAACCTGGTAATTTGCAACGTGGGTAATGAGCCTACTTTTATCACTAAGACCCGTAGGGAGGTCATAGACCTCACTATCTGTAGTGAAGGCGCTTATGGGTGAGTCAGAAAATGGCGGGTTCTGGAAGAACATTCATTCTCCGACCACCGTTACATAGAAATGGTTTTAGACTTTATTGTAGAACAACCAATCATGAAGCGCGATCCACGTAACACTAATTGGCAGTTACATAATGAAATATTAGCCAGAGACCTACCAGTACTGCCCTCACAAGCCCCCTCATCAGTAGAGGAACTGGAGGATCTTGTTACTACATTTACATCGGCGCTCTCAAATGCTCTAAGACAGGCTTGTCCAGTGCCAAAACCACGCGGTAAACACAGGCCACATTAGTGGACTCGGCTCTGAGCCTCATTGGCACGAATATAAAGCTAAACTATTGGCCTACAAAAAAGCTCCGAGACAGGCGAAGAGAACCTCGTGGAGAAGTTTCTGCACTCGCGTCGAAAAGGTCGACGACACAGCGAGACTTAGACGGGTCCTCTCGAAAAGACAAACAGCCATCAGCTATTTGCGGAAACCTGACGGATCCTGGACCAGCACGGAAGACGAAACCCTTGAGCTGCTCTTGAATACACATTTTCCGGGGAATCTGCATGACGCACCACTAGCACCTGCAACAAACGTGGCAGTGAATTTACCCATCACTGAGGAAGGTAAGGTGGGCAGTTAAGAGCTTTGAACCGTATAAGGCTGTTGGGCCGGACGGGATTATCCCCGCGCAACTTATAAACACGTTGAGGACATCAGCTAAATGGCTGGTATTTCTCTTCACAGCCTGCCTGGCTCTCAACCACATTCCGGGCTCCTGGAGAAGCGCCACGGTAGTGTTTACCCCTAAGGCTGGGAAGGCATCCCACTACGAGCCAAAAGTCTACAGACCGATCAGTCTCTCGTCCTCTGTACTCAAAACCTTTGAGAGGATACTAAGCGACTACCTCTCAACGACTATTGATAGTAACCTTGTCTCTAGCTATCAGCATGCATACTCCAAGAGTAAATCAACAGAAACTGCTCTGCACAGCCTGATATCTGTCATTGAGAAATCGCTGTGTGAAAAGGACTACTGTCTCGTGGCCTTCCTAGACATTGAGGGGGCTTTCAACAATATAAGCCCGCAGGCGATCAACTCCGCTCTAACTAATCTGGGCGTGGATAGACCTCTAACTGGTTTAATTGACCAACTTCTAAGGGGAAGGAAAATAGCTTCTTCTTCGCCCCATGGTGGTGTTCTTTCCCCGCTTTTATGGAAGCTCACAGTCAACTCGTTGCTACGTGACACAAGCTGGGGGGGGGGGGGGGGGGGGGGAGAAGATAGTGACATACGCAGACGATTTAGCTATTGCATTCAGAGGCAAGTTCCCACAAACTCTGGGTGACCTGATGCAAGTAGCACTGCGAGAAGTTTCGACGTGGTCCTCTCGCTGCGGACTTAGTATCAACCCGGGGAAAGTGGAACTTGTCCTCTTCACCACTTACTTACTTACTTACCA
Organism: Campiglossa producta; assembly: GCA_964058755.1. Taxonomy (NCBI): domain Eukaryota; kingdom Metazoa; phylum Arthropoda; class Insecta; order Diptera; family Tephritidae; genus Campiglossa; species Campiglossa producta. The sequence goes on from CAXKVI010000005.1 coordinate 42,523,893, forward strand.
CGAGAAAAGATTGGCTGCAAAGATCCTGAAGAGGTATGAAGGGGTACCGCAGGAGTCGCTGGCGCCGAATTCCAGTAAATCGGTAGAGCTAGCGAAAGCTGTGATACCTGATTTCCAAAAATCTTACATGCCAAAGAGGTTAAATGTTAACCCTTTCAAGCGCCAGAGATCGGACCTAGAGTTAAATCCCCCTCCCAAGCGGCATCAGAATACCTCTGGAGCGGGCAAACTAAGCTTTGCTGAGGTAACCAAGGACAGGATCCTTATAGGCGTCCTTGACCGAGGCAATGACCGTCTGGCCATCCCCAAGGACCGGTGGCGTTACGTGCGAAATGAACTCGGCAACATTCTTCTCAACGTTGCTCCGGAGTTTCCGGGTAGTTCGGCGCGAGTAACGGATGCGGGCTGGCACCAGGGCCAGATCAAATTACTCGCATGCGAGGATGCAAAAACCGTAGCACTGTATAAGGCAGCAGCTGCTAAACTGGGTGAAGTCTACAAGGGCGCAAAGATAGAGGTCGTCGACTGGAAGGACATTCCAGCTCGTCCAAGGGCAAGGGCGTGGATTCCGGCCATCCCTGACGAACCCGAGAGAATTCTCGGGATGCTACGGCTAATGAATCCGTCCCTGCCAACGCATGACTGGAGTGTCAATCTGGTCGGGGATGCGGTGGGGCCCGACAGACAGGTGGTGTTCACCATGAATAAAGAGTCAATCGAGCCCCTCAAAAGGTGCATTGGCCTAGTACACTACAGCGTAGGCCAGATCGTTATCCACGTATATCGTGGTGATGCTCAGCGCGCTGCCTTCTCGGCTGCTCCGGGGGAACCGGAAAACGAATTACTAGAGGAAGCGGAGGATTCCGATGCGGAAAGCATGTTATCCGCCACGTCCCTTGCCGATATTGCTGTGAACAACTCGGAGATGGAGGGCAGCCTACAGGACGAGGAAGTCCTCGACGTCACGGTGGTAGCAGCCAACGCTGACCCGAGGTAGGCAAACCGGTCGTAAGAGGCGACTAATATGCACATAGGTAATTGACGTGCTACTCGATGGTTGATCTACGGATATGATGCCTCTCAGCTCTCATTACCCATCTTCTCCTTCCTCACGGATGGAGGGATGACATGACCTAGAAGGTTCCACTGGTCATACCAAATCGCTAGTCGGGCAGTACCGCAGCGTACCGGGGTCATATCCGTCCAAGGACTGTCAACTTCGGCATCAGCCCCAAAACCTTCGGGGAGTGTTTTGCTGTTAACAACAACAACAACAACAACAAAAACGACCAGTGGGGAGGCTCCGATATCAATGCTAGGGGAGAGTCGTTGTTTGACTATTTATTATTAACAACTAACCTGGTAGTTTGCAACGTGGGTAACGGTGGAGGATCTGGTAAAGACCTTTACAACGGCGCTCTCAAATGCCCTAGATCAGGCTTGTCCAGTGCCAAAACCACGTTGTAAACATAGGCCGCATTGGTGGTCCTACGACCTGGACTCGCTCCGCAAATCATGTAGGACACAATAATAAGGCCAAGAGCCTTGGCACGGAGACTCAATGGCTCGAATACAAAGTTAAACTTAGGGCCTACAAAAAAGCTCTGAGCCAGGCGAAGAGATCGTCGCTAGTTTCTTGTAATGTCGGTTCTACGAGAACGGTACCAGTACTTGTGCTGTACCCATCGTGCCGAAACGACCCGAGCCGTCAGTGTAAACAGAAATGCCGTTATTAGTAGCGAGGCAGCGATTCATTCTCTCCCATTCCTCCAAATCAAATCAAATCAAATCAAATTTATTATCAGTCACCCTGGCACAACAATTTTGGAAAAAATTATTAACAGTGCCAGTCACGTATGATACAATTCAAATTAAAATTAAAATTAAAATTAAAATTTTAAAATTATAATTAAAATTAAATGTTCTTAGAGATCTAACATATAACATAAAGAGAGGAAGAGAGGAAAACTGGAAAGATAGGTGAAAAAGGATATAACAATAGTTGAATAACTTAATGACTATAGTAAGGAAATAAGGAAGATGCATGTACAATAGGGTTGGAATAGTTAGCGATTATTATAAAAATTGGTTACTTCTTTTCTAAAAAGCAGTGGATTTGTAAGAAGCCGTAATCTGGCTGGTAGTGAGTTCCAAAGACGAACCGCATTAATGAAAAATTGACGCTCGGATGTCAGAGTTGTATGCCTAGTGTAAACAAGCAAAGTAGACCTTGAAGATCGCAGAAACTGAAGCCTTTGATATAGATAGTTCGGTTCCTTTATATGAATAATTTTGTGTAGGAACAGTAGAGTTCTGACTTTTAACAAATTGTCAAAAGAAATGTTTAACAATTTTTCAGCATACGCAGACACATGGTCAGATCGTTTTAGCCCAAATACATATCTGGCTATGTTGTTATAAAGAACATTAAGCTTGTTTCTACATAAGTAGTCACAACCAGCATAAATCTCACAACCATACAGTAGTGTGGGTATCAAGTACGCTTTAGCAAGAAGAAGTCTGATGTGTAAAGGAGTGAAATAGTGAGCTAGCCATAGTGTGCGGAGCATTCCATACACTTTACCAATTGCACTGAAAATGTGATTATTCCATGTCAGTGTTTTGTTGAAAACTAAACCGAGGTTTTTCGCAGTGTCAACATATTGTATAACAGAACCGCCCATCATCACTTTATCCAGATCTTGCGTATTAAAGGATTTTCTGCGAATGACAATACATTTAGATTTTTCAGGATTAATAGACAAACCATTTGCGGATGCCCATGCACCTACTCGCATCAGGTCGGAATTGAGTTCATTTAAACACGTACGAATACGATCAGGTGGACAGGACATGTACAATTGGACATCGTCGGCATAAATATGCACATTGCAATGTTGCAGGATATTAGGCAAGTCATTGACATATAGTACAAACAACAAAGGGCCCAGGATTGAACCCTGTGGAACACCCCTGAGCACAGGTACGAAATTAGACGTTTTGCCTCCAGCACATACAGCCTGCGATTTGTCAATTAGGTAAGACCTAATCAAAGCAACGGCATGACAGGAGAAATTAAACAGGTTTTTCAGCTTGCAACATAAAAGCTCATGATCAACAGAGTCAAATGCCTTGGAGTGGTCGAGAAGAGTAAGAAAAACTAGACCATTACCATCAATTTCCGTACGAATGCTTTCGATTACTTCCAAAAGTGCTGAAATGCAACTTCGTTTCGGTCTGAAACCAGACTGATGGTCAGTGAGAAATCGATTTGCATGAACATATGACATAATCTGTTTATGCATGATACGCTCCATAACTTTTGATAGAAAAGGCAAGATAGCAATGGGTCTGAATTCATTATTTTTCTTATGCACAGGAATAATCTTAGCGACTTTCCAGCACGTCGGAAAAACACAGGTCGTTAGTATAGAGTTTACTAGGTAGGTCACGTGAGGCAAAATCTTTGGCAGGATAATTTTAAGAAACTTGGCACAGGTACCATCAAAACCAATAGCGTTTGACTTTACAGAAAGGATGGCTTCGACTACATCACAGTCATCAACACCCACAAATTCAAGAGGACTGATTCCATCAATTACAAGGTCAGAATAACTAACAAGACGTACAGGAGAATTAGATACAGGCAAGGTCACAAAATTTGCATTCATTTCATCTAAATTGGAGAAAAGAGGATCTCTTTCCTTAGTCTTTCCTACGCCAATTGACCTTATAGTATTCCAAGTTTGACGCGAGTTCATAGCAAGGCTAAACTTCTCATTGTAAAATAAAGTTTTCGCTCTTTTAATTGCCTTCGTTGCAGTTATTCGAGCCGACTTAAATTGTTTTAATGTTTCAGCAGTGCGATACCTCTTCCAACGCGTATAAGCTTTATTGCGCATATAAATTAAATGTTTAAGATAGGCAGTGAACCAGGGCCTACTGCACCGATTTACTGTTTTCGTTTTTAAAGGGACAAAGCAATCAAAGAGCCAGCTAATTTTATCTTGTAGAAAGCATGTCTTTTCTTCAACAGAAACGAAATTTCGGATGAGACTCCACTCCACCGACTCTAACGCAGCTGAAAGCGACTCATAATTAATTCTATTAAAGTCACGATAGGTCACGGGGCCAGGTGGTTCTATTGCCCGGAAGTCGTATATCATAAAAATTAAGTCATGCTTCGAGAAGCCAGAAGCAGATAATTGGTTGTAGTGGAGGGATTTTTGGAGGTCGCTCACAAAGTAAAGATCAAGGAGGGTGCTGCTAGTACGAGTGAAATGGGTAGGCGAGGAGGCGTTCACAGGATAGAGTCCAAGTGATTCCATACTTAGTTTTAACCCGGTGTCGACAAGCAGATTGCTGTTGAAATCACCGGCAATTATAATATTAGTGTAGCTACAGAGGAGTGGCTGGATGAATTCAGTGAAATCCGAGAAGTTCACTTGACGATTAGGGCGATAAACACAACCAATAAGAAGCTTATTAGGGTCTGAAAGTATCTCGATAAACACATATTCAACCGAATCACCCCCTCCAGAAGTACAACGTAGTCTACAGGACCATTTATCTTTTACATAAACCGCAACACCACCACCATGACCCTCACGATCAGCTCTGAACAATTGGTAGCCACTTACTTTCAACAAACCGTTGCTATGACGAGACGTAAACCAAGTTTCGGAAACACAAAGAACGTCAATTGAAGAATTTTCAAAAAAATATCTAAATTCATCAATCTTTTTATATAAACTCTGGGCGTTCCTCCCTGCTGGGAATGTTCGTTTCGAAGCAGCTGTCTCCGACTGTTGTGGCCGCACATCGATCTGTGCACAGAGGGAGAAAACTGTAAGATCCCAGAATACTGGATGTAGGGTTACATATTTACTTGTCCCAAATACACTTTAATAATTAAAATTTTTTTTTATAATTCATTAATGCTTATTGTCAAATTAAAATGAAAATTTGTTTAGTCTTCAAAATATATTTCAAAAATAAAGTTATCTATTATAAATTTCGATAAAAACGTACTTGCGAAGGCGATGCTATTAGATTGAAGTTTGCTTATAATAAAACACGTCGTTCCAAGTTAATCGCCAAAACGGAAGTCCCTCTTCCTCTTCTTTATTCTTTAGCCATTCTTTTCATCTTAAAGTTAACTGTGGTTTATACATGGTTGTGTTTATTTCGCATCTTAACTTAAAATCTAGATGGCGCTGGTTTACAGCTCGGCCAATCCTGATAAAGGATCGACCCCGATCATGAGGGAGGCACTTATTTAATTCATCCCAGAGGGTCGCATTCCAGTTCGTCAGCACACGCTTCGAGTTGTTGCCGCCACATCCTGATACGATGAGCCTCGACCACTCCATCATAAGGAAGTTGAGTCAGTTGGCAATTGTTAATGTCTCTGACGACATACCTATCATTCCATAATGCCTTATGAATAACATAGGGGCCCTTGTAGCGTGGTATTAGTTTTTTATTACTTCCCACCGTTGTGTCAACATTTCTGATTACGACGTAGTCACCTACACTGTAGGTCTTGATTCGAGGATGATCGCTTGATAACCGCTTAGTGTCGTATGCCTGCCTAGCTAAGATAGAGTCAGATGCATGTTTACGTATTTGATCTAAGTCTCGTCCATCATCGGCATATTTTGTCGTGGAAAAACTCGGTGAATTCATCCACGATCACACCCTTTTGTTCAACACCAAAAAGGAGCCGACTTGGTGTATCTCGAGAAGTACTGTGCTTTGAATTGTTAATTGCATATTCCACTTCAAGTAGCTTCTTGACCCAGTCATCATGGTTTATTTCATTAGTTAGCTTACCTAACATGGCTTTCAACACCCTATTTACCCTTTCGACTTGGCCGTTAGCCTGCGGAGAAGCAACGGCAACTTTTACGTGATTTATGTTTTTCTTTTTTAAAAAGGCACCAAATTCCAAGGAGGTGAAGCAAGTCCCTCTATCACTTATGATTCTACTTGGTCGGCTGTAATAATTGAAGTATTTTTCAAGAGAGGCGATCACTTCCCGAGTACTCGTAGAGTTAGTTGAATAAAGTTTGACATACTTCGTGAAGGCATCTACCACCACAAGAACGTGTTTTCGTTTGGACTTAATCGATGGAAGCGGCCCGAAGTGGTCAATGTGGATAGTGTGGAATGGCAGTGGTTCTTTTGGGATAGTGTACAAGGTTCTTTCCTTGGCTTGTGGAGGTGTCGCATACATGATACATTTCAGGCAATGCCTGATGTACTTCTCTACCTTCATTCTCATATTCGGGAACCAATAATAAAGGGCAAGCTTGTCGAGGGTTTTATCCACCGACAAGTGGCCTAACTTCTCGTGTATCACCTGTATTACGTTGTGTTCCATTTCACAAGGAACACATAATGCTCTTTTACCATTTGGTTTCTTTTTGTAAACAAGCCCGTCCGCTAGTTCGTACTCTGCTAAGTCTTCATTCTTCAGGCGCATTCGTATTGATTCGATACTCCTATCACGCTCCTGAGCAATCTGCAATTGAAACTCCACGTCGTCCGTATTTATGATTGAGGCAATTTCCCTCCTGCTCAAAGCATCGACATGGCCCATGGATGCTCCTTTCCTGTGCCGTATCTTATAGTTATAATTCTCGAGTTCCAGTGCCCATCTGGCTATTCGGGGATTTAACTGTTTTCGGTCGAGAGTCATCGTTAACGAATTACAGTCTGTAATTATCGTGAACGGGATACCTTCCAAGTAGGGTCTGAATCTTCTAAGAGCATATATGATGGATAGGGTCTCCAGTTCGAAACTGTGATATTTCGATTCAGCACTCGAAGCGGTTTTGGAGAAATATGAGACGGGGTGGAACTTCTTATCATCCTGGCGCTGTAGGAGTACCGAACCGAAACCTATGCTGCTGGCGTCACAATGAAGTTCTGTCTCTCGTCTTGGACTATATACGGCTAGGATAGGGCTTTTCACTAGTCTGGACTTTAATTCATGAAAAGCTTCGAGACATTTTTCATCGAAATCGAATTGTGAATTTCTCTTAAGGAGATTCTGTAGGGGTTTTGCAATTTGGGAGAAGGAGGGCACAAATCGGCGAAAGTATGAAAATAACCCAAGACATGACTGCAGTTGTCTTTGGTTAGTTGGTATCGGGAACTTTTGAATGGCTTTGATGTGGGAATTATTCGGCAATATTCCTGCACGGGTCACAGTGTATCCTAGGTAGTCAATTTCGTCATACCCGAATCTGCATTTACCCAGATTTAATTTCAGAGCTCGTAGAGTAAGTCGTTCTAGTACTGATTTTAGGAGGTTCTTGTGCTCTTCAAATCCGGCTGTAGCCACAAGGATATCATCCATGTAAATTATTATTTTCCCATCGTCAATCATATCTCTAAAAATGTTATTAATAAAGCGTTGGAATACCGCTGGTGAGTTTTTTAGACCGAAAGGCATTTTTAGGTATTCATATTGACCATTAGGAGTTACGAACGCAGTGAATTTGATTGACTCAGGGGACATTTGTACATGGTGGTATCCACTTTTTAAATCAAGAACAGAGAAGAACTTTTTATTTTCTAAGTATTCGAGGCAGTCTTCAATCAGGGGTAAAGGGTAATTATCCCTTATGGTTAATTTATTTAGTGCCCGATAGTCTACACATATTCGTAGCTACCCGCTCTTCTTTTTAACCAGTACAACGGCGGACGCATAGGGTGAGTCACTGGGTCGTATGACTCCTTGTTTCAGCTCCTGTACAATGGATTGCACTTGGCTGCGCTCAGCGTATGACAGTCTCCGGGGAGCGCAATGGAATGCAACATCGCTGGTTACATGTATCTTCATTTCGTACTTATATGGTTCAGGTTCAATGTCAGGGTTAATATAGGTATTGTTAATGAGTCGTCTTAGGTCATCACGCTGGCCTTCAGCTAACTTAAAACTAATGTCAACCTCTTCTTCATCATGAGAAACATCTATGCTAAATATTTCAGGCACGTCAGCGGCAATGGGATTCTTAGGCTCCCAGGATTCAACGGCATTAGGTTTACTTTCATCATATTCTTGATCAAGTTGTGTCGGGCTAAGAATAACAGAATGTGCGTCGGCACCAGTGACGGATTGCGTCCCTCTAGGAATACCAGGCTCATATCTTAAACCTATTAATTTTTCTTTGAGGTGTTTTTCTCCAAGATCTCTCAATTTAATATTAAAAACTCTGAGGAAGTCACGTCCCAAAATAATAGGTATGGTCATGCTCTTATCTGGCAAGATATTTAATTCAATTTCATTTATTTTGTTTCTAAATTTAATTTTACATTTTACATTGTTAATAATGAACAAATTTTTTCCTCCGATACTTTTGTATTTAGTTATGGATCCGCTGATCTTTTGGCCAACCAACTGTTTTGAGCCCGGTTAGCTTTATAAAGCTAACCGGGCTGCCGGTGTCAAAGAGAGAAAAAACAGTGTTAGATACTACCTCACTATCTACCTTAAATGATAAACTTACGAAATTGAATGCTCCTATGGCATCTTGCTCATATTCTGCGTCTTCGGTTACAAAAGCTACCTCGTCTCGTGGTTTAAGTACCTTCGGCGGGTTCGGGCTGGAGCGATGGTCGTGTCCCATTCGCCAGCACGGAAAACAGGATCCATCTGGACGTATTGGATATGGGCAGTTGGGTTTTGTATGCCCATTGCGCGAACAACTATAACAAAGCATTGGGTTTGGCTTTGGCTTTGTGGTGGATTGCTTCGAATTTGTTGTTGTCGGCTGTTTTGCGGTAGTTGCTGATTGTCCAGCGTGCGTGCCAGTGACATTGGTGCCAAAGTATTTGGTCTGATATCGGCCTATCAACGTTTTCAACTCGTCCAGTGTACGTGTCGTTAATAGAATTTGAACGTTGGGAACTAAGGTGCCTATGCCGTCGATGATAAAGTCTATTACCTCAGTCTCAGAGATATTGGCACGCTTTGCCAACGCTTGCATATGTAATACGTAGCAGTGCATGGACTCATCTCTTTTCTTCCATCGGCGCTGCTAGAGCATCTTATATATTTCTTGGCGTGAAACCGCGATGTCGAATTCGGCTACAAGCGCCCGTCTTAATGCGTCATAATTTAATGCTGTCGTAGTTGATAAAAATACCCGTGCCGTCCCTGTTAAGGACCGTCGGAGGGCGAGCAACTTGAAGTTGTCGTCTGCTCCTGAGGAGTCCATAATTTCTTCAAAGTCACGAAGAAAATGATGGACTGGATAAGATACATCATCCCCGTTAAATTTAGGCAGGGCGTGCTCGATGTCACTAAAGTCTAGGCGACGTCTGATCTTCATGGAACCTCTACATTCGAGCTCTTCTATCTGCTTCATAAGCTTTAAAACCTCCAGTCGTTTCTTCAGGGCCATCACTTCCTCGTCTAGGTTGGCGAATGTTGGCGTAGTTTGCCTTTTGGTGAGATTTTCAACGGCATTGTCAATTTCAATTGTGTCAGTAGTATTGATAGCAACTTCAGTACTGACGGCCGGATAATTATTGGCGGCATCAGTTGTATTGACGGCATTGGCAATATAAGCGGCATCTGCGTTATTGACGGCATTGGCAATATAAGCGGCATCTGCGTTATTGACGGCAGCGGCAGTATTGGTGGCATCGGCAGTATTGGCGGCATCGGCAGAATTAACGGCGTCGGCATAGTTAACGTCATCGTCACAATCGGCATTAATGGCGACAGCTGCAGTATTGGTGTCATCGGCAGTATTAGTAATACCAGCAGTATTTGAATTAGCGCTGGTCAAACCCTCTGTTCTGTTTCCCACAACATCTGCTAGCAAGCTGCGCAATTGTTGCAAAGTCGCTGATGTTGAGTATTTCACTCCGGCGTCATCAAGTGCTTTTTCCAAGTCTTTCCTTGGATTACCCATAGTTTCTTTTAGTAAGGTTTATAATTTTTATACCTTTCATGAACATGAAATGGTATTATAACTTTGGTCCGATGTTTGTAAATATGAGAAGAAGAAGAGATAGACCCATCAATAAGTATACCGAAATGATCAGGATGACGAGATGAGTTGATTTAGCCATGTCCGTCTGTCCGTCTGTCTGTTTGAACGCAAACTAGTCCCTCAATTTTTGAGATATCTGGCTGAAATTTTGTATGTGGCCACCATTTTGTAATATAGGAATCATTTGTCGGAACTGACAAGATCGGACCAGTATAACATATAGCCCCCATACAACCGATTGTTCAGATATAAGGTTTTTTGGCCAAAACTTCCGCAATTAAAAAGTTAGAAACGTAAAATTTTGCAACTCGAGTACTTTCTATTTATGTAGTGTATATAGTGAAAATCAACCAGATCGGGCAAATGTAACATATAGCCCCCATACAACCGATTGTTCAGATATAAGGTTTTTTGGCCGAAACTTCTGCAATTAAAAAGTTAGGAACGTAAAATTTTGCAACTCGAGTACTTTCTATTTATGTAGTGTATATAGTGAAAATCAATAAGATCGGGCAAATGTAACATATAGCCCCCATACAACCGATTGTTCAGATATAAGGTTTTTTGGCCAAAACTTCTGCAATTAAAAAGTTAGGAACGTAAAATTTTGCAACTCGAGTACTTTCTATTTATGTAGTGTATATAGTGAAAATCAACCAGATCGGGCAAATGTAACATATAGCCCCCATACAACCGATTGTTCAGATATAAGGTTTTTTGGCCAAAACTTCTGCAATTAAAAAGTTAGGAACGTAAATTTTTGCAACTAGAGTACTTTCTATTTATGTAGTGTATATAGTGAAAATCAACAAGATCGGGCAAATGTAACATATAGCCCCCATACAACCGATTGTTCAGATATAAGGTTTTTTGGCCAAAACTTCTGCAATTACACAGTTAGGAACGTAAAATTTTGCATCTCGAGTACTTTCTATTTATGTAGTGTATATAGTGAAAATCAACAAGATCGGCCAAATTTAACATATAGCCCCCATACAACCGATTGTTCAGATATAAGGTTTTTTTCCCAAAACTTCTGCAATTAAAAGTTAGGAACGTAAAATTTTGCAACTCGAGTACTTTCTATTTATGTAGTGTATATAGTGCAAATCAACAAGATCGGGAAAATGTAACATATAGCCCCCATACAACCGATTGTTCAGATATAAGGTTTTTTTGGCCAAAACTTCTGCAATTAAAAAGTTAGGAACATAAAATTTTGCAACTTGAGTACTTTCAATTTATGTAGTGTGTAGAGGAAAATCAAGAAGATCGGGTAAATATAACATATATTTAACCCCATACAACCGGTTGTTCCGATATAAGGTTTTTTTGGCCAATACTTCCGCATTTAAAAAGTTAGGAACGTAAAATATTTCACCTTTAGTACTTTCTACATATGTAATGTGTATAGTGTAAGTCAGTACAATTGAACACGTATAATATATAGCCTCCATACAATCGATTGTTCCGATAACTCGGATCCTATTATTTTGTAAGTTTTTTTTAAATTATAACAAAGATGTGTAATGTGTATAGTAAATATAGTTAAATTGAAACAGGCTGTACTGGGGATCGAACAGTGAAAATCGTGACGCTTATTCATGAAAGGTATATAGCCTTCGGCACAGCCGAAGACAGCTTTCCTTACTTGTTTTAATTGTCTTTAGTTTGGCAGGTTTGCTCCACACCTGAGCTATAAATTTCGATAAAAACGTACTTGCGAAGGCGATGCTATTAGATGGAAGTTTGCTTATAATAAAACACGTCGTTCCAAGTTTATCGCCAAAACGGAAGTCCCTCTTCCTCTTCTTTATTCTTTAGCCATTCTTTTCATCTTAAAGTTAAGTGTGGTTTATACATGGTTGTGTTTATTTCGCATCTTAACTTAAAATCTAGATGGCGCTGGTTTACACTATTTTTTTTTTCTTCGGTAGATTATTTCTATAAATTTTGAAATATAAAAATCCATAATTTTTCACAGGTCCATAAATTTTGTACCAAACGAAGTGGTTAGAGGTCAACTAAAATAATACTAAAGAAATTATGCCCCGTTTCAATATACCTAAATTTTTTTTTTTTTTCAAAAATCAAATCAAAAATCAATATAAAATGTCTTTTTAAATATTTTCAAGTTGGGGTTGAGGAAAAAAGCTTAAAAACCCTCAAACTGTTTTTGCATAAGGCTAGATTTTGCCTGGTTTAACCAATTTTGAATAACTTTTTTTTTCAAATCAAATAAAAAATCGATATGAAATGTCTTTTTAAATATTTCTAAGTTATGGCTAAGGAAAAAGGCCAAAAATCCTCAAACTATTTTTGCAAAAGGCTACATTTTGCCCGGTTTCACCACTTTTGAATATTTTTTTTTTTAATCAATATACGTACTATTTTTTTCAAAAATCAAATCAAAAATCGATAATAAATGTATTTTTAAATATTTTTAAGTTATGGTTAAGGAGAAAAGATAGAAAAACCTTTAACAGTTTTTGCAAAAGGCTAGATGTTGGCTGATTTTACCACTTTGAATACATTTTTTTTTTTTTGTAAATCAACATACCTACATTTTTTTTTAAATCAAATCAAATATCAAATTAAAATGTCTTCTAAATATTGCTAAGTTATGGATAAAGAAAAAAGCTAGAAAAACCTTTTACTGTTTTTGCAAAAGCCTAGATTTGCCCTAACCAGCATTTGTAATTTACCAACACTAAATAATAAATTTCTATAAATAGAACTCATATTTCTACAAAATGAATTTCATTCTTTCACTCAATAAGCTCCTCCTATTATTAGAGAAATTATTTTCACTCCTTCGCTCATTGAGTACTTCGGTCCATTATCTATTATATTAATAGGCTAACAAATTTTACATATAAATATTTGCCAAGCTTAAACCCATACTAAATATGCATAAATATTTATGAAATGCATATGGATTTGTTGGCATACCTCTAAGGCAGTGCACAATTATCTAATATATAACCAATCCTGCTTCATTTATCTGTAATAAGTGAATGAAAATTTCTCATGCCACTTGAATTGGTTATCTGACAATCAATTTGTACATAAAGCGATAGCCCAGTGGGAAGCGTCGGGGGTAGTGGTCGAGCAGTTAATGGTTCAAGTACAGCTATCGGCCAATTTTTATTTTTTATTTTTTGTCATTGAAAATTGTTTTTATTTTTTCAATATATAAAAATTTCTTATCTTGACTTTTTTAAAATTTTTATGTTTGTGATATCTATTTTCGAGAAAAAAATTGCTGAATATTTTTAGTTGACGGAAAGCATATGCATACATACCACCCATTATAGAAATGCGATAACCGCTTATTCAATTTGGGTTTTTTTTGTCTAATTTTTGATGATATAAGATCGAAGTTGCGAAATTTTTTCAAACACAGTAGTCTATATATCGGATTTCGGTAGATTACTTCTATAAATTTTAGTGATTTCTACCGTTTGAGACAAAACGATCGCATAAATTAGTGGCTATTTGTTAAGCACAATCTCATCATCCGATTATTCAAGTGCAAATTAAAATCTCGAAATCCGAATATTTGCATGGCATTTGCCATAAATAATTTTGGAAAGGGCGGCTGTAATTTAATATTTTTATTATATAATAACAGCCACTATTTTTTAAATTTTTTGATGGCCTCATTTTACCTATAGATGAGTTTTTAATGTATACATTTAAGTTGGTCGAGGTTCGGCCACGGGCCTAAAGGCAGCTATTGACAAAAAGTTGATCAGATGTTTGAATAAGTTCAACTATTTTAAATTGGTCGAATTTCGACCACGGAATATACTAGTTTATATTAATAGTCTAACTTTGTTGTTGGTATATTGTTAATTATACCTTTCATGAACATGAAATGGTATTATAACTTTGGTCCGATGTTTGTAAATATGAGAAGAAGAAGAGATAGACCCATCAATAAGTATACCGAAATGATCAGGATGACGAGATGAGTTGATTTAGCCATGTCCGTCTGTCCGTCTGTCCGTCTGTCTGTCTGTCTGTTTGAACGCAAACTAGTCCCTCAGTTTTTGAGATATTTGGCTGAAATTTGGTATGCGGCCACCATTTTCCAATATAGGAATCATTTGTCGGAACCAGCAAGATCGGACCAATATAACATATAGCTCCCATACAACCGATTATTCCGATAAACGGATTTTGGGCTATAACTCCTGTAATTAAACACGAAGGAACGTGAAATTTTATAAGTGTTGCTATTTTTATATGTGAAATGTCGATGCTGAAAATCATAGAGATGGGATAAATATTTCACATAGCTCCCATACAATCGATTATTCCGATAAACGGATTTTGGGCTATAACTCCTGTAATTAAACACGAAGGAACGTGAAATTTTATAAGTATTGCTATTTTTATATGTGAAATATCGATGTTGAAACTCATAGAGATGGGATAAATATTTCACATAGCTCCCATACAATCGATTATTCCGATAAACGGATTTTGGGCTATAACTCCTGTAATTAAACACGAAGGAACGTGAAATTTTATAAGTATTGCTATTTTTATATGTGAAATATCGATGCTGAAAATCATAGAGATGGGATAAATATTTCACATAGCTCCCATACAATCGATTATTCCGATAAACGGATTTTGGGCTATAACTCCTGCAATTAAACATGTAGAAACGTGAAAGTTTGGACGTATTGCTTTTTTTATATGTGAAATATCGATGTTGAAAATCATCGAGATTGGATAAATATTTCACATAGCCCCCTTACAATCGATTGTTCCGATAAACGGATTTTGGTAGATAACTCCTTTAATTAAACACATAGGAACGTGAAATTTTGGAAGCGTCGCTATTTTTGTTAGTAAAATGTCGATGTTGAAAATCATTGAAATGGGATAAATATTTCACATAGCCCCCATACAATCGATTGTTCCGATTAACGGATTTTGGTAGATAACTCTTGTAATTATATAGGTAGGAACGTGAAATTTCGTAAATGTTGCTATTTTAGAATGTGGAATGTCGATGTTAAAAATTAATGAGATTGGACCAATATAACACATCGTCCCCATATAATCGATAGCTCCGATAATTTCGGTATGAGCTAAAGTTAAATTCACACAGGCTGTACTGGGGATCAAACAGTGAAAATCGTGACGCTTATTCATGAAAGGTATTTAGCCTTCGGCACAGCCGAAGACAGCTTTCCTTACTTGTTTTTAAATTCTGATTCTCATAAAGCCTAATTGCAGAATTTGATAACTGCTTTGTGCATAAGGTAATGGCGCGGCGGTCAGCGTATAGAATACGGTGTGCACAGTTGCAAGACCCGGTTGCGGAATATTCCTTTTTTTTCTTAAATAATGTTTTTTTTCTTAAATAATGTTTTTTTTTATATTAAAAAACCTTTAATCTTAACTATTACAATTTACTTAATTTTCAACCTAATATTTTTTTGTTCTTCACCTGCTCAAAACGATCGCATAAATTAGTGGCTATTTGTTAAGCACAATCTCATCATCCGATTATTCAAGTGCAACATAAAATCTCGAAAACCGAATATTTGCATGGCATTTGCCATAAATAATTTTGGAAAGGGCTGCTGTAATTTAATATTTTTATTATATAATAACAGCCGCTATTTTTTAAATTCTTTGATGGCCTCATTTTGCCTATAGATGAGTTTTTAATGTATACATTTAAGTTGGTCGAGGTTCGGCCACGGGTCCTAAAGGCAGCTATTGACAAAAAGTTGTTCAGATGTTTGAATAAGTTCAACTATTTTAAATTGGTCGAATTTCGACCACGGGATATACTAGTTTATATTAATAGTCTAACTTTGTTGCTGGTATATTGTTAATTTTTAAAATTCTGATTCTCATAAAGCCTAATTGCAGAATTTGATAACTAATATTAATTTTCAACCTAATATTTTTTTGTTCTTCAGTTCTTCACCTGCTCAAAACGATCGCATAAATTAGTGGCTATTTGTTAAGCACAATCTCATCATCCGATTATTCATAAAATCTCGAAATCCAAATATTTGCATGGCATTTGCCATAAATAATTTTGGAAAGGGCTGCTGTAATATAATATTTTTATTATATAATAACAGCCACTATTTTTTAAATTCTTTGATGGCCTCATTTTGCCTATAGATGAGTTTTTAATGTATACATTTAAGTTGGTCGAGGTTCGGCCACGGGCCTAAAGGCAGCTATTGACAAAAAGTTGATCAGATGTTTGAATAAGTTCAACTATTTTAAATTGGTCGAATTTCGACCACGGGATATACTAGGTTATATTAATAGTCTAACTTTGTTGTTGGTATATTGTTAATTTTTAAAATTTGTAACGACAGCCTTTGAAGATTTCTCTGACTACGCGCAAGCGGGTATATGAACAGATGCATAGGCAACCGAACTCCCTTATTCGTTTTTACGACATTTGCATAGCGGATGGTTAATGGTCTGAGTGGGTTAAAATGTTGCTTGTACATATGCACATATACGTGCCGCTTAAGTGTCGAACGCGGATTGGTTTGACCAAAACAGGCAGGCAATTCGTGCCGTACGGTTTTCGAAATGCCGCAAGGACAATGGGGTATAAAAAGGAGTTCCGCTGATCGACAGATCAAATTTGAAAAAGTCGCGGTCTTATCGAGTGCCAAAAGTGTTGAAAAAAAAGAAAAGTTTTATTTTTTAAAGTGCTTTCTTGTTCACCTTAAAGTGTAGGTCACGTTTTTTAAGTAAGTCACTTTGAAAAATTGTGAATTTGTTGAAAAACCTTTTTTTTTTATTAAAATTCATTAAAAATAATTTTTGTGAAATTTGATTCGAATAAGTTTTGGTGAGTTTGGAGATTTTTTAATTCCGGTGTAAATCCTCGATTAAAGTTTATTTTTGTTAATTTAGATTGTGGTTTTCTGGCAAGGGTTTGAAACATTTTTTAAATAAATTCGTATGTGCACATTTTTTTATTTGTTCATACCTAAAATGATGCTTCGTAATTTTTGATCTCTTTGTTTAGAAATTTTGTGGCCCTGAAAAGGACCGTTTATTTAAGTGCATCAGCATCACTAAAATATTCCTGAAATATTATATAATATTTTTGAGCCCCAAAACCGTTTCCCAAAATTGTAAATTTTATTTGTTTTCTAAAATTTTATTCGAAAAATTCCTAAAGATTAAAAACTGCATAAATGCACTTACGTGTACATATGTATATAAATATGTACACGAGCATGAACGCAAACAAATAGGTTAGATTTTTGTTGTAAATCATTTTTTTGCACTTTTGTCAAAACCATAAAATATTAAACCACGAATTATAATTTTTGGCCCAAAACCCCATTTTTTTACTTTTTGGATTTTACTTGAATTTTAATTTAGAAAAAATTCTATTTAATTCTGAAAATTCAATAATATTAAAATATGCACAAGTGCACTTATGTACATGTATATACGAGCACGTATGCAAACAAAGAAGAAGAAGACATTTTTTTTGAAGGAATTAATTTAAAGGATTTCTGATCATTTTTATGAACGAGAAAAATCTTTTTATTTTATTTTAAAAGGGCCAGAAAACAAAAGTTATCAAGAAATTTGAAAAATAAAAATATTTGAAACAAAAAATATACATATGCATTTCTTTATTGCAGCTCACGAAGCCAAACGAAGGTCGCGACCTTTAAGTACATAAACGCTCGCCAACAAAATACAAGAAACCACACACAAATTCACACATAGAAAAACACGGAAAACAACAACAAACGATCATATCATGTATGTGATGAAATCAGTTGAAATCTTAGCAGGAATTTTACTTGGCCAAAACGCAACCTTTGGGCCAAAACCAATTTTGGAAATCAGGCAAAAAAATTTATATTCACACGCACACACACTCTCTCATACCAAACACAGGAAATCGACATCAGACCAACATTTAACGCCATACCTGCACGTCAAACACTACACAAGAGGGTAGAACAAAACATTTTTCCATTACAACACAGCATCAGCACTAGCAACATTACTAATTGCCACAGCAACACCCAAAGTGTAAGGAAACATTAGGTGGCGCAATCAACCACGCTACAGCAACAGCAACAGAATTCGGGCAACATCATCAGCAACTTCAATATATACTTATCAACATCTGCGCTGAAACATTCACTCACCACACATATACACGGCGACACAAAACATCACACTAACACAGAAACACAGCAGAGAGGAAAGAGAGGGAGTAGCTAAGCGCGGCTCAGCGATAACGCACTCACCAACTTTGAAGTTCTTTACCACCACCATCACACATACTGTTGTACATTTATTAGGGTGCACTACCCAACTATTTTTTTTTTTTTGAAAAAAAAAAATTTAAAACTTTGAAATGTTGAATTGTTAAATTTTTGCTTTTATGAATTCATTTACATTTATTTATTAGTTTTATAAGTTAGTGAGTATAATTTCACTTGAATCTGTTTGGATTAGCTGAATTTTTCTTACCTTTAGTTTCTTTGTTTTTTTGATAAAATATTTTTATCGTGCCGACTCCGGCTAAGGCATATGCGTAAACACTTGCATGTACGCTGCCACTAGTATGAGTGAAGTAATAATCTATTATATTAATAGGCTAACAAATTTTACATATAAATAATTGCCAAGCTTAAACCCATACTAAATATGCATAAATATTTATGAAATGCATATGGATTTGTTGGCATACCTCTAAAGCAGTGCACAATTATCTAATATATAACCAATACTGCTTCATTTATCTGGAATAAGCGAATGAAAATTTCTCATGCAACTTGAATTGGTTATCTGACAATCAATTTGTAAATAAAGCGATAGCCCAGTGGAAGCGTCGAGGGTAGTGGTCGAGCGGTTAATGGTTCAAGTACAGCTATCGGCCACATTTTATATTTTTTATTTTTTGTCATTGAAAATTGTTTTTATTTTTTCAATATATAAATATTTCTTATCTTGACTTTTTTAAAATTTTTATGTTTGTGATATCTATTTTCGAGAAAAAAATTGTTGAATATTTTTAGTTGACGGAAAACATATGCATACATGCCACCCATTATAGAAATGCGATAACCGCTTATTCAATTTGGGTTTTTTTGTCTAACTTTTGATGATATAAGATCGAAGTTGCGAAATTTTTTCAAACACAGTAGTCTATTTATCAGACTTCGGTAGATTACTTCTATAAATTTTAGTGATTTCTACCGTTTGAGACAAAACGATCGCATAAATTAGTGGCTATTTCTTAAGCACAATCTCATCATCCGATTATTCAAGTGCAAATTAAAATCTCGAAATCCGAATATTTGCATGGCATTTGCCATAAATAATTTTGGAAAGGGCTGCTGTAATTTAATATTTTTATTATATAATAACAGCCACTATTTTTTAAATTCTTTGATGGCCTCTTTTTGCCTATAGATGAGTTTTTAATGTATACATTTAAGTTGGTCGAGGTTCGGCCACGGGCCTAAAGGCAGCTAATGACAAAAAGTTGATCAGATGTTTGAATAAGTTCAACTATTTTAAATTGGTCGAATTTCGACCACGGGATATACTAGTTATTATTATAAGGCCTTATTACACCGATTTTTAGATCGGAAATGTTTTGAAGTCTTAATGCAGCAAGTGTTGCCTCCTTCTCTATCAGAATAGGGAAAGGAGGTATTCACACAAGGTCACTTAAAGCATCAGCAGGGCACGTTCTCATTGCACCTATAATACCGACACAAACTAGCCGATGCAGCTTACTTAACTTAGTTGCCGCTGTTCTTTGAGCAGTCTTAGGCCACCAAACTAGAGAAGCGTATGTGACTAATGTCTTCACACCTATATTAAATGACCAGTACGTAAGTTTGGGAGACAGCCCCCATGTTTTGTCATAAAGTCTAGTGCAGGCGAAAAATGTCCTCATTGCTTTATTTATGGCAGCCTCCAAATGAGCATTCCATGTTAGGGTTTTGTCCAATGTTACTCCTAGGTATTTTGCTTCCGTCGAAAAACCTATGCGGCTGCCTCCTAGGGATGGCTCTAACATAGAAAGCTTTCTTCGCCTTGTGAAAGGTACCAAGACTGTTTTATTAGGGCTGATAGATAACCCTTTGTTAGCACACCATATGTCATCCGCATATCCCTGTACGTCAAAGCCATTGCTCTTCAAAAGATGAAGAAGTTCGTCTATGACTAGGGTCCACAGTAGAAAAGTACACCTCGCTGAGGGCATCCTCTTGTGGCCACGATTGAGCCAGCACTCCCTCCTAGCTCAAAGTTGATTTTTCTTTGCTTTAGCATGGCCAGGATCCAGCGAGTGATCATTGGGCTTACGTCCTTGCTAATCATGGCTTCCTCAATGGCCTGATACGTCGTATTATCGAAAGCGCCTTATATATCGATGAATGCCCACTGGGCTATGTTTTTAGACTCTATGGCCTTTTCAATTTTTCAGTAAGGCAATGGATAGCAGTCTACGTGGATTTTCCAGGTTGGTAGGCAAATTAGTGTTTAAACAGAGGGTGTTTCTTTAAGTTTACTTCCAGAATGTGTTGATCTAAAATTTTCGCCATTCCCTTTAGGAGAAAGGAACTGAGACTTATTAGTCGATATGATGATGGCAGATTTTCCGGTTTCCCTGGTTTCGGTATAAATACAACCTTAACCTCTGTCCACCTGTTGGTAATATATCCTAACAGCAGGGATGCTCTATATAAATTTGATAGGACTGGAGCTGTATAGTTGATTCCGGTCCTGGAGATTTGAAAGAACTGAAAGTCGATAAAGCCCATTGGACCTTCTTAACATTGGTTAGGTTCGCGCCAGGCTCTTTTCTCTACCACTAATTGTTGGAGAATTATCTACTACGAGATGTGAGTGTTGATAGGCTGGTATACAGTCCGAAAAGTGAATAGCAAGCAAAAGTTTGCATGTGCCTTCCGCCTGCTTTTTGTTCCACCAAGGAACATCACGTCAATCTGCATATTTTGGGGCTGAGACCCCACTTTTTGCCAATGGCTCTTTTGCACGTGTCCTCTGGCGCTGAAAAAATATTCTCCTTCCAGTTTAACTTCCTGTCCAGAACTGTGCCCAAGAATTTGGCTTTATCAGCCAAGTTCATGCTCACGCCATTAAGTTCTGGTAGGTGCAGCGGTGGTATTTTGTACCGGTTGGTGTAGAGAACGAGTTCCACGTTATTTTCTCGATAGAGGAAGGCCACGAGACAGTAATCCTTTTCCCCCAACGATTTTTCAATGATAGAGACTAGGCTGTGAAGCGCAGTTTCTGTTGATTTACGCTTTGGTGTAAACAGTAATCCTTTTCACCCAACGATTTTTCAATGATAGAGACTAGGCTATGAAGCGCAGTTTCTATTGATTTACCCTTGGTGTAAGCATGCTGATAGCTGGAGATAAGGTTGATATCAATAGTAGTGGAGAGGTAGTCGCTGATTATCCTCTCGAAGGTTTTGAGTGCAAAGGACGAGAGGCTGATGGGTCTGTAGTCCTTTGGCTCGTAGTGGGAGGCCTTCGCAGCCTTAGCAATAAACACTACCGTGGCGTTTCTCCAGGAGCACGAAACGAAGTTGAGAGTGCAGGCTGTATAGCGAAATACTAGCCATTTGGCTGATGTCTCCAGCGTGTTAATGAGTTGCGCGGGGATAATCCCGTCCGGTCCGGCAGCCTTAAACGGTTCAAAGCTCTTAACTGCCCGCCTTACCCTTTCCTCCGTGATGGGTATATTTACTGCCAGGCTTGTTGCAGGTGCTGACGGTGCATTATGCAAGTTACCCGGAAGGGTATCAGAGAGGCTCCGTTCGACTACAGCCACAATTTGCCTCCCTGCTGCAAACATCCAATGGGCACGGTATCGCATAACACCATGGGTTGGGAGGGGGAAGATCTTTGTCGTCGTGCCAGAGAGGCTAGGCTGCTCTCGTGATGTAGTGCCATGCGGATCTATGATCACAAGGGTAGCGTAGCCTTGTGGCTATCGACTTAAGCCCTCGTACCGCTGCAAGGTGTCCACTAGTGTGACCGCAAGTTGTATGGGAATATTTTTTTTTTTCGTATTTTCACATGGGAAAACCCTTAGATTTGTTATATATGTTTTTCTGTATTAGTTTTTTGTAACATTAATATTTAATCTAGAAAAAAACGAAATTAAAAAATAACGGCGAAATTTTCACATATCTTTGCATTCTTTGCCTGATAATTACAGTATTTTACAAATAATTAATTTGAAAAAATACCAAGAAATTCATGTATATGGGTGAATTGGCACTAGTATGCCGAGCTGTGAACATATTTTTAAAAAATTTTGTATGGGCAAGTTTTCGAGATATCGGTAGTTTTGTTTTTTTTCAGGTATCACTTCATTCAAATATTCATTTCGGCAATGATACAAAAGCGATGGACGCAAGCGATACCTTGTTCGAAAGGAAATTAAAATACGCTTCAACGACGTATAATATGTAGGGGTAAACCAAACCATCGAAATTTAGTCGAATTTTTACGATTTTTGAAAATATTTTAATTATAACAAGTAAGGAAGTCTAAGTTCGGGTAAGCCGAACATTAAATACCCAGTGTATGGAAACAATAGTAATACCTATAAGGTATATATTTTCTATATATATTATAATTTGGGGAAAAACGAACTCAATAAGTTTATTAGTTAGTTTATAAAATTAATATTTATTTATGCTACGGTATAACATATATGTACATTGTCCGTGTGCCCTAAAAATATTACTTATAGTTGAATACATTTCTTACTTCTAATATACTTACGCCCAATTTGTGACAAATTTTTAAATTGAAAAAAATACGTTTGGGCCATTTTTTCGAAATTCGAATTATTTAAAAAAAAAAAATTTTTGCAAAGATTGGAAATGTCCTTTTGTAGAAGATACCATCTTTTATATATATTTAAAAAATTAGCAAAATCGGTTTGACCAATCGTGAGAAAATCATCAAAAAGTGAGGAATTTCGAAAACTGTTGATAGATATAACTTTCAAAATAATTCGAATTTCGAAAAATTGTATACGTATTTTTGTTTAGTCGTTCTGAGCCATACTACCAACTTTCAATAAAATACATGGCCGTCGAAAAAAATTATAGGTGGCTCACTTAACAAAATTAACTCATCTTTTAAGACTCGTTAATAGTAGACAATTCCTTACAAATTTAACTACCAACTTATACTATAATTACACTATTTTAATTATTTATCTTACCGAATTATGTCAATTTATGTGATTTTCAAAATTTTCCATATTGAAAGTGGACGTGATTGGGAAGCGATTTCGTTTAATTTCAACAGGTATACTTCCTATAACTCTAGTATACCTTGTGCCGAATTTCACGATTCTACCGTAATCAGTTTAAAACTTACGACCAGTCTTTTAGGTGATTTTCTATTTTCGATATCGAGAGTAGCCGTGGTTGGACGGGGATTTTATCCAATTTCATCTCTTATACTCCCAACAGTACTAGTATGATTTGTGCCAAATTTCATCGTTCTACCATAATTTGTTTAAAAGTTTCGACCAGTCGAATTTTCAAAAATACCTCCCTTGAAAGTGGGCGGTACCACGCCCACTTTTCGAATTTAACAAAAAATCATAATAGAATGATAAGAGAGATTCACCTATGAATTTATATCATTTTATCAATTTCAGCTACCGATATATGTCAGTTTATGTGAACTTCGAAATTTTCGATATCGAAAAAGGGGGCGTGGTTATCATCCGATTTCGCCCATTTTTAATAGCAACCTACCTTGGCCAGAAAGTAAGGTTTAAACCAAAATTAATGCAAATATCTAAATTTTTAGTCAAGTTATGTCAGTTTATGTAATTTTCGAAATTTTCGATACCGACAAAAGGGACGTGGTTATAATCCGATTTCGCCCATTTTCTCTAGCAAGCTACCTTGGCCATAAAGTAATCTGTATACCAAATTTCATGCAAATTCCTCAATTTTTACTCAAGTTATGTTAATTTGTATGAATTTCGAAATTTTCGATATCGAAAAAGGGGGCGTGGTTATCATCCGATTTCGCCCATTTTCAATAGCAACCTACCTTGGCCAAAAAGTAACCTGTATATAAAATTTCATGTAAATATCTTAATTTTTACTCAAGTTATCGTGTACAAAGTCGGACGGACGGATGGACAGACGGACGGACATGCCTGAATAGACTCCTCTTTTCAACCTAAGAACTTTCGTACATGGATCTTGATTATTTTGCGCCGGTACGTAGTACCGTTATGTGGACAAAATTTTCGATACCGACAAAAGGGACGTGGTTATAATCCGATTTCGCCCATTTTCTCTAGCAAGCTACCTTGGCCATAAAGTAATCTGTATACCAAATTTCATGCAAATTCCTCAATTTTTATTCAAGTTCGATACCGACAAAAGGGACGTGGTTATAATCCGATTTCGCCCATTTTCTCTAGCAAGCTACCTTGGCCATAAAGTAATCTGTATACCAAATTTCATGCAAATTCCTCAATTTTTATTCAAGTTATGTTAATTTGTATGAAATTTTCGATGTCGAAAAAAGGGGCGTGGTTATCATCCGATTTCGCCCATTTTCAATAGCAACCTACCTTGGCCAAAAAGTAACCTGTATATAAAATTTCATGCAAATATCTTAATTTTTACTCAAGTTATCGTGCACAAAGTCGGACGGACGGATGGACAGACGGACGGACATGCCTGAATAGACTCCTCTTTTCAACCTAAGAACTTTCGTACATGGATCTTGATTATTTTGCGCCGGTACGTAGTACCGTTATGTGGACAAAATTATAATACCCCTGTACTAGTACGCTGGGTATAAAAATGCCTCCCTTAAAAGTGGGCGGGGCCACGCCCACTTTAGAAAATTTATCAAAAAATCATTATATAATGACCATGGGGATTCACCTATAAAATTATATAAATTTACCCATTTCTGTTATCGAATTATGTCAATTTAGGTCATTTTAGAAATTTTCGATATCGAAAGTGGGCATGGTTGGAGGGCGATTTTATCCATTTTCATCAGGTATACTTCCAACGATACTAGTATGCTTTTTGCCAAATTCCATCGTTCTATCGTAATCAGTTTAAAAGTTACGACCGTCAAATTTTCAAAAACGCCTCCCTTAAAAGTGGGCGGTGCCACGCCCCCTATAAAAAATTTATGGAAAATCATAAGAGAATTACCAGGGGGATCCACCTATAAAATTATATCATTTTAGCCATTTCAGCTACCGAGATATGTCAATTTGTGTGATTTTCGAAATTTTCGATATCGAAAAAGGGGGCGTGGTTATCATCCGATTTCGCCCATTTTCAAAAGCAACCTACCTTGGCCAAAAGGTAACCTGTATACAAAATTTTCTCAAGTGAACTCAATACATTAATTTTCATGTATTTTGGCGAGCTAAATCCAAATCCGTGATCAGAATTAGCCTAACAGGTCGCAGTTCTTCTCTAACCTAACAAAACCATCACAAAATAATATTGGACTTTTTTGCAAGGTAAGGGCCGAACCTCGGTCCCGTTGTTGGATTCTGACATCGAATTCGGATTCAGCAGCCAATTTCCCTCAAGAATATGTATTTAGTTTTATTAAATGTTGATTTTTTCATGTTTCGCAAATTTTCAAACCAAAATCGGGAAATCCAAAAAACATTTCAGTCTAAGCAGCTTTTATAGGGAATTCAATTCCCTACAAAAATATGTTCAAGTAAATGGTATTTTTCAACAGTGATTTGTCGTTTTTATACCAAATTGGAGGTTAAGTCTGTAAAATCTAAACTGGTGATGATAGACCTCTAGACTTTAATTTAAAAATCTGAAAAATTACAGTAATTTTTTCACCTTTCTTAACCCTAGAATGGTAATATACGTAAATTTTACGTGTATATCTCTTAAAAAGTGCCGTTACAGTGTACCGTTATTCCGTATAAGTATGGGCACTCGGCAGTGCTTTCTTCATTTTATTGTTGCATTAAAAAGTGAATAATTAATCAATAGTCAGTTCCTGGTTCGGTTTTATCGTTCTTACAAAAAAAGTGTGTACGTAATTACTTAAACTTTTTCATCAAAAGGCGAACCTTTATACTTAAAACTTTGTAACGAGTTAAAAAAACGGCTGACAACTACCTCTTTTTCAATATATAATGAAGCTGCCCTGTGTGGTGAGCATCATATTAAAATATTCGACGAATGTATGTAGAAATTCTTATTATTTAGTTTTAGAAACAAAAAAACATTGGACTTTCATTTAATAATATCAACACAAAAGAAAAACAGGTTTTTATGAAATATTTATCTAAAATAACTGCCCCAAACGGTGTAGTACGTAAAATTTACGTATATTAGCATTAACGTAGGGTAAAAATATGTTACGATTCTAGGGTTAAAAAGAAAATCAATATACCTAATTTTTGAAAAATGTGAAATTCTTTTTTTTTTGGCCCAGTTTATACCAAAGTGGAGGTTAAGTCTGTAAAATCTAAAGTAGCGATGATAGACCTCTAGACTTTAATTTAAAGATCTGAAAAATTACAGTAAATTTTTTTCACCTTTCTTAAAAAGAAAATCAATTTAGTTTTTGAAAAAAACGAAAGTTCTTTTTTTTTTGGCCCATTCTACTATATATGTTTGATGTAGAACTTTCTCTTTTCTGGTCGACCATGATTTTTAATGTTTCTAAAAATATTTTAATATGTATGCTTTTTGCCAAATTCCATCGTTCTATCGTAATCAGTTTAAAAGTTACGACCAGTCAAATTTTCAAAAATGCCTCCCTTAAAAGTGGGCGGTGCCACGGCCCCTATAAAAAATTCATGGAAAAATCATAAGAGAATTACCAGGGGGATTCACCTATAAAATTATATCATTTTAGCCATTTCAGCTACCGAGATATGTCAATTTATGAGATTTTCGATATCGAAAGTGGGCATGGTTGGAGGGCGATTTTATCCATTTTCATCAGGTATACTCCCAACGACACTATTATGCTTTTTGCCAAATTCCATCGTTCTATCGTAATCAGTTTAAAAGTTACGACCAGTCAAATTTTCAAAAAATGCCTCCCTTAAAAGTGGGCGGTGCCATTTTCAATAGCAACCTACCTTGGCCAAAAGGTAACCTGTATACAAAATTTCACGCAAATATCTAAATTTTTACTCAAGTTATCGTGTACACAGACGGACGGACGGACGGACAGACGGACGGACATGTCTTAATGGACTCCTCTTTTCAACCTAAGAACTTTCATATATGGAACTCTATATCTATCTCGATTATTTTGTGCCGTTACAAACTACCGTTATGTGAACAAAATTAATATACCCTTGTACTAGTACTAGTACACTGGGTATAAAAATTTTAATTATAATTCCTGTAAAAATCAGGAACTTTTTCTAAAATTTGTGTGCAAAAAGAGAGAATGTCAACGGAGTAGCCGTAAACATACAGTAGCTGCAGATAATTCCGTGTTTTATTTAATCCAGCGTGTATTTATTAACTAAATAAAGTTTAAAATTTCTGTTATACGTTTCTGCTGTCTCGGTGAATTGAAATTACATCCACTTTCATCTGTGTACGTGCGATATTATAATATAATTTTATAAAATACCTGTCATATTGTTTGATTCCGCTAATACTTATGTCGAGAATAACAAGAACAACAACAAAAGATAGAAAGATGTCTCCCTCTCCGCAAACCCCTGCAGTTCAGCACAAGCAGCTCAGCACGGATGCTTCAAGCGCTGCTCTCAATGCATTGTTTGAGAAATTCGAGAATCGCATGGAGTCCCGTGTCGAGTCTCAAAAATTGAGCATAATTGAAGAGTTAACATCACGATTAAGACAATCGGAAGAGCGTGTGATGGCGCGGTTCGGTAAACTGTCAGCTGACATAACTAATTTAGAAGCTGCGTTTAAGAATATCGAAGAACGTGTGAAGAAAACAGAAATAGAATGTGGTGCTGTGAAAGAATTGCAGAGCAAAGTGCATGACTTGACTGAACAAGTGGATATGTATGAGAACAATTTAATCTCATCTGACGTTATTATTAGGGGATTGCCCGCGAGAGTAAATGAGAACCTTACCGATGATTTGTATCAGCTGTGCCAGACTATTGATTGAATTTAGCCCCTGTGCAGTCAGTTTTCCGTTTGCGTCTCAAAAATAAAAATGATGCTCCCATTATTGTGAATTATAAATGTGTAAATATTTTCCAAAACCCCGAAACGGGTTGTGCGCTGGGTTTGGGACCCGCCACGTAAAAAAATTAATTCCAATGAAAAAAAATGCAAAGCCTCGGATGAGAACCCCCTTTAATGTTGACGACCCGGCAAAACGAATAAGGCATAACGATTTGGATATTAGGGCATGTACCGGGAATGTCCGGACCCTTTCAAGGGACGGTACCGCTGCCCGACTGGTTGATGTCCTCGTAGGCGCAAAGGCCGACATCACCGCCCTGCAGGAAATGCGATGGACGGGGCAAGGAAAGACGACCATCGGTCCTTGTGACGTATACTACAGTGGCCAGACACGCGGCAAAGCGCGTGGTGGGAAAGAGACTTTGCCGCCAAGTATTAGCGTTCACTCCTGTGAACGAGCGTCTCGCTGCGATCCGCATCAAGGCGAGGTTTTTCAACATAACATTTATCTGCGCCTATGCGCCGACTGAGGAGACGGACGACGCAGAGAAGGACTCCTTCTACGATAAACTTGAACAGACTTATGATCGCTGCCCACAGCATGATATCAAAATCGTGCTCGGCGACTTTAATGCCAAGGTGGGCAAGGAAGGAGTCTTTGGTCCCACAGTTGGAAAATTCAGTCTCCACGATATAACATCCCCCAACGGCACTAGGTTGATTGACTTCGCCGCTGCTCGCAATATGGTCATCAGTAGTACCAGGTTCCAGCATAAGCGAATACACCAAGCCATATGGCTGTCCCCTGATCAAAGAACTAGAAACCAGATTGATAATGTCTTGATTGACGGCAGACATAGCTCCACCGTTCTGGACGTGCGTACACTGCGTGGTCCCAATATTGACTCTGACCATTATCTTGTCGCAGCCAAGATACGCACACGCCTCTGTGCAACGAAGAAAGTGCGCACAGTAACGGAAGGAAAGTTTGACGTCGAGAAGCTGCGCATGACACAGACAGCTGATAATTTCACAACTCGACTCTCACACCTGCTAGCAGAGGGCAATCCTCGACCTAACGATGTAACCGAGCAATGGAAGCATATCTCTCACTCATTGCGTACCGCCGCTGAGGCCACTATAGGGTTCCAGCGAGCCCGCAAGAACAACTGGTACGATGAGGAATGCAAAACTGCCTCGAAAAAAAGGACGCTGCCTACAAGGAGACGTTGCGAACGGGCGCAACCCGCAGTGTATGGCAACAATATCGTGAGGCAAAGAAGGAAGAGAGACGCCTTTTCAGAAAAAAGAAAAGTGAGGCCGAAAGGCGTGAGTGTGAGGAGCTTGAGATGCTGGCTGACAGGAATGATGCCCGAAAATTCTATGAAAAGATCCGGCGGATGACGGAAGGTTTTAAGACCGGGGCAAGCTCCTGTAAGGACAATAATGGCGACCTGGTAACCGACGTACAAAGTATACTTAAATTATGGAGGGAGCACTTCTCCTCACTGCTAAATTGCGAGGGAGACGTCGAACCCGATACCCCAATCCCTGACGATGGAAAAGTCGTCCCACCACCTGACTATGATGAAGCGAGGATAGCTATATCCCGGCTCAAAAACAACAAAGCGCCTGGAAAAGACGGACTACCCGCCGAGCTGTTCAAACGCGGAGGCGAAGAGCTGGTAAAAAGCATGCATCAGCTCTTATGCAGAATATGGTCAGACGAATGCATGCCTCCGGATTGGAATTTAAGTGTGCTTTGCCCAATCCACAAGAAAGGCGATCCCGCTAACCGCACCAACTACCGCGGAATTAGTCTTCTTAATATCGCATATAAGGTTCTTTCTAGCGTGTTGTGTGAAAGCCTGAAGCCCATCGTAGACAAACTGATTGGACCTTATCAGTGTGGCTTTAGACCTGGTAAGTCTACCATCGACCATATTTTCACGATACGCCAAATCCTGGAGAAGACCCATGATAAGAGAATCGACACTCACCATCTCTTTGTCGATTTTAAAGCCGCTTTTGACAGCGTAAAAATGAGTTGCCTGTATGCCGCCATGTCTGAATTTGACTTCCCTGCAAAGCTTATACGGCTTTGTCAAATGACGTTGAGCAATACCAACAGCTCCGTCACAATCGGGAAGGACCTCTCTGAGCCATTTGAAACCAAACGAGGCTTCAGACAGGGCGACTCCCTTTCGTGCGATTTCTTCAATCTGATGCTGGAGAAGATAATTCGAGCAGCAGAGCTAAACCGCAATGGTACAATCTTTTACAAGAGCGTGCAATTGCTGGCGTATGCCGATGATATTGATATCATTGGCCTTAACAACCGCGCTGTAAGCGCTGCCTTCTCTGGACTGGATAAGGAAGCGAAAAAAGTGGGTCTTGCCGTGAACGAGGACAAGACGAAGTATTTGCTGTCATCAAAGAAAGAATTGGCGCACCTGCGCCTTGGCAGCCATGTCACTGTTGATAGTTACAAATTTGAAACTGTGAGGGACTTCGTCTATTTGGGAACCAGTATCAACACCGAAAATAATATCAGTCTAGAAATCCAGCGGAGAATCACTCTTGCCAACAAGTGCTACTTTGGACTGAGTAGGCAATTGAGAAGTAAAGTCCTCTCTCGAAGAACAAAGATCACGCTCTATAAGTCTCTCATCATACCTGTCCTGATGTATGGCTCAGATTCATGGACAATGTGAAGAGAAGATGAGATGGCCCTTGGAGTATTTGAGAGAAAAGTTCTCCGGAAGATTTATGGTCCTTCCCGTAATGCCAACGGCGAGTATAGAAGGAAATTTAACGATGAGCTGTACGAGCTCTACGCAGATCTGACCATAGTCCAGCGAATTAAAGCCCAAAGACTCCGCTGGCTGGGCCATGTTATGCGAATGGACAAAGAAGCTCCAGCACAGAAGGTTTTCCTATCGTCGCCCGAATTCGGCAGCAGAGGAAGGGGGAGGCATCGACTGAGATGGAAACAACAGGTGGAGGATGACTTGAACTCCCTTGGGGTTTCCAATTGGCGTCCGTTATCGCTAAAAAGGAATGGCTGGCGTGCTTTGATACGAAACGGCCAAAATCGCTTAGGCGGTTAAGCGCCAATAAATGATGATGATGATTATTGTGAAACTAAGCTCTGCTACTGATCGCTCTCAACTGCTAAAAGCGAGAGTAAATGAGAACCTTACCGATGATTTGTATCAGCTGTGCCAGACGATTGATGTGAATTTAGTCCCTGTGCAGTCAGTTTTCCGTTTGCGTCTCAAAAATAAAAATGATGCTCCCATTATTGTGAAGCTAAGCTCTGCTACTGATCGCTCTCAACTGCTAAAAGCGCTAGCGAGATATTGTAAAGAGAAAATGCGACCGCTTAGCATTAGTGATATGGGTCAAGCTGGCGAAGGAAAGGTATTTATCCATGAATGCCTCACAAAAAGAAATCGCGAGCTTATGCGTCTTGCAACACAGCTTAAAAAGCAAAAACGTCTGACGTCGGCATTTTCTATTCGTGGGAAAGTGTATGTAAGAGGTCGGCCACAAACTGATGCAGTGCTAGCAACTGACAGATTTATTATTGAGAACATCGCAGCTACAGTCACCTAAACATTGCTTCTATTCATACTAAGCTTATCTCCTTTATACATTTTTGTTGTGTTTTTATATTTATTTTTTACCCTAACATTAACTATTTCTCTATCCTCATTTCTTTCCCATTTTCTACTTCTATTTCCCCTGCATAATTTAATTTTCCCACTCGCTTAAATCTGCTATTTCTCTTCATCTCATTATAAATATTTATTTTTATTTAATTTATTTAACACTGCTTTCTGCTGCTTTTCGCTGTTTCTAAGTTTAACTAACAAACAGCTAAATATTTTTATACTAGCGTACCAACCAAAATTACCTTTTTCTAATTTTTTCTAACCTCAGTGTAACTTTGTGCATATTATGTGCATGTGCACCTATTAATGTATTACAATGGTGAATATGGCTGACAAGGAAAATACAAGAGGAGTACTAAAACTAATTTCTAATCGTTACGATGGGTTTAATGTTTGCCATCTGAATGCGCGTAGTTTAAATGCTGAAAAATTGATAATTTAAATTTTATATTTGATAATTTAAATATTGACCTTATTTGTATTACAGAGACATGGTTTAAGGAGTTTATTAATGATAAGGTTGTTTCGCTATGCGATTACAATGTATTAAGATGTGATAGGGTGAAGAAGGCCCAGTAAAAGAAACGATAAACTGGCTGATCTCACAATTCTTTATGAGCATATAATTGTATGTGGGGACTTAAATATAGACCTCTTATGTAACGATCTCCCTTCCATGAATTTTTTAAATAGCTTCCAAGCTTTAGGAACCTCAATCGTGAATGAATATGCCACTCGATTTGCGCCTAATACCAAACCAAGTCTCTTGGATGTGTTCGGTGTTAGTGACAAGAAGTGCGTAAACCATTTAGATCAGTTTCCAATGCCTGGAATCTCTGACCACGAATTGATGTTTCTATCCTACAATATCCATTTTAATAGGCAGGATAGTGCAATGAGATTTTAAGCGTATAAAAATCGATCTCTTATACAATGACGCTGCTAACCTTGACTGGAATTTGTGTTGGTTATTTACTTCCGTCGATGAAAAGCTGCAATATTTTAATTTACTGGGAAACCATCTATTTGATAAGTTCATTCCAATGCGTGAAGGTAGAGCTCTTAGAAACAAAAAGCCTTGGTTTACGTCAGATGTACTGTCCTTAATAAAAGAACGTAGTAAAGCCTATAAAAAATGGAAAAATGATAGAAGCGCTGAATCATGGAAAGATTATCGCGTTGCAAGAAATAAAGCTACATCAAGTATAAGAGACTCTAAAAGGGCGTATCTTCAAAGTAAACTTAACCACACATTGCCCTCAAAAGTCCTATGGAAAAACCTTAGATCGCTTGGGGTTTCAGGTGCGGAGGAACACGTGTGTAGTCTTGACCCTGAAATAATAAATAATAATTTTTATTTTGTCACATTGCCCGTTGGTATCGCCGGACATACCTACTAATGTTTCTTTGTTGGAGCATACTGACCATGGTGCTTTTGAATTTGTTCCTGCAGTAGAGGCGTATTTGGTACAGTGCATATACGCTGTAAAATCGAATGCTATAGGTACTGATGGTATTTACCTGAAGTTTATTAAAATAATATTACAATTTGTCATATCCCCACTTACCCACATAATTAATTTTTCGCTCGCATCTTCTACTTATCCTAACCTTTGGAAGACCGCTAATGTAATACCTGTACCAAAAATAAACTGCCCTATCACTCCTCAACACTATAGACCAATAAGCATCTTACCGGCCCTATCGAAAGTTTTTGAGAAATTCTTGGCGCGACAAATTACTGGTCATTTAGACAAAAATAAACTTTTGAGTAATGTTCAATCTGGTTTCAGAAGTAAGCATAGTTGCTCTACAGCTATGCTTAAGATCATCGAGGATATTCGCCCTGCATATGACAAAAATTATCCCAGCAAACCATAAGAGCTCTAAATGAGCGCATATGGGACTCTTTCCTCTGAGCGCTCACATTCATAATGAGTTCATAAAACAATCATAAACAGTCATAAAATGCTCGTATTTGAGTGGCTTTTCCTATGAAACTGGTCATTCATAAATGAGCTCTCAGTCTTATACATAAAAGATTCTTTTTCGAATGTTCTTATGAGCTCTGAAAAGAGCGCATGAAAGAGTATTTTTCGAATGATTTTTGTACGAATTAAAAGCTTCCTTTTCTTCTTAATTTTTATTAATTTCTTTCCAATTTTAATTTTTCCTTTCCTTTCTCATGACTTCTCCCATTCCCTTTTCCTATCCCTCGCACATTCATAACATTCAATTATTGTTCATTATTTATTTTCTTACATATAATGAAAGCAAAAGGTATTTATAGGGACTCACTCAGAAAAACTCATAAAACAATCATATTTATGTACACGCTCATAAAAGCTCACATAACGATCATAATTATGGGCATGTTCTGAAAAAACTCATAAAAAGGCTCATATTAGAGCTCAGATATAAGAGCGCTCCGAAGCTGGTTTGCTGGGATATAACAGTGTTAGTCCTTCTTGATTTCTCAAAAGCTTTCGATAGTATTGATCACAATAAACTGCTACAAAAATTAAGGCCCCACCATAAGTTTGGAGTGTTCGCACTACAGTTAATTAAAAGCTATCTGTCGAATCGGTCGCAACGGGTTAAAAGTGGTGAAAAGTACTCAACTCTAAAACTAGTTACATCATGTGTACCGCAGGGATCAATCTTAGGTCCGATTCTTTTCTGCCTTTTTATAAATGATATTTTTGAGTGTTGCCAAAATTCTTATATTCATCTGTATGCAGATGACACGCAAATCTACTTCTCAAGACCCATAGGTCTTGTTGAAGATCTAATAGGGAAATGAAGATCTTAGCCGTATTTCTAACTGGTCCGTATCGAATTGTTTGAAATTGAATGCCTTAAAAACGAAAGCGATAGCTATTTCACGTACAAATTATGATCTTAGCTCTATTCCACCTTTATTTCTTGATGAAATAAAAATTAATTTTGATGAAACCGTTAAAAACCTGGGTTTCCGAGTCAATAGAAGATTGTCATGCGTTGACCACGTTAACCTCGTTGTTAGTAAGATCTACAATGCACTTCGAAAGCTGTATCGCAGTGCCTCGGCGCGTTTTGTTTTTGAAAAAAGAAAATATGACCACATTTCTTGCTATGCGAAACAGATCCTTGGGCATGATCTGGGCTCGTATTTCAAAATACGTGCTCTTATCTTCCTACATAAATTAATTTACACACATGAACCATTGTACCTGTATAATGACATTTCAGCCTGCTTTCAACATTCTAATTTTTTGCTTTACGCTGATGATTTGAAAGTGTTCACAGCTCTTTCTACTCGTTCTGATGCGGATAACATTCAGTCTGATCTGAATAATGTTGCTGATTGGTGTCGTGATAATAATCTGCCTTTAAATATTGGCAAATGCTTTCATGTAACCTATTCTAAGTCTCGTTGCACAATACCCACTGCATATTATATTGGCGGATCCCGCCTGGCCACTCGTTCAGAGATATCTGACTTAGGCGTAGTTTTCGACTCGCAATTTTCGTTTACTACTCATATAACTTCTACTATCGCTAGGTCCTACTCGGTTTTGGCCTTCATTCGTCGATTTAGTTCTGACTTTACTGATCCTTACACTCTTAAGTTGCTATTCACGTCTCTTGTACGCTCTAAGCTGGAATATGCATGTTTTATTTGGAGGCCTTATCATGATTGCCATATTAAAAGGCTTGAGCGAGTCCAAAAAATCTTTTTAAGGTACGGGTTGAGGTCCTTGAACTTTTCTGAGCCGATTCCTTCTTACAATTCTAGATGTTCACTCATTAGCCTCCAATCACTTCAATGTAGAAGAGCAATTCTTTCTCTTACTTTTGTCTATGACATTATCAATGGTGTGATTGACTCACCACGTCTACTTGAGAATATTTGTTTCCACATACCCCCTAGGTTACTTCGTAACTGGGATATGTTTTATATTGACCGTGCCCGAACTATCTATGCCTCTAACGCTCCTATCTTAAGAGCATTGAAAGAGTTCAACTCTATTTCAAATTCTTCAGCCTTTGACTTTTCTTTACCTAAAACTGCGTTCAAATCTTTGTTAAGTGGTGTAAGTTTTTGATAAAATTGATAAGGGCTGTATTTTTAGTACACAATCAAGTAGTCTGTAAGTTTTTTTGTAATCTAGACTATGAATGGAATTAAATAAATAAATAAATAAAAAGCATTAAGCTAGCTCTGTGTACCCGAACATCAAATCTCATCGTTCCGACTTATACTTACTCGGAATCTCAGCGTATGTTCTTTGTTAGTATCATAAAACTATGGAACTCATTGCCTATTGGAATAAAATTTATAAAGCATGAAAGGAGTTTTAAAAATGCAGTATCTAACTACTTCTGATTTTCTCTCTCTAATCTCTCTCTCGCTCTTCTGTTTCTTCTTATTTAGTATTAATTTAAAATTATAATAGTTTTACCTTTTAAGTTGTATTTGTTATCGAATTTTTAAAGAAGACGTACTATTACAAGACTCAGTCTTACTATGTACAAAACTAAGAAATAAATTGAAATTGAAATAATAACAAACACTTTAAGCATAATATTACTAAGATTAAGCAAAAACTTTATTTTTTGGCGATTTTTTTTTGCAAATTTCAACATTTGAATGCGCAATAACGTTGTAACCGACTTATTTTGCAAAATGCGTTTTGTGTGGATTCTTATTCCAACGCCAGTTTTCCATAATTCTAAAAAACAGCTATTTTGAGTATTTTTTGGACTCAAAGCCCAAAGAGAGAGCTATTTTTATCTTGTGACATAATGGCGACATCAGACTGTTTTTTTGCTTCTAACAAATATTTTATATTTTGTCGCTTACAACGTTATTTGAGGCGCGAATTCATTTCTAAATTTAACTAAATTTTAACAGGTCGAAGTCTGTATTAGGCAGATATTTAAAAAAATTCATGGTGTCAATCATTGCTAAGCAAATAGAGTCCAAATCAACCGTTTTTAGAATTTTTGTCCGTCTATCTTTCTGTCCGACTGTCTGTCTTTCTGTCTGTATGTTTGTGGACGTATCACTCGAAAACTGCTGTAAATGAAACTTAGTTCGATAACTCGACCGGTTTTAGAGTTATCGACCAATATATGGAGCAGGGGTGACCAAACATGTATTCGTACAATACGCGTATATTGATCAATAACTTTGAAACCGGTCGAGTTATCGAAATAAAGGATACCTTGAATTTCAAGTTAAACGTCTCCTAATACAACAGTGAAAGTTTCATTTAATTCTATACAGCAGTTTTCGAGTGATAAGTCCACAAACATACAGACAGTCGGATAGAAAGATAGATAGACAGACGGAAAAAAATTCTAAAAATGGTTGATTTGGACTCTATTTGCTTAGTAATGATTGACACCAAGAATTTTTTTTGAATATCTGCCTTATAAAGACATCGACCTGTTACAATATAGCTAAATTTAGAAATGTTGAAATTTACAAAAAAAAAAAGCCAAAAATACACTTTTTCCGAGATCTTGGTAATATTATGCTTAAAGTGTTTGTTATTATGGACACAAATTTGGGAATATATCCTAACAGCAGGGATGCTCTATATAAATTTGATATGACTGGAGCTGTATAGTTGATTCCTTGCTACAACAGAAAAGGATAGACCCCATCCGGACCTGGAGATTTGAAAGAACTGAAAGTCGATAAAGCCCATTGGACCGAAAAGTGAGTAGCAAGCAAAAGTTTGCATGTGTCTTCCGGCTCCTTTTTGTTCCACCAAGGAACATCACGTCAATCTGCATATTTTGGGGCTGAGACCCCACTTTTTGCCAATGGCTCTTTTGCACGTGTCCTCTGGCGCTGAAAAAATATTCTCCTTCCAGTTTAACTTCCTGTCCAGAACTGTGCCCAAGAATTTGGCTTTATCAGCCAAGTTCATGCTCACGCCATTAAGTTCTGGTAGGTCCAGCGGTGGTATTTTGTACCGGTTGGTGTACAGAACGAGTTCCACTTTTCTCGGGTTGATACTAAGTCCGCAACGAGAGGACCATGACGAAATGTCACGGAGTGCTACTTGCATCAAGTCACACAGAGTTTGTGGGAATTTGGCCCTGTATGCAATGGCTAAATCGCTCTTTGTGACATAGCGTCATAAATCAACCGTACCAAGTGATGAAGATATTTTTCTCGATTAGTCCAATTAGGGATCTGCTTATGCCCAGATTAGTAAGAGCGGTGTTAATAGCCTCCGGACTTATATTGTTGAAAGCCCCTTCAATATCAAGGAAGGCCACGAGACAATAATCCTTTTCCCCCAACGTTTTTTCAATGATAGAGACTAAGCTGTGAAGCGCAGTTTCTGTTGATTTACCCTTTGGTGTAAACAGTAATCCTTTTCACCCAACGATTTTTCAATGATAGAGACTAGGCTATGAAGCGCAGTTTCTATTGATTTACCCTTGGTGTAAGCATGCTGATAGCTGGAGATAAGGTTGCTATCAATAGTAGTGGAGAGGTAGTCAGTGATTATCCTCTCGGAGGTTTTGAGTACAAAGGACGAGAGGCTGATGGGTCTGTAGTCCTTTCGCTCGTAGTGGGAGGCCTTCCCAGCCTTAGCAATAAACACTACCGTGGAGTTTCTCCAGGAACACGAAACGAAGTTGAGAGCGCAGGCTGTATAGCGAAATACTAGCCATTTGGCTGATGTTTCCAGCGCGTTAATGAGTTGCGCGGGGGTAATCCCGTCCGGACCGACAGCCTTAAACGTTTCAAAGCTCTTAACTGCCCGCCTTACCCTTTCCTCCGTGATGGGTATATTTACTGCCAGGCTTGTTGCAGGTGCTGACGGTGCATTATGCAAGTTACCCGGAAGGGTATCAGAGAGGCTCCGTTCGACTACAGCCACGATTTGCCTCCCTGCTGCAAACGTCCAGTACGCACGGTATCGCATAACACCATGGATTGGGAGGGGGAAGATCTTTGTCGTGCCAGAGAGGCTAGGCTGCTCTCGTGATGTAGTGCCATGCGGATCTATGATCACAAGGGTAGCGTAGCCTTGTGGCTATCGACTTAAGCCCTCGTACCGCTGAAAGGTGTCCACTAGTGTGACCGCAAGTTGTTTGGGGATATTTCTTTTTTCGTATTTTCACATGGGAAAACCCTTAGATTTGTTATATATGTTATTCTGTATAAGTTTTTTGTAACATTAATATTTAATCTAGAAAAAAAGAAATTAAAAAATAACGGCGAAATTTTCACATATCTTTGCATTCTTTGCCTGATAATTACAGTATTTTACAAATAATTGAAAAATTCCCAAAAAATCATGTATATGGGTGAATTGGCACTAGTATGCCGAGCTGTGAACATATTTTTAAAACATTTTGTATGGGCAGGTTTTCGATATATCGGTAGTTTTGTGTTTTTTCAGGTATCACTTCATTCAAAAATTCTTTTCGGCAAAGATACAAAAGCGATGGACGCAAGCGATATCTTGTTCGAAAGGAAATTAAAATACGCTTCCAACGACGTATAATATGTAGGGGTGGACCAAACCATCGAAATTTAGTCGAATTCTCACGATTTTTGAAAAAATTTTAATTATAAAAATGTTTTTTTATGCGAAGTTGTAAAAATCTGGAACTTTTTCTAAAATTTGTGTGCATAATAACAAACACTTTAAGCACAATATTACAAAGATTAAGCAAAAACTGTATTTTTTCCGATTTTTTTTTGTAAATTTCAACATTTGAATGCGCAATAACGTTGTAACCGACATATTTTGCAAAATGCGTTTTGTGTGGATTCTTATTCCAACGGCAGTTTTCCATAATTCTAAAAAAACCGAGCTATTTTGAGTATTTTTTGGACTCCAAGCCCAAAGAAAGAGCTATTTTTCTCTTGTGACATAATGGCGACATCAGACTGTTTTTTTGCTTCTAACAAACATTTTATATTTTGTCGCTTACAACGTTATTTGAGGCGCGAATTCATTTCTAAATTTATCTAAATTGTAACAGGTCGAAGTCTGTATAAGGCAGATATTCAAAAAAATTCATGGTATCAATCATTGCTAAGCAAATAGAGTCCAAATCAACCGTTTTTAGAATTTTTGTCCGTCTATCTTTCTGTCCGACTGTCTGTCTTTCTTTCTATATGTTTGTGGACGTATCACTCGAAAACTGCTGTAAATGAAACTTAGTTCGATAACTCGACCGGTTTTAGAGTTATCGACCAATATATGGAGCAGGGGTGGCCAAACATGTATTCGTACAATACGCGTATATTGATCGATAACTTTGAAACCGGTCGAGTTATCGAAATAAAGGATATTCAAGGTATTCAAGTTAAACGTCTTCTAATACACACAGCTAAAAATTTAACCCAAATTTTAAACTTTTTTGGACTATATATATGACCAAACCAAATTTGGATTCAAATCCAATATAGACCAGTTTTCATGAAAATTGGCTAAATGAATCGGGTTTCAATTATAAACAAGAAATATTTTAACAATTTTTTAAAGATAAAATAAATTTTTTGTCCGTTGGCGGGAATTCGAACCAAGACTCCCCGCATCATGCCCGTCTGCTCTACCACTGAGCTACATCGCACACATAAATATTGTTGGCAAAATTCTATCTTGAATAAGCTTTCAAAAATAATTTTGAATTTTCAAACACAAAAGTTTAAATTTTAGACCGAAAAGTTTTAAGAATAAAAAAAAACTAAAAAAATGTGGCATCTGGCAGGATTCAAACGAAAACGCTCAGGTGTCACAGCCGACTGCTCTACCGCTGAGCTATGACGCACATGAAGTTCTTGTGGGCAAAATTCAATTATATTCAAACAAACCAAAAATAAAAAAATTAGACTGCTTGTTCATTTAGATTTTAAATCGAAACCAAAAGAAATTGAAAATCTTTGTAGGTATTTGGACTGTTTGAAATATTGTACGAAAAGGTTTGAAAAATTGATTAAACTTTATACGGGTTTAAAATTTAGGTTAATTTTTTTCACCGTGCAACAGTGAAAGTTTCATTTAATTCTATACAGCAGTTTTCGAGTGATAAGTCCACAAACATACAGACAGTCGGATAGAAAGATAGACAGACAGACAGAAAAAAATTCTAAAAATGGTTGATTTGGACTCTATTTGCTTAGTAATGATTGACACCAAGAATTTTTTTTGAATATCTGCCTTATAAAGACATCGACCTGTTACAATTTAGCTAAATTTAGAAATGTTGAAATTTACAAAAAAAAAAAGCCAAAAATACACTTTTTCCTAGATCTTGGTAATATTATGCTTAAAGTGTTTGTTATTATGGACACAAATTTAAGAAGAAGTTCCTGATTTTTACAACTTCGCATAAAAAACATTTCTAAAATCAAATTTTTTTCAAAAATCGTAAAAATTCGACTAAATTTCGAATTTGACCAGCTAGTGCTCAGCGATGGTTTGGTCCACCGCTACATATTATACGTCGTTGGAAGCCTATTTTAATTTCCTTTCGAACAAGGTATCGTTTGCGTCCATCGCTTTTGTATCATTGCCGAAAGAATGTTTGAATGACATGATACCTGAAAAAACATGATACCTGAAAAACCAAAATTTTTTAAAATATGTTCACAGCTCGGCATACCAGTACCAATTCACCCATATACATGAATATCTTGGTATTTTTTCAAATTAATTATTTGTAAACTACTGTAATCATCAGGCAAAGAATACGTTTCACGTATTGCCGGTTCTGCGAGAACGGTATTTGTACTTGTACATTACCCTTCGTACCGAAACCACCCGGGTTTTTTTTTTTTTATAATGACTCGGCCAAGAGCAATACACCTGGAAGTGACCCTGTCTAACGCGTCACGATTCCCCCACCTAATATTGTCATCCCCTTGTAGTACGGCTGCTCCTCATTCTCTTGATCCGGGCTGGCATTGAGCCAAATCCTGGCCCAGGAGAATGGTTCTGCTGCGTTTGCCGGAAGAAAATATACACAAGACGATCACACTCAGTCCAGTGTGCGTCATGCAAAGGTTGGTTGCATAAATCTAGTTGCTCCGCACTAGATCCTAAAACACACCGGCCCACTAGTTTCTACAAAAGTTTTGTGGCGCCCTGCTGCTCACGTCCAAGGACGTCCCGAGGCAAGCCACGCTCAAATGTTGCATTATCGCCTTCTACAAATCAAGTCTCCACGACCTGCAATACTTATATTGCTCAGCAGAACATGTATGTTCCAGGCTGTAGCTCGCGTCTTAGTGCGCCAACATCTCAAGCATCCACCCATAGCTACTTTCTTCGTAGTACATCTGTCGATGCTATAAGCACTACCGAGCTTCAGCCCTCGTCTCTGAACCCTTTACTAACTTCTTCCGGCACTAGCACGAATGTGAGTCAAGTCCATCAGCTTCTGGTCCCTCACTCTACGTGCACTGTATGTCGGCATAGGATATATGCGTCTGTGGCATCGGTCAAGTGCAACTCCTGCCTAGGCCGATGTCACCTACGCATATGTTCTGGACTCGCAAACAGAAATCTCTGGACTGATGTGTTCGTCACGCCTTGCTGTCGAGTTGCGCAGCCCTCAACGCCGACGGATGTACACTAATCTTATAATGAACGAAATCCGCCGGCTTCAGGACTGCGACGGAGATCACGATCGCGACCTAGCCTACCACCATCTAGGCATACACATCAGTCTCTAATTCCCAGAGTGGTCATTGCCTCTCCTTCGCAATTTAAATTGTTGCAATTTAATTGCAACGGCCTGACCGGCAAGATAGCGGAGATAACCATAAATACATAAAATCAAAATTGCTGCAATCCAGGAGACAATGCCCACCATGATATCTGGCATTCACACCTTTCTGTGGACGGCAGAGGACGGGAATTAGCCAAGCAAATTGACGCTTCCCCTTTCTGCACTGTGAACGGAGACACCCCTACAAGAATGGCTGTTAACTGTAGTAGCTCCCCGGACCTAACTATTGTTAGCCCGGGGATAATTAACAGCATAAATTGGCAACCTTTGGTGGCCTTGTCATCCGATCACCTGCCTATCATCCTGTCCGTCGACCGTGCCACGGACTTCATTACTTCGGAGAAAAGAACATACGTGAATTTCAAAAGGGCTAACTGGGTCGGCTTTTTGGAATTCACGGAGAGCTCCTTTGGTGATCTTCCCATTCCCACTGATGTACACGTTGGCGAGCGAAACATCCGTGAGGTCATTAAAAAGGCTACAGTCCGTTTTATACCAGCTGGTAGAATAAAAAATATTAGGCCAAACTTCCCAGCTGTCCCCTGATCAAAGAACTAGAAACCAGATTGATCATGTCATGATCGACGGCAGACACAGCTCCACCGTTCTGGACGTGCGTACCCTATTTGGTCCCAATATCGACTCGGACCATTGTCTTGTTGCAGCCAAGATACGCACACGCCTCTCTGCAGCGAAGAAAGTGCGCAGAGTAACGGAAGGAAAGTTTCACGTCGAGAAGCTGCGCATGACACAGACAGCTGATAATTTCTCCACTCGACTCTCACACCTGCTATCAGAGGGCAATCCTCGACCTAACGATGCAACCGAGCAATGGAAGCATATCTCTCACTCATTGCGTACCGCCGCTGAGGCCACTATAGGGTTTCAGCGAGCCCGCAAGAACAACCGGTACAATGAGGAATGTAGCACTGCCTCGGACAAAAAGGACGCTGCATACAGGGAAACGTTGCGAACGGGCGCAACCCGCAGTGTATGGCAACGCTATAGTGAGGCGAGGAAGGAAGAGAGGCCGAAAGGCGTGAGTGTGAGAAGCTTGAGATGCTGGCTGACAGGAATGATGCCCGAAAATTCTATGAAAAGATCCGGCGGATGACGGAAGGTTTAAAGACCGGGGCAAGTTCCTGTAAGGACAATAACGGCGATCTGGTAACCGACGTACAGAATGTACTTAAATTATGGAGGGAGCACTTCCCCTCACTGCTAAATTGCGAGGGAGACGTCGAACCCGATACCCCAATCCCTGACGATGGAAATGTCGTCGCACCACCTGACTATGATGAAGTGAGGATAGCTATATCCCGGCTCAAAAACAAGAAATCGCCTGGGAAAGACGGAGTACCCGCCGAGCTGTTCAAATACGGAGGCGAAGAGCTGGTAAAAAGCGTGTGCTCTGCCCAATCCACAAGAAAGGCGATCCCGCTAACCCCACCAACTACCGCGGAATCAGTCTTCTTAATATCGCATATAAGGTTCTTTCTAGCGTATTGTGTGAAAGACTGAAGCCCATCGTAGACAAAGTGATTGGACCTTATCAGTGTGGCTTTAGACCTGGTAAGTCTACCATCGACCAGATTTTCACGATACGTCAAATCCTGGAGAAGACCCATGATAAAAGAATCGACACTCACCATCTCTTTGTCGATTTTAAAGCCGCTTTTGACAGCGCGAAAAGGAATTGCCTGTATGCCGCCATGTCCGAATTTAACTTCCCTGCAATGCTTATACGGCTTTGCCAAATGACGTTGAGCAAAACCAACTGCTCCGCCAGAATCGGGAAGGACCTCTCTGAGCCATTTGAAACCAAACGAGGCTTCAGACAGGGCGACTCCCTTTCGTGCGATTTCTTTAACCTGATGCTGGAGAAGATAATTCGAGCAGCAGAGCTAAACCGCAATGGCACAATCTTTTACAAGAGCGTGCAATTGCTGGCGTATGCCGATGATATTGACATCATTGACCTTAACAGCCGCGCCGTAAGCGCTGCTTTCTCTGGGTTGGATAAGGAAGCGAAGAAAGTGGGTCTTGCGCTGAACGAGGACAAGACGAAGTATCTGCTGTCATCAAAGAAAGAATCGGTGCACCTGCGCCTTGGCAGCCAAGTCACCGTTGATAGCTACAAGTTTGAAACGGTGAGAGACTTCGTCCTTCGTCAATTGAGAAGTAAAGTCCTCTCTCGACAAACAAAGATCACGCTCTAAAGGTCTCTCATCATACCAGTACTGATGTACGGCTCGGAATCATCGACAGTGTCAAGAGAAGATGAGATGGTCCTTGGAGTATTTGAGA
The DNA here is from genome assembly GCA_964058755.1 of Campiglossa producta. Classification (NCBI taxonomy): domain Eukaryota; kingdom Metazoa; phylum Arthropoda; class Insecta; order Diptera; family Tephritidae; genus Campiglossa; species Campiglossa producta. The sequence goes on from CAXKVI010000005.1 coordinate 42,568,853, forward strand.
GAAAAGTTCTCCGGAAGATTTATGGTCCTTCCCGTGATGCCAACGGCGAGTATCGAAGGAAATTTAACGATGAGCTGTACGAGCTTTACGCAGACCTGACCATAGTTCAGCGGATTAAAGCCCACAGTCTCCGCTGGCTGGGTCATGTTATGCGAATGGACAAAGAAGCACCAGCACAGAAAGTTTTCCTATCAACACCCGAATTCGGCAGCAGAGGAAGGGGAGACCTCGTCTGAGATGGAAACAACAGGTGGAGGATGACTTGAACTCCCTTGGGGTTTCCAATTGGCGTCAGTTATCGCTAAAAACGAATGACTGGCATTCTTTGATACCAAACGGCCAAAATCGCCTAGGCGGTTAAGCGTCATTATGACGCAAGCCAAGATTAGAAAGTCTTGGCCAACGAACGTGGCCTCATACGCAACATCGATCCCTCAGACCCACAGATCGGTGATCTCAACTTGGAAATCAGACGGCTGGTTAACGTACACAAACAAACCAAATGGGAGGAACACCTTCGGTCTTGTAACCTCTCTACCGGTGTTGGGAAATTATGGTCCACCGTCAAGTCCTTGTCGAATCCTTCGGGTCCACCAAAGAATGTCGACATCACCTTTGGTGACAAGACACTAAATGACCCCAGGAAACGTGCGCAGGCTTTCTGTCGACAGTATGTCCCACATCCTGCGCAAGACAGGACAAGACGAGGAATCTTCAGGCGCGCGCATAAACACAAAAACTATGCCCCGTTCCCATCGCCGCTACAGAGGTTCGAGAGGCCATCCGGAAGGCCAAAAATTCCAAAGCCATCGGTCCTGATGGCATAGCCATGGTGCACCTCAAACACATCGGCGCAGTAGGAGTTAAGTACCTAACTGCCGTCTTTAATCTTTCCTTGACCACAGCTGTCATACCCGACAAATGGAAGCAGGCAACTGTGATCCCACTCCCGCTCTACACATCACACTTGATGTTGTATGCCGATTAAAATGGTTTCAGGAAAGGTAGGAGCACAACATCTGCTCTAACAGGTCAATTCTACTGTGGTAATAACTTTATTATTACCGGCAAACAAATTCACTCGGCAACTTTTACTCCTTTTTGGTATTCTGAGGGCAAAAGTTTTCTGGTAACACCGTTACCACCAAAATAGGTCACATGTGGTAACATCAATATAAAACAGCTGATGTTTACTTTGAAAAATTAAAAAATCGAAAGTGCAATTGAACAAAATAAAGTGAAAATTAAACAAAATAAATAAAACAAAGAGAAAATCAAACAAATAAACAGGTATATAGTATTAATAAATCACAATAAAAACTGTGTATAACGTTTCTAACGCCAGTAATTCCTTTAATATAGTAAAAATGTCCGCGTTAATACTATTGCTGCTGGCTGAAGAAGATGAAAATGATGAAATTTTGGAGCGGAGACACAACTTGAAAAGCCTTCGGGACAGTCATGATCCGTTGCAACTTCCTTCCAATATTTTCAAGCAACATTTTCGTTTGCCAAAAGAAGCCTGTAAAAGCTCATAGAAGAGTTGTGGTTTACTTTTCAACTCACCATACACACTGGTGAGTTTTTTTGCCATTAGAGCGTTACCATCTGCTCAGAATCGCAGCCACTTTATTTGGTAACGTATTTTAGGGAAAATTGTTTGCCGTAGGCAATTTTACCGGTAACGCGCAGCATAGGGCTGTAAATGTCATAAACACTCAGATAACTGACGGTCTAAATCAAAACAGACCTAATGACAGGACGGTTCTAGTTGCACTTTGACACAGTAAATCATGGGCAGCTTGTATCCAATCTGGAAGACTCGTCACTCCCTCCCTGTCTCAAGCGTTGCACCGCCAATTATCTCAGAGGTCGTCGGTCGTCTGTTGTGTTCAGAAACAAAAAATCTAAAGCCAGGAAGATCAAGCAAGGGGTACCACAGGGTGGTGTCCTTTCCCCGTTATTGTTTAACTTCTATATTTCGAAGCTTCCTCCTCCACCAGAAGAAGTTACGATTGTTTCTTACGCAGACGATTGTACGATATTGGCAACTGGTACTTCCGTTGATGAGCTGTGCTCTAGAATAAATGGTTATCTCCCCTCTCTAGTCGAGTTCTTCACTGCCCGAACCTTGACATTGTCGCCAACAAAGTCTTCGGCGACCTTATTCACGACGTGGACAGCGCAGGTTGGCATGGAATTAGAAATTTATGTAGGTGATCATAAAATACCTACTGTCGCTCACCCAAAAATCTTAGGAGTGACTTTTGACACCATGCACACTTTCGCTGCCCATTCAGCTGCAATTGTCTCAAAATTACAGAGCCGCAACAAAATCCTCAAGTCACTAGCCGGCAGTACTTGGGGTAAAGACAAAGAAACGTTGTTGGTAACGTACAAGGCAATTGGTCGGCCGATCCTGAACTATGCGTCGCCGGCATGGTCGCCGGGGCTTGCAGACGTTCACTGGAGTCAGCTTCAGGCCTGACAAAACACCGCGCTCACAACCGCTACGGGGTGCGTCCTTATGTCACCTATATCTCATATACACAATGAGGTGGAAATGCTTCCAGTTAGGGAGCATAATGAAATGGTAAACAAGCAGTACCTGCTGAATTGCTGTAAACCACAGCATCCCGGTAGACAACTGCTTGAACTCATTCCGCCTCCTAGGACCATAAGGTCGCCTTTACGTAAACATTTTGATGAGATCCGGCATTATATAACAACGCCGTTTGATCTACAGGTGCATAAGCAGGCCTTGGGGCATATCCATACAACGTCAGTTGGCCATTACACCGCGCTCTGTCCGCTAAACAATGTCTTACATGCCGCAACACCAGGCATTTCTGAAGAGGAGCGTCATCTTCCTCGAGAGACAAGGGTCACTCTGGCTCAATTACGCTCTGGATATTGTAGCCGGTTAAACTCCTACATATCCAGACTGAACCCTGATGTGCCGAATGTATGTCCGGCATGCGCCTCGTCCCCCCACAATACCAATCACTTATTTTATTGCTCTTCTGAGCCCACTCTCCTAACACCCATCTCTCTTTGGTCCAAACCTATTGAAACTGCTAGTTTCCTTGGACTCCCGTTAGAAGATATTGATGAGAATTTAGGCTTAGGAAAAATACGCGTTGGGCAGGACTACACCTCGTTACAACAATTCGAAGATATGTGAAAATTTCGCCGTTATTTTTTAATTTCGTTTTTTCTAGATTAAATATTAATGTTACAAAAAACTAATACAGAGCAACATTGTCCATCAGATATGTCCCTAGAATATTTGTGAATAAATTTTTTTTGTATAATAAATATTACTGAAGTTAAGAAAAATTTAAGCGAGCCATAGTGAGAAAAATAGCATTTTTAGCAAACTTTGTGTGCTCAAGGCACGACCAATCGTTATTCAAACGATCTAAAATTTTGTATATATAGTTTTTTTCTAATTTGGAACAAATCTAAGGGGTTTCGCGATGTGAAAATACGAAAAAACAAAAATAACGGCCACCCTAGTGTCCACCCTTCACGAGGACGTTACTTATAAGCCTAAGTCTTGAAGGGAGTGAGTTCCAAAGACGAATGGAAGTAATGAAGAACTGGCGATCAGATATTAGCATACGATGTCTGAAGTGGGTAAGGAGATCAGATCTAGACGAATGTAGAAAATTAAGCCTCCGAAACAGATAGTCAGGTTTCTTCATATATGATATTTTATGTAGCGTATTGAGTGTTTTAAGTTTTATGATGTTATCGAAAGAAATGTTTAGCAACTTTTTAGCATGGTGAGACACGTGGTCAAGTCTTTTCAACCCATAGACGTATCTAGCAAGGTTGTTGTATAGGTAGGTAGGTGGAATGGCTGCGATAAAGTCGCCCAAGTAGCCGTTTTGATGCCATAAAACTCGTAGAAACCTACTGCCTTGAGTATATGCTACAACCACCCAGAGCTGTTTATAAACTCCAGGATGCTTGGGATCCCTATTTCGGATACTCTCCCTAGATTTTCCAAAAAAGGGGTCCCAAACACTTTCAGTCGTGTTCTGGCTAGACCGGGGCACTTACACAGGAAGTGCTCAACGGTCTCTTTTGCATTAATGTCTTTACAGCTTCTGCAGTGGTCATTATGCGGAATACCCAGTTTTTCCGCATGCGTACCTATCGTCCAGTGGCCCGTGCAGCTACAAGCTTGTAGGTGTCTACTCTGGACCTGCTTAGAAGTCCCCTTGTCCTCTTCTCGCTGTAGTTCGGCCAAGTGGCTCTCAATATTGCACATGTAGTAGTAGGTTTCCACTTCCGCTGTGCTTCATTGAGAAAATATTTTTGGAGATTCCCCTTGGCTACTGCCAGGGGTACCCCAATTTCGAGTCTAGATATCTCTTCGTTCTCTGCTGATGAGCCTGCCCGTGCTAGCTCATCAGCCAAGGTTGTTGTATACAACATTAAGTTTCCTTTTGCATACGTAGTCACAATTTGAATAAATTTCACAACCATAAAGGAGCGTAGGTATTAAGTACGCTTTTGCTATTAGTAGTCGAATATGTAACGAAGTAAAATATTGTGAGAGCCAGAGTGTACGGAGCATCCCATACACTTTTTCCACTCTGCGGAAAATATTATCTTTCCATTCTCAAAGTTTTGTTAAAAACTACACCTAGGTTTTTAGCCGTGTCAACGTATTCGATAACAGTGTTGTCTAAAATTAAATTTTCCATGTTGTTGTTGTTGTAGCGAGGTGTAGCCCTGCCTAAATGTCAGACAGGGTCACCTCGAGTGTATTGCTCTTGGCCGGGTCGATATAAGAAAACGGCCCGGGTCGTTTCGGCACGATGGGTACAGCACAAGTACTGGTACCGTTCTCGTAGAACCGGCAATACAAGAAACTAGCCGTGTAGGCTATGTAGGTCATTTAGCGTTACCCAGGGTGCACCAACTGGGAGGCGACCTACTTTTACACCCCATTTTCCATGTCTCTTTTATCTAGTGTCTTTCTATGAATGACTATACATTTCGACTTCTTAGCGCACCTTAACAAGGGAGACAAGACTCACCATGCCACAGCTTCGTTCTGGATACAGTGTGAGGTTAAACTCTTACTTGTCCAGACAGAATGATACAATTTCAAACACATGCCCTGCATGTGGTAGGACACCCATGATACCCTACATCTCTTCAATTGTCCAATTGAACCTACTCTTCTAACCCCTCTGTCCCTCTGGTCCAACCCTTTTGAAACTGCGCGTTTCCTTGGACTCCCGTTAGAAGAGCTTGATGAAGATCTTCGGAATGATCATACACTCTAGGCAGGGTAATGCATTGTTAACAACAACAACAACTTCTTAGGGTTAAGACATAAGCCGTTCATAGGGGCCCATGCGCCAATTTGACATAAATCGTAATTTATATTATTTGAACCCCTTAAAGTACAAGTGGTATAAGTCCACCTTTTCTCAAACTGAGATATTGAAGGTTTAGTGTTGTCAACAAATAGGGGGTACCCTTGATTTCACAAGTTAGTTCTGCTGGTTTTTCGGTTTCTATGTGAGCTAGGAGTTACCCCGTTAGCGTGTTATATAGAAAACATTTTCCCCCACATACGTTCATGCCTAACTAAAAAAAAATTAAAACTGGACTTATACCACTCGTGCTTTAAACGGCTCATTTATTTATGAACTGGTACGATCACTAGGACAGCATATACAATTGTACGTCGTCAGCATAAATGTGAATATTACAATTCTTGAGAACACCAGGCAAATCGTTTATCTACAAAACAAATAGCAGGGGACAAAGGATTGAGCCTTGTGGGACACCTCTTAAAACACTAACGAAATCGGACTTTCTGCCACCAACACTTACTGCCTGAGTTCGGTCTGCCAAATACGATCTGATGAGGGCTGTTGCACAGTTGGAAAAATTGAATGGGTTGTCCAGCTTCTTCCAAAGAACGGTGTGGTCGACAGAGTCAAACGCTTTTGAATGGTCGAGGAGAGTTAGGAAAGCGGTAAAATTTTTGTCAACTTGTTCTCGAATATCTTCTATCACCGATAGGAGCGCCGTTTTACAGCTACGATTTGACCTGCATCCAGACTCTGAATCTGAATCTATTATCCTGCATATATCTATTTATTTGGCAGTGCAAAATTCTTTCGACGACCTTGGAGAGGAATGGCAGAATGGCTATAGGTCTGTACTCCTTGTTTTGCTTAGAGATTGGGATTACCTTATCAACTTTCCAGCACTTGGGGAAATACACAGGACGACAGCACAGAGTTAACCAAGTAGGTTAAGTAAGGAAGGATTTTAGGAAGAATTATTTTAAAAAATTTCAGAAATATACCATCAAACCCCATTGCATTAGACTTTACAGATAGAATTATACTGCAAATCTGCACCTGGCTAGTCATCAACATGGCTTCCGTAAGCTACATAGCACCACCACCGCACTCAATGCCATTACAACGAGATAAATAGCGGCCTAAATCAACCCCAACCAAATCACAGCACTGTGTTAGTGGCACTAGACTTGTCAAAAGCTTTTGATACAGTCAATCACGCCACGCTCATACAAGATCTTCTTGAAACCCAGCTCCCTGATGGGTTAAAGAGATGGACCGCTAATTATCTGAACGGACGGCACGAGTCGGTCAACTTTAGAAACGCTACATCAAAACCTACACGTATTAGACAGGGAGTGCCACAGGGTGGTGTTCTATCCCCGATACTGTTTAACTTCTATCTATCGAAGATGCCCCCACCACCAGAGGGCGTCACCATCGTTTCATATGCCGACTACTGTACAATAATGGCGACGGGAAAGGGTCTCTATACTGAGAAACTCTGGTATTTGTTTCCTTTAGAAGTCAACTGCTAATAAATTAGCTAAAATTATGGGAGATAGCTCAAAAGACAGGTTTTGGCCTCTGGATCACGAATCCGGAAGCGCTTTTTTAATTTTTTGTTTCAGTGAAAATTTATGGTCAAAAAACCGAAAAATGACACGGGTCCGATACCAAAATTGGGGCGGAATCCATGGTATTTATGTGCGAAACACCTTTCAGATTTGGCGGCCTTCGGCCGCGCTTATAAAAAATAACCCTGGGCTACGCCATCCCAAGTCCGGACGTGTGACATAACCGTGGCTACCGCCACGGCGCAACTTTTTTTGCACGTTTTTAGGGACAGCCTAATAAAATTACAACAACCACATGACAACTTGAAACTTTGTTTGCGAATATCTTTGCAGAGAAGCAAAATATTATAAAAGCTCTTCCGGATTCGTGATCCTGACGCCGAACCCCGTCTTTTGAGCTATATCACATAATTTTAGCTAATTTATTAGCAGTTGACCCCTGTGGTAAATAATGAATCGCAAACGATTAGCTTTTTAGCTAAGTAAATTCAAGTATATTGTGGCAATTCAAAACTTATTAAATAAACTAATCAAAGTTAAACAAAAATGAAAATAAATTTATATTGTAAATTTAGGATGAGCGATTTGCGACCGAACGGTGTGAAAGTGAACGATGACAATGATGTTTTTGCGAAAACAGTTGATCGACTATGTATGTCTATGTATATACATATTTTTGTAATTTGTTCGATGAGCGCACTCGTTAGTTGTATTCCTTTTTATTCTTTATACCTAGGGTTGCCATCAACCCGTTCGGATGATGCAGTTGCCACAGTGCTCCTCCCAGACTTTACGTCCTGAAACGGACGGGGAGTCTTATCTTGCGTCCGAAACGGCCCGTTGTTGATTCTGAAGTGGGCTGCTGTGGTGGCGAAGGTGTGTGCAACTGTGTTGGGCTTTGTTGCGTTGTTGTTGTCGATTCTTGCGTATGTGTCTGCTGTGATTCTACATATGCGGGCTTGAGTCGATCTATCGATATTTTAACGTTATTTTTGCTCGCTTTGATCGTGAAATATTTTTGGTTTTTGGATACGACCTGATATGGGCCATCGTATGGTGGTTGAAATGCCGGTCGTACCTTGTCGTTTCGAACGAAAACATGAGTTGCGTCCATTAGCTTCGGTGAAACGAATTGCTTCTGAGTGCTGTGATTTGCTGCTTGGACCGGGCGTATCTCCTGCATGATGTCAGTGAGTTGTTGTACGAAGTCGGATTGTGGAGGTGGCGTTTGATTTTCGTTGAAAAACTGTCCCGGCAACCGCAACGTGGTGCCGTAGACAAGTTGTGCAGCTGTTGTCCCAATATCGGGTTTGAAGCCGGTACGTAATCCGAGTAATACTAAGGGCAAGCAATTAATCCAGTCTTGTCGCTTGTGGCATGTTATCGCTGTCTTGAGTGATCGGTGCCAGCGCTCTATAAGTCCGTTGGCTTGCGGGTGGTATGCCGTCGTTCGTAGGTGTGTTATACCCAGTATGCGTGACAACTCTTTGAATAATGCGGACTCCAACTGCCGTCCTTGTTGTTGTTGTTGTTGTTGTTAACAGCAAAACACTCCCCGAAGGTTTTGAGGAGTGATGCCGAAGTTGATAGTCCTTGGCCGGATATGACCCCGGTACGCTGCGGTACTCCCTTGCGGTACTGCCCGACTGTCGTGGTAGCGATTTGGTATGACCAGTGGAACCTTCTAGGTCATGTCATCCCTCCATCCGTGAGGAAGAAGAAGATGGGTAATGAGAGGTGAGAGGAATCATATCCGTAGATCAACCATCGAGTAGCACGTCATTACCTATGTGCATATTAGTCGCCTCTTACGACCGGTATGCCTACCTCGGGCATATTCTAAACCCCTAACCCGCAGGGAACTGCCGTCCTTGATCTGTTGTTATGCGTGCTGGTATACCAAAGCGTGAAAACCAGACGTTTATGAGTTCTCTGGCGACTGTTTCCGCTGTTATGTCTCTCAGCGGGACTGCTTCCGGCCATCTCGTGAATCTGTCTATAATGGTAAGACAGTATTGGTAGTCGTGTGATGGTGGCAACGGTCCGATGAGGTCTACGTTTAAATGCTCGAATCTGCATGACGGTAGTACATATTGTTGTGACGGTGAGTGGATGTGCCTGTTTGATTGTTGGCAGCTGACGCATCGCTGTACTGCTTCCGAAATGTCTTTACCCATGTTTGGCCATACGAAGCGTGCCTTGATGAGCTTTGTGGCTGCTCGTACTCCACTGTGTGATAGTTGGTGCATTTTTCGAATGATTTCTTTACGATGCTGACTTGGTATGAACGGGCGTACTTCCGCTGTTGAGACATCACAGTAGAGTGTACTATTTGTGTTTGGCATACGAAACTTTTTAAGGCGAAGAGATGTGCTATTGTTGTCAATCAGCTTTTGCAGCTCTGAACAACTTAATTGGCTTTCTGCGATGCGTTCGTAGTCGATGAATGTTGTTTCCATAGCCTCGATGCGCGAAAGTATTTTCTGTGCCAGCGACGTGAATGATGTTTGTCGTAAATTGACCTATGAAGTCTAGTTACCGTAACTGTCGCGGGGAAGCTTGGTCGTGTTTCTGTTTGAACGCATATATTAACGGCTTGTGATCCGTACGAACCTCGAATGGTCTCCCCTCCAACATGCTACGAAAGTGTATTATGGCTAAATACACTGCAAGTAGCTCTCGGTCGTAGGTACTATATTTCTTTTGCGCTTCGGTGAGTTTGAGGCTGAAGAATGCAAGTGGCTGGAGCTCACTCCCGATGATTTGGTGTAGAACTGCGCCTACAGCCGTATCGCTTGCATCTGTGCTTAGTGAAATGTGGGCGTTTGGTGCAGGGTGCACCAGTAGTGTTGCATTTGCCAGCGCTTTTTTGCATTCCTTGAAGTGATTTATGGTTTCCTCGGTCCATTTGATGCGTGTCTTATCATTTTTCTTGTTCCCTGGGATCAGCTTGACGAGAGGCATTTGGTTGTTTACAGCTTTCGGTATAAAACGGCGGTAAAAGTTGATCATTGCTAAAAGCCGCCGCAATTCCTTGGCGAATTCAGGCAATGGGAAATGGCTGATGGCTTGAACTTTGTTTGGTAGCGGTTGTATGCCTCGTTTGGTAACCAAATGGCCGAGAAATTCGATTTGATTTTGCACGAACTTGCATTTGGCCGAATTTATTGTGAGGTGTGACTGCTGAAGACGTTCGAGAACCTGTCGTAGGTGTTGTTTGTGCTGCTCGGTGCCTTCTGAAGCAATGCACACGTCATCGATGTATACAAATACAAAATCAAAACCTTGAAACACTGCGTGCATAAATCGCTGAAACGTTTGCGCTGCGTTGCATAGACCGAACGTCATATGAGTAAATTCGAATAATCCGAACGGCGTTGTTATTGCCGTTTTGGGAATGTCTTCGGGCTCGATGGGAATCTGATGGTATGCTCGATTTAGGTCGATTTTGCTGAAAACGTCTTTTTTGTGTAAAAAGTGTGTGAAATCCTGAATGTGTGGAAGTGGGTACCGATCTGGCACGGTCTGTGCGTTAAGCGCGCGGTAATCGCCGCACGGTCGCCACTCACCATTTGACTTTTTTACCATATGCAGCGGAGAAGCATACGAACTTTTTGACGGGCGACATATCCCTAGCCGAGATAAATATTCAAAATCCACCCCTATTATAGCGTATTTCGTTTCGGCTATAACGAATTGCCAAGGGAATTTCCGTTGGAGGCCCAGATCGAGTGTACGGCGTGTTGTACCATAAGTTGGGATAGTGGTTCCGTTTGCGGCGTAAAGGGGCTACCTCCAAATTTGCATAGTCGACATGCTCTAGTTGGTGGAACGACCGACACCTCCGCTCCCGTGTTTATCAAAAATGATTGGCTTGATCTCCTGTCTGCTATAAAGAAACGTTTAGATTGTGTAAATTCTGAAATCTTTACCTCGAGGTCGCATTGTGATTTTTCGCTCGATATTTTACTGCCGGAACCCTCGAGCCTTGCTTCGGCAACATCTAGTTTTTTGTAGAGTCGGTTTTTTTGACTGTAAAGTCGCATGGGCTGCGGCATTTGCGTGATTGTGTACCATACTCGCGATGATACCAACATGTGGGATTCTGCTGCGTGTTGGATGTTCGATGTGGAGTCGTAGAGCGCTTAGTGTTATTTTGCTAACGTTCACGTTGACGGCTGCGATCTTGCAGCATGAGACGGCTTAACTTGGTATTGATATTTTCCAGAATCGTATCGTCCTTTTCAATGCGTTTTTTAATTAGTTCTATTTGGCTGGACGTTGATTCAATAGCGTTAACTACGGGCCCCTTTGGCGGTGCCGATGTAGAGTCGCGGCTTAATGCGTCGAGTACTGCGTCTGCGGTGATGGCCAGTTGGTGTAGCGGTGTGTTCGGTTGAGCTTGTAGCATGCCGGCGATAACGGCACGTGCGGATTCTGGTAGTTGCTTAAGCCAATATTGTTGTATGACTGATTCATCTTTCGTTGCGTTAGTTCGTTGCATCTGACTTAATAAATGGCTAGGCTTAGCGTCGCCTAGCTGAATTGCCGTGAGTTTGTCGAGCCGGGTCATTGCTGAGTCGCTGAACTTGTCTTTAATTGCATTTTTAAGCGTTGTGTATGGAGCGGTGGTTGGTGGGTTTCGCACTAAATCGAATACCTGGTCGAGGATGTAATCGTCAGCATGCGCAATAATCGCTGTGTACTTGTCTTTTTCTTTTTACGAAACCATGTATTTCGAACCATGCATCCACCTTTATAAACCACGATTCGATGTTATATTTGGAGTTCCGCTTTGGAAACGGTAATTTGCCGAAAACCGCATTGATTTGAGGTCTGTCGCTGTCTCTGTTGGCGCCGCCGCCTGCGTCGCCAACTGCGCCACTGTCGTCGTTGTTAATTTCTACGACGCTGCTGTCGTTTTCTCCAGGTCACATGTTGTTGGCCGGCGTATATATGTGTGTATACTGCCGAAGCCCGTTACGTTGGATAACACCACTAACGGGTAACTGTTTTCAAGTGGCGTGATAATTACAAGGATTGGTGCTGTACCTAACTTAAGGTGCTCCCGACTCGTAGAGGTTATAGGTGGTTTGTTGCTTGAAAAAAAAGCCATACGTTGTCTTCTCGCACGCACTTGCGATTGATGCTGGATTCACTATTTCCGATTTTTTCCGGGGTCACCACTGTGGTAAATAATGAATCGCAAACGATTAGCTTTTTAGCTAAGTAAATTCAAGTATATTGTGGCAATTCAAAACTTATTAAATAAACTAATCAAAGTTAAACAAAAATGAAAATGAATTTATATTGAAAATTTAGGATGAGCGATTTGCGACCGAACGGTGTGAAAGTGAACGATGAGAATGATGTTTTTGCGAAAAAAGTTGATCGACTATGTATGTCTATGTATATACATATTTTTGTAATTTGTTCGATGAGCGCACTCGTTAGTTGTATTCCTTTTTATTCTTTATACCTAGGGTTGCCATCAACCCGTTCGAATGATGCAGTTGCCACAACCCCTAAAGGAAACAAATACCGAAACTCTGTGCGAAAATCAACAGTTACCTCTGCGACCTTTCCAGGTTTTTCACTGAGAGAGATCTGACGATATCACCGACTAAATCCACGCGACACTCTTCTCGACATGGACGCACCAGGGCCTGGATTTCCTAACGATGAGTTTACAAATGCACACTGAAAATTGTGTACCCTCTAGCATTCCAATTCAGTAACAATGAGTGCGAGTTTTTTCTATCAAAATAATTTACACAGCTTGTCAAAAATTTTCACTGACTTTGATTCGGGAGTTTTAGTGTAAAGGGTATTTCAAGAAAAGCATGAATATTTTAAAATGACATAAAATAAAATATTCGAAAAACATTTTAAAAGAATTGTTTTCAAATGCCATTTAAATATTTAAAATCAAAAAGTCATACATTGCCTAGTGTACCAAAAATAGCTGTGAAAATTTACATGGTATTGACCGCCATCACTTATTCACCCCAATGGAAACACCCTTTTTGTGTTTGTCAGCGGTCATTCAGCACAAAAGTGTACACAATAGTTTACAGAACCTCATGAAAGTCTCATGTGTAAATTTTCGGTGCAAATGAGTTTTGATTCAGTGTACACTTTTAATTTCTACACTTTTAGAGAATCCAGACCCATGTAAGAAACGGTTTAGACATTTACGCTGATGGCACTAAGCTACCAACTGTCAGCCACCCAAAGTTACTGGGGGTGACACTGGAAAATACTTTCTCTTTTGCTGGTTATGTGTCTGCAATGGTCTCAAAGGTACGAGGTCGCAACAAGATCCTCGAGTCACTTGCCGGCAGTATTTGGGGAAAAGACAAAGATACGTTGCTGACTATATATAAGGCCATTGGCCGACCAGTCTTTGACTATACCGCACCCATATGGTCACCTAACGTGCGTAACACCAACTGGACGAAGTTACAAGTCTGCCAAAATACCGCTATCAGAACTGCTACGGGAGGTCTCCTCACAGTAAAAAGAAAAGTCTAAATTTAATACCAATTTGGTGTTTATATATAAAAACGCCGAAAAGTATTAAATTAATACCATTTTCCGTTTAATTGAGAGAAAGAGTATAATCTTGGCATTATTTTAAGACCATTTGGACTAATTTAATTGCCGAAATTGAGAGAGAGAGCGATTTAGTATTATTTTGGTATTATTTTAAAACCATTAGTCCAAATTTATTTTCCAAACTTTTTCAGGGTCTTAAAATAATACTATTTGGTATTAAATTTAAAAAAAGTAGTCTTTAATTTTTTACTGTGCTCATGTCTCCTGAGTCTCACCTCCATCAATAGGCAAAACTGCTCAATGTAAGAGAGCAAGCGGAAATGCTTAACAGACAATTCCTTCTGAACTGCCACAAGCCAGCACATTCAAACCGTCATCTTTTGGACACAGATCCGCCCCCGAGAGACATAAGGAAACATCTCCGTAAGCATTATGATGAGATCCGTCATCATATTACCTTGCCGTTTGATCTGCAGAATCATAAGCGGGCTCTAACCGACATCCACACCGAGTCGGAACGACACTTTTGTCAGATCTCTACCTGTGGACCCCGTTCTAAACAGTCTTCCACCCGATATTGCAGACGAAGAACGCACCTTACCAAGGGAGACAGAGTCAACATGGATACAGTGTGAGGTTAAACTCTTACACAGTAAAAAATGAAAGTTTACTTTTAATACCAGTCGCTATTGAAATTAAGCCTTTTTGGAATTAAATTTGAGTTTTAATACTAAATAGTATTAATTTCAGACTCTGAAAATTTTTTAATTCCAAATAGTTTTAAAATAATACCAAAATAATACTAAAGCGCTCTCTCTCATTATAATCACCCCTATTACGGTTGTCAATACTTAAATGAATTGAGGTGACGTTCTTAAATTGGTATCGGCGTTGTCAAAATCGATAACATTTGACTATGGTCGATGCTTTTTTGGTATCGGCTAAGGCAATTGTGACACTGTGTTGACATGTATTGACAACCATTTTGTCGACAAACTTTTGTGCGACGACAAGCGTGTCGACGTGCTGCAAATTGGTAAAATAGTTTTGTTTTGTGTTTTTTTTTTAATATCCAATTGTGTTTAAATAAAGAAAATGGTTAAAATAACCAACTCAAAACAATTTTAGCAATTTTAGCCTTTGGGCTTTAATCCGCTGAACTATGGCAGGTCTGCGTAAAGCTCATACAGCTCATCGTTAAAGTTTCCTTTTAAAGCAACTAGTTTCAGATCTGGAAAATAATCCCACGCTTGCCAAAGGGTTTAAAAGGGGGACAGTTCCTGTTGATTTTAAAGGGTAAAATCTCCTTTTTTCATCGCTGGAAATATCACTCGAGTCCGATAAAAAACATTTTTGTGCATGAATACAAAATGTGTATTAGAAAACTGGTAATTGTCTAGTTTAGCTGTCAACTGCTAATAAATTAGCTAAAATTATAGGAGGGGGCTCAAAAGACGCGGTTTGGCCTCAGGATCCCGAATCCGGAAGCGCTTTTTTAATAATTTGCTTCTCTGAAGAGGTATTTGCAATCAAAGTTGCAAGCTTTCATGTGGTTGTTGTAATTACATCACACTGCGCCAAAAAAAATGAGTAAGGTGGCATGTTGCCGCGGTTCAGGCAACCACCCGGACTTGATATGGCGTAGCCCAGGGTTATTTATTATAAGGTCGCCAGCTCAGAAAGGTGTTCTGCACATAAATACCACGGATTCCGCCCCAATTTTGGTATCGACCCGAGTCAATTTTCGGTTTTTTGACCATAACTTTTCACTGAAACAAAAAATTAAAAAATCGCTTCCGGATTCGTGATTCTGAGGCCAAACGCCGTCTTTTGAGCCCCCTTCCATAATTTTAGCGAATTTTTTAGCAGTTGACAGCTAAACTAGGCAATAACCATCCAAAGTCAAAATCACTCCGTTGCTGTCCTTTTTCAGGAAAATCTGCAGTTAAGATGAAAATACTATGAATTTTTGTAAAGAAAATTAGTTAAACGCTCGCAATCGGTAAATTTTTATTTTTCGTGACAATAAAATTCACGACAAACTGTAAAGATCGCAGTTTTTTTTGTAAAATTATCGATAACACGTCAACATCAATACATTGCTTTAGTAAATACCCATTTTGCCGTGTGTTGATGTCGATGTCGATACAAAGTGATGTCGACAAAGAATTGACGTCGAAGTTAGCATTGAAGACCGTAATAGGGGTGAATGTTTTAGGTACTATTTGTATAAAAACAAAGCCGGAAAAGTATTAAATTAATTACTTTTTAGCATTAAATTAAGTCCGGTGGTTTTTTCTTCAGAGCACGCGGTTCGTCGTAATCATTCAGAACAAAGCTGCAGTTAGACGCTGGCAAGCAAAGTACTCGATGGCTGGATAGTAGACATCTCCGGTGAGCATTCAATAAATTGTGAGTTCGACTATCTGTAAACTGTATCTGTAAAACTGTAATTTTTTTTTTTTGACTGAGAGAATCTTCGACTGAATTCCTCTCTCAAGAGAAATTAGACCGAACATGGTATTAATTTAATACTTTTCGGCGTTGTTATATATAAACACCAAAAAGGTATTAAAGTTAGACTTTTATTTTTACTGTGTACTTATCCAGACTGAATGATACAATTTCAAACACATGCCCTGCATGTGGTAGGACCCCCCATGATACCCCGCATCTCTTCAATTGTCCAATTGAAACTACTCTTCTAACCCCTCTGTCCCTCTGGTCCAACCCTGTTGAAACTGCGCGTTTCCTTGGACTCCCGTTAGAAGAGAGTGATGAAGTTCTTCGGAATGATCATACACTCTAGGCAGGGCAATGCATTGTTAACAACAACAACAACAGATAGAATGGCTTGAACGACATCACAATCATCGACACTATCAAACTCAAGGGGACTGTCACTTCTCAGAGCAGAAAACCCAGGACATCGCCTTGGATCTCTGCGCAGTGGAACCACCCGGGGTTAATACCTCGGCCAAGGACTGTAACTTTCAAAGTAACCCTGTTTAGTATGTTTTGTCCCATTCCGAAACTATCATCCTCCCCCCTTGCAGCAGGGCTGCAAGATATTCTATTGTTACGGGCGGGCGTTGAGCCAAACCCCGGACCAAGAGAATGTATATGTAGTGTCTGTTGCAAAAAGATATATATCAAACGGTCGCAATGCTTCTCGTGTAAGAGATGGCTGCATAAATCTGGATGTTCAGGGCTTAACCTTAACATCCACAGACCCCGTACTTTCTTTAGTACTGTCGTGGCCCCTTGTTGTTTGCGCCCTCGGGCTTCCCGAGGTAAGCGCCGATCATGCGCACCCCTACCGCCGCTTTCTGGTAGCAATACTAATAATAATAATAATAATGTCTTAACGACTAGCAGCACTTCTGCTATACCCGCCACACAAATTCCAGACTGTAGCACGTGCCTTATGGTGTCAATATCACGCGCAGCAGCTGAAGACTCTCGATCCCACCGGAGCAGTTTAGGCATGAGCAATGCCGATCACCACTCTCTCTCTGTTTCTACATCACACCCCCCTCCCGTTTAAATTCACACGTGAGTCAGGATCAACATCTTCTCGCACCTGTCTCTACGTGTACTGTTTGTCGGCAAAGATTATACACGCTCGCGTCATCGGTCAAATGCAATAACTGCTTAGGCCAATGCCACGAACATCTATGCTCTGGGCTCGCAAACAGGAACCTTTGGACGGATGCGTTCATCGGGTCCACATCTAACTAGGCTTAGGCACAGCCTTGGTCTTAGCCTACCAACACCTGGGCGAACACATCCGTCTCTCACGCCTATGGTTAACCCGACATCGACCCCACCGGCGCACTTCCAAATCTTACAGCACAACTGTAATGCTATGGATACACACACGGAGATTATCTCCAATAAATCTTTTTTAATCAGATCCAAATTTTACCCTGATACACACAAAAATGAAGATTAACAGCATTGAGAATTACTACTTTGGTTGTTATTGCACTATATTCTTACCTACCTCAGCGACATCTAGTTGTCGAAAGTCGGATCTTAGAAACCAGCACGACGCCTATCTGTCAGCTACCCTTAATTTCCTAGTGTTTCTTGGTGTTGTCTATTTATGTACCAGTGCCAGTGCAAATTTTTTAAAACTGCTCAAATCTTCTTAATTTTTGGGAGTTTATAATGAAGATTATGCTCAAGTTAACTCCCAAAAGCGCAGTTAATTCGGAATTTGCGCTAATGTATCAGCCGTATAACGGATTAACTGATAAGATCGCAGAGATAACTAATTTGATGACGCAATATGACATAAAACTTGCCGCAGTCAAGAAACCAAGCTCAGTCCTAGGTCGGACCTCATTACCTATGGCGGATATAACATCCATCGGAAAGACCGTCATAGAGTAACAGGAGTTCTGGGAGGTGGTCTAGCGTTCATAACACACAACTATGTACAGTATCATCTATTTGATACCGACATCGAAGGAACGGATGATATCTTAGAAAGCCAAGGTATAACCATACGTACAGGAGCACAAATACTTAGCGGCTCTATTCAGTCTTTCACTGAACACTTTCGTCATTCCTGAAGTATGGAAAAAGGCGAGAGTGGTGCCATTACTAAAACCTAGAAAGCCGGCAAACATAGGCGATTCATATCGCCCTATATCACTTTTGTCGCCGGTAGTGAAGACGCTAGAGTCCATTTTGCTCCCGTATTATACTGCAAGTCTGCACATGGCTAGTCATCAACTTGGCTTCCGTAAGCTTCACAGCACCACCACCGCACTCAATGCCATTACAACGCAAATAAATAGCGGCCTAAATCAAAACCAACCAAATCACAGGACTGTGTTAGTGGCACTTGACATGCCGAAAGCTTTTGACACAGTCAACCATGCCACTCTCATACAAGATCTCTTCGAAACACAGATACCTCATGGGTTAAAGAGATGGACCGCTAATTATTTGAATGGACGGCAGGCGTCGGTTAACTTTAGAAACGCAACATCAAAACCTAGACGTATTAGACAGGGGGTGCCACAGGATGGTGTCCTATCCCCGACACTGTTTAACTTCTATCTATCGAAGATGCCCCCACCGCCAGAGGGCGTCACCGTCGTTTCATATGCCGACGACTGTACAATAATGGCGACGGGGAAGGGCCCCTATACTGAGGAACTCTGTGCGAAAATCAACGGTTACCTCTGCGACCTTTCCAGGTTTTTCACTGAGGGGGATCTGATCATATCTCCGACTAAATCCACGGCGACGCTTTTCACGACATGGACGCACCAGGTGAGAAATGAATTAGCCATTTTCGTTGATGGCACTAAGCTACCAACTGTCAGCCACCCAAAGTTATTAGGGGTGACACTGGATAATACTTTCTCATCTGCTGGTCATGTGTCTGCAATGGTCTCAAAGGTACGTGGTCGCAACAAGATCCTCAAGTGACTTGCCGGCAGTACTTGGGGAAAACACAAAGAACCTTGCTGATTACATATAAGGCCATTGGCCGAGCAGTCTTTGACTATGCTGCACCCATATGGTCGCCTAATGTACATAACACCAACTGGACGAAGTTACAAGTCTGCCAAAATACTGCCATCAGAACTGCTAGGGAATTTCTCCTGATGTCTTCCGAGTCTCACCTCCATCAGGAGGTAAAACTGCTCAATGTAAAAGAGCACGCGGAAATGCTGAGCAGGCAATTCCTTCTGAACTGCCACAAGCCAGCACATACAAACCGCCATCTGTTGGACACAGATCCGCCCCCGAGAGACATAAGGAAACATCTCCGTAAGCATTATGATGAGATCCCGCATCATATTACCTTGCTGTTTGATCTGCAGAATCATAAGCGGGCTCTAACCGACATCCACACCGAGGCGGTAGACACTTTTGTCAGATCTCTACCTGTGAATCCCGTTCTGAACAGTCCTCCACCGGATATTGCTGAAGAAGAACGCACCTTACCAAGGGAGACAAGAGTCACCTTGGCACAGCTTAGGTCTGGATACAGTGTGAGGTTAAACTCCTACTTATCCAGACTGAATGATACAATCTCAAACACATGCCCTGCATCATGTGGGCATGATACTCTACATCTCTTCAATTGTTCATCTGAACCTACTCTTCTAACCCCTTGTCCCTCTGGACAAACCCTGTTGAAACTGCACGTTTCCTTGGACTCCCCTTAGAAGAGCTTGATGAAGATCTTCGGAATGATCATACACTCTAGACAGGGCAATGCATTGTTAACAACAACAACAAGGGGGCCAAAATCAACATTAGCACGAATACAATAATTGTCAGCACATATATTATCTGTTGCGATTGGTAGATTTATAAAATTTGTATTTATCTCGTTAACATCTACATCAGGGGGGACAGAAATATCACAATTAGATTTTCCGATACTAATATCTTTAATCGACTTCCAAGTTTCCTTCGAACTGCTTAGCTGACCTAGTGGATTTGTTTACAGCGATCCTAGCTACTTTGAAGCAATTATGTGCCTCCAGGGTTTTGTACCTTTTCCACCGTGAGAAGGTTACGCTAGTGAATTAAGCGTTTTAAATTGGCACTGAACCATGGGGTATTATTATGTATAGTAGCTTTGAGTTTCACTGGCACATGGTTTCCGAAAAGCCTAATAATATGGTGTCAACGTACGAATCAAGCTCCATTCGACCGACTCCGCCGCTGCATCAAAAAAATAAATATGCAGGTGCAGTTATATATCGCCGGTTCCAAAGTATACAAAAGTATTTCAAAATTTAAATTGTTTTTGAAACGGCATTCAAAATTTAATTTTTACCATGGAGTTCTATGAAAAATTAAAAGTTTGAAATGCTGTTTTTCCAAAAATTTTAAAAAGTAAATACATCTGTATACTTTGGAACCGGTGAATTGTATGTATGTAAAAGGGTGGCAGCCCTGCAACACTCGGATAATATCCATGCATTCCAGTTATCGGTGTCATTGAAATCAAGAAGTCAAGTCGTTATTCAGTGGTTGAAGTTGAAGGTCGAAGAGAGAATTGTCGGGCGTTAAGCAGCACAAGTCGTGTCATTTAAGTTGAATTATTAAGCTGAATATTTTCAATTCTAAATTAATCATCTAATTTTCACTACAAATTGTTAATTGTAATTTATTGAATTCATCGAACATTGAATATTAAATCAATAAACAACTTTAAATAATAATCATTAATTATTATTACATGGGGGCTCAACCTACACGCCATTAAAATAATTTTTCGTATAACGGAGTTAATACAAAAGAAAGATAACAGTTTAAAATGTCCAGTATCGTATGATGCTACTAAGATCTGGCAAGGGAATTACAACAGAAAAAAGTTGTGCAGATTTAACAGAAAGTGAAACCGAAAACAGATTTGACGAAAAAGGTGATCTAATTGCTAATAACGAAGTGCCTCAAAAAGCCCTAGCAGAAAGCGAAAGTGAAAATAAATTAGACCAAAAAAACATCAATAATAGCAAAATGTCTACAGATGATTTAACCGCAGCTACAGAAAAAGATAATGGAAATGTCGAACTTTTAAGGTTACTAACAGAAAAGCTTTGCAACAATGCAAAAAGTTCCATTTCAATCGAGAGCTTTTCCAAAATCGTTCCGGACTACGATGGTGTTAGTATGCCGGTAAAATTATGGCTACAGAATTTCGAAGAAAATGCAGAAGCATATGAGTTAAGCGAAAAGCAGAAGTATGTAAACGCACGGAACAAAATGAAGGGTACAGCAAAACTGTTCCTAGAGACAGTTGCGGTAGCAAATTATAACACTCTACGCGAGGCGCTTGTAGCAGAATTTGATAAACATTTAAGCAGCGCTGAGATCCATCAGCAGTTAAGAGGTAGAAAAAAGAGAGATGCCGAGAGTGCGCACGAATATGTTTTACATATGCGAAAGCTTGCTGCCTTAGGCAACGTGGACCAAACGTCAATCATTCGATATATTGTTGAAGGGTTAAAACTTCGAAACGAGTTTAAATGCCTTCTTTTTAACGCAAAAACCTATAAAGAACTAATGGAACAATACGAAATTATCGAAACTATGAACAACAGCAAACAAAGCAGCGAAAGAGCTTTTTCAACAACACCAGCAGCGCGCAAAAACAACGAACAAGTGGGAGATACACACAATAATAGTAAGCGCAAGCAGCGCTGCTACAATTGTGGATCGACAGAACATATGAGACCAGAATGTAAAGAAGAAACCAAATGTTTCAAATGTAATGGAAGTGGTCACATTTCGAAAAACTGCACAAAGCAAAACGTCAACCTTATTTCCAAGAGACTAAAGCAAATGAAAATAGGTGGGAACGAGTTGGATTGTCTGGTGGATACTGGAGCTGACGTCACGCTTATGAACTTTAGTACGTATAAAAATATGTTTGCTGGATATCTGTTAAAAGCAAGCGCCATGACGTTGTTCGGTTTAGGCAACAAAAATACAAATGTTCGCGGTATGTTTACAGCCATGATTGAAGTAGACGATTTAAAAACAGAACACAATATTTTGGTTGTAGATGACAACAATTTGATTTTCAATGTGCTTATAGGTTTTGATTTCATCGAAAAGTTTACTTTAACGCTGTGTACAAATGGGTACACATTCACCGAGAAGACAGCAGTGGTTAATACAGCAGCAGTTTTTAATGTAAATGGGTTGGCTGAAATCGATGTACCACCTAAATATAAAAAAGTTGTGGATCAAATGATTCAAAATTATACACCAAAAAATCACAAAATAGAATGTCCTGTCCAGCTGAAAATAGTTCCTAGTAGCGAGCAAATTTGCATAAGAGAAAGTCCAAGCCGGCTATCAGCAGTGGAGAACGCAGTTGTAAAAAAGCAAGTTGAAGACTGGCTACGAGAAGGTGTAATTCGTGAGTCTACGTCTGACGTTGTAAGTAAAGTGGTGCTGGCAAAAAAGAAAGACGGCACATTCAGAATGTGCATCGACTTTAGAAAGCTTAATCGCCTAATTTTAAAAGATCGTTTTCCGGTGCCCATTGTAGAAGATGTTTTAGAGAAAATGCAAAGTGCCAAGTTTTTCACGGTTATGGACTTGAAGAATGGTTTTTTTCATGTGCCAGTTGAGGAGACAAGTAAAAAGTATACCGCTTTTATCACCAGGCAGGGCGTTTTTGAATTTAATAAAGCGCCTTTTGGCTTTTGCAATTCGCCTGCGGTTTTCGTACGATATCTCAACATAATATTTCAGAACTTACGTAACGAAGGTATAATGGAGCTGTACGTTGATGATATAGTTATATTTGGGCAATGTGCGGAGTCGTGCCTGGCGAATGTACAAAAGGTTTTGGAGCGCGCGCAGTTGTACGGACTAGAAATAAAATGGTCAAAATGCCAATTCTTACAAAATCGCATAAATTTTCTAGGGCACATTATACAAGATGGCAAAGTGTCGCCTGGTCATGAGAAACTGAAAGCAGTAAGAAACTTTCCTACACCAAATAATATCAAAAGTGTACAAGCTTTTTTGGGGTTGACAGGGTTCTTTCGAAAGTTCGTGCAAGATTATGCGTTAATGGCAAAACCATTAACTCAACTATTGAAGCAAGATGCAGAGTTTAAAATTGGGCACGAACAACTGACAGCAGTAGCTAGGTTGAAAGAGGCATTGGTGAAAGAGCCTGTTTTAAAAATTTTCAAGCAATCGGCGAAAACACAACTTCATGTAGACGCATCGAAGTATGGTTTTGGTGGAGTGCTGCTACAAATGCATGACGGCAAATGGCATCCGGTGTATTACTGGAGCAGAAAAACTACGCCACATGAAGAGAAGCAACACAGCTATATTTTAGAAGTAAAAGCTGCATACCTGGCAACAAAACGTTTACGCCATTACCTGCTTGGCAAGGAGTTCGTTTTAGTAACAGATTGTGCGGCGTTCAAGCAGACAACTACCAAGAAAGACGTTCCACGCGAAGTTACCCAATGGCTAATGTATTTGCAGGACTTCAATTTCAAAACTGAACACCGTGTCGGCAGTAGAATGAATCACGTGGACTCACTAAGTCGCTATCCAGTTTATTTTATCTCATCGGAGATTCGAGCAAGGCTGATGCGAGCACAACAAAGCGACGAACATCTAAAAGCAGTAGCCGAAATTCTTACAAAAAATGCATATGGAAATTTTGTTATAAAAGATGGGTTAATTTATAAACAGTTGAATGGAAATGATGTTTTAGCGGTGCCAAAAAGAATGGAGAAAGAAATTGTGGAAAAGGCGCATAATATCGGGCATATGGGTGTGCAAAAAACTATGCACGCAATTCAACAGGACTACTTTATACCGCACATGGAGCAGAAGGTTAGGCAACACATTGCCAACTGTATTGAGTGTATATTACATAATCGGAAAATGGGGAAACAAGAGGATTTCCTTCATGTGATAAACAAGGGTGATGCACCACTATGTACCATACATGTTGACCACCTCGGGCCGTTAGACGCCACAACAAAGTGCTACAAATTCATTTTTGCAATAGTGGATGGTTTTAGTAAATTCATTTGGTTGTTTGCAACAAAGTCGACAGATGCAGCAGATGTTGTAAAACACCTGACAACATGGGTGGATATATTCGGCAACCCACAAAGGATCGTTAGCGATAAGGGTTCAGATTTCACTTCGAAGACATTTAAAGAGTTCTGCAGCTCACATAACGTTGAGCATGTCGAAACGACTGTAGGTGTTCCACGAGGCAATGGCCAAATCGAACGAGTAAACCGAGTCATCTTATCGGTTTTGGCAAAGCTATCAGCAACCGAACCAAGCAAATGGTACAAGTATGTAGGGCAGGTACAGAAAGCGATTAATGCGCATATCCACGCATCAACTAAATTCACGCCGTTCGAAGTTTTGTTCGGAGTAAAAATGCGTAGCGAGGCACAGCCGGATTTGGTAAGAGCGATTGAGGAAGAAATCTTAACTTTATTTTCAGATGAACGACAAAAGGTTAGATTACACGCGAGAGAGGCCATAGCAAAAGCACAAGAGCAGTACAAAAAGAGCTATGACAAAAAGCGCAAACCGCATGCTGGGTATAAAAAGTTTGATCTCGTAGCAATCAAGAAGACGCAATTTGTAGCTGGAAAAAAGCTCGCAAATAAGTACATCGGTCCATACAAAATTATCGATGTGAAACGAAATGGCAGATATGATGTGGAAAAAGCTGCAGATTTCGAGGGGCCAAGACACACGTCTACAAGTGCAGATAACATTAAACCATGGAAGTACCAAGACGATGCTGAGGATTTATCATCTGAGACAGATGATGATCAGGATGGCCGGGTGTAAAAGGGTGGCAGCCCTGCAACACTCGGATAATATCCATGCATTCCAGTTATCGGTGTCATTGAAATCAAGAAGTCAAGTCGTTATTCAGTGGTTGAAGTTGAAGGTCGAAGAGAGAATTGTCGGGCGTTAAGCAGCACAAGTCGTGTCATTTAAGTTGAATTATTAAGCTGAATATTTTCAATTCTAAATTAATCATCTAATTTTCACTACAAATTGTTAATTGTAATTTATTGAATTCATCGAACATTGAATATTAAATCAATAAACAACTTTAAATAATAATCATTAATTATTATTACATGTATCATCATCATTTATTGGCGCTTAACCGCCTCAGCGATTTTGGCCGTCTCGTATCAAAGCACGCCAGTCATTCCTTTTTAGCGATAACCGACGCCAATTGGAAACCCCAAGGGAGTTCAAGTCATCCTCCACCTGTTGTTTCCATCTCAGTCGAGGCCTCCCCCTTCCTCTGCTGCCGAATTCAGGCAACGATAGGAAAACCTTCTGTGCTGGAGCTTCTTTGTCCATTCGCATAACATGGCCCAGCAAGCGGAGTCTTTGGGCTTTAATTCGCTGGACTATGGTCAGATCTGCGTAGAGCTCGTACAGCTCATCGTTAAATTTCCTTCGATACTCGCCGTTGGCATCACGGGAAGGACCATAAATCTTCCGGAGAACTTTTCTCTCAAATACTCCAAGGGCCATCTCATCTTCTCTTGACATTGTCCATGAATCTGAGCCATACATCAGGACAGGTATGATGAGAGACTTATAGAGCGTGATCTTTGTTCTTCGAGAGAGGACTTTACTTCTCAATTGCCTACTCAGTCCAAAGTAGCACTTGTTGGCAAGAGTGATTCTCCGCTGGATTTCTAGACTGATATTATTTTCGGTGTTAATACTGGTTCCCAAATAGACGAAGTCTCTCACAGTTTCAAATTTGTAACTATCAACAGTGACATGGCTGCCAAGGCGCAGGTGCGCCGATTCTTTCTTTGATGACAGCAAATACTTCGTCTTGTCCTCGTTCACGGCAAGACCCACTTTTTTCGCTTCCTTATCCAGTCCAGAGAAGGCAGCGCTTACGGCGCGGTTGTTAAGGCCAATGATATCAATATCATCGGCATACGCCAGCAATTGCACGCTCTTGTAAAAGATTGTACCATTGCGGTTTAGCTCTGCTGCTCGAATTATCTTCTCCAGCATCAGATTGAAGAAATCGCACGAAAGGGAGTCGCCCTGTCTGAAGCCTCGTTTGGTTTCAAATGGCTCAGAGAGGTCCTTCCCGATTCTGACGGAGCTGTTGGTATTACTCAACGTCATTTGGCAAAGCCGTATAAGCTTTGCAGGGAAGTCAAATTCAGACATGGCAGCATACAGGCAACTCCTTTTTACGCTGTCAAAAGCGGCTTTAAAATCGACAAAGAGATGGTGAGTGTCGATTCTCTTATCATGGGTCTTCTCCAGGATTTGGCGTATCGTGAAAATCTGGTCGATGGTAGACTTACCAGGTCTAAAGCCACACTGATAAGGTCCAATCAGTTTGTCTACGATGGGCTTCAGCCTTTCACACAACACGCTAGAAAGAACCTTATATGCAATATTAAGAAGACTAATTCCGCGGTAGTTGGTGCGGTTAGCGGGATCGCCTTTCTTGTGGATTGGGCAAAGCACACTTAAATTCCAATCCGGAGGCATGCATTCGTCTGACCATATTCTGCATAAGAGCTGATGCATGCTTTTTACCAGCTCTTCGCCTCCGTGTTTGAACAGCTCGGCGGGTAGTCCGTCTTTTCCAGGCGCTTTGTTGTCTTTGAGCCTGGATATAGCTATCCTCACTTCATCATAGTCAGGTGGTGGGACGACTTTTCCATCGTCAGGGATTGGGGTATCGGGTTCGACGTCTCCCTCGCAATTTAGCAGTGAGGAGAAGTGCTCCCTCCATAATTTAAGTACACTTTGTACGTCGGTTACCAGGTCGCCATTATTGTCCTTACAGGAGCTTGCCCCGGTCTTAAAACCTTCCGTCATCCGCCGGATCTTTTCATAGAATTTTCGGGCATCATTCCTGTCAGCCAGCATCTCAAGCTCCTCACACTCACGCCTTTCGGCCTCACTTTTCTTTTTTCTGAAAAGGCGTCTCTCTTCCTTCTTTGCCTCACGATATTGTTGCCATACACTGCGGGTTGCGCCCGTTCGCAACGTCTCCTTGTAGGCAGCGTCCTTTTTTTCGAGGCAGTTTTGCATTCCTCATCGTACCAGTTGTTCTTGCGGGCTCGCTGGAACCCTATAGTGGCCTCAGCGGCGGTACGCAATGAGTGAGAGATATGCTTCCATTGCTCGGTTACATCGTTAGGTCGAGGATTGCCCTCTGCTAGCAGGTGTGAGAGTCGAGTTGTGAAATTATCAGCTGTCTGTGTCATGCGCAGCTTCTCGACGTCAAACTTTCCTTCCGTTACTGTGCGCACTTTCTTCGTTGCACAGAGGCGTGTGCGTATCTTGGCTGCGACAAGATAATGGTCAGAGTCAATATTGGGACCACGCAGTGTACGCACGTCCAGAACGGTGGAGCTATGTCTGCCGTCAATCAAGACATGATCAATCTGGTTTCTAGTTCTTTGATCAGGGGACAGCCATGTGGCTTGGTGTATTCGCTTATGCTGGAACCTGGTACTACTGATGACCATATTGCGAGCAGCGGCGACGTCAATCAACCTAGTGCCGTTGGGGGATGTTATATCGTGGAGACTGAATTTTCCAACTGTGGGACCAAAGACCCCTTCCTTGCCCACCTTGGCATTAAAGTCGCCGAGCACGATTTTGATATCATGCTGGGGGCAGCGATCGTAAGTCTGTTCAAGTTTATCGTAGAAGGGGTCCTTCTCTGCGTCGTCCGTCTCCTCAGTCGGCGCATAGGCGCAGATAAATGTTATGTTGAAAAATTTCGCTTTGATGCGGATCGCAGCGAGACGCTCGTCCACGGGGGTGAACGCTAGTACTTGGCGGCGAAGTCTCTTTCCTACCACGAATCCTACACCACGCGCTTTGCCGCGTGTCTGGCCACTGTAGTATACGTCACAAGGTCCGATGTTCGTCTTTCCTTGTCCCGTCCATCGCATTTCCTGCAGGGCGGTGATGTCAGCCTTTGCGTTCATGAGGACATCAACCAGTCGGGCAGCGGTACCATCCCTTGAAAGGGTCCGGACAATCCAGGTACATGCCCTAATATCCTTCTCGTAGTCCTTATTTCGTTTTGCCGGGTCGTCAACATTAAAGGGGGTTCTCATCCGAGGCTTTATTAAAATTTTCAGTGGACTAAATTTTTTACGTGGCGGGTCCCAAACCCAGCGCACAACCCGTCTCCGGGATTTTGATAAAAAAATATTCGCACATTTATATAGCGAGCCGCTTGCTACAAGACAGACACCCGCTTGCAGCCGCACCATGTGGTGAACAGACGCTGCGAAAAAGACCTCGGTGAGCCCTTAAACCAAGTATGTCAGAGTGGCCCCACCGGGGCTCCCTCTCTTTCTGCCGCGAGCCTAGGTAGCTCCCGTTGCCCAGAGTGCACGAACGAGGACGCAAGAGTCGGGATTGAGCAAGGTCACTTAGCAACCACACTCCATTACACTCCCACATTGTATGTATACTCGTACAAAAGTGGTTTTCTCCAATTTTCTTGTTTCGGGATATTAAAAGTTTTCTGTTGTCACAAGTATATTTATATGGGAATTAAGAGTTTCACCGTACGCGTTTTAAGCAGAACACGTATTTCCCCACACATTTTCATGCCTAACATAAAAAAAAACAAAACTGGAGTAACACAACTTGTGCTTCAAATAGCTCATATAGCATTTTCAGGTCGAATGAAACCTTTTTCAAATGAAATGAATTCCTTTGGAAAAAGTTTCATTTGACTTGAAAAATGTTTCATTTCATTTGAAAAAGGTTTCATTCCACCTGAAAATGCTATATTATAATACAGCTTACAAGTCTAAATTAAAGAAACCAGTAAATAATGGATCAACTAAATTTGAGATAGAACAGAATCAAATTCAATCAGATATAGGTGTTTTTTTTTTTAACTAAAATTGGAATGCAATTTCTAAACTCACTTTTTTTTAAATGCGCACTTTATTTTTGGTTCTGAACTCGGATTCTTCGTCACAAAGGATCATATTTTACTGCTGCATGTTTACACTTGCAAAGTTTTAACGCAAATTAAAAAAAATCCATTTTGAAAAAAAAATTAAAAAAAAGAGGCACGTTTAGTTTTATACTAAAAATTAATTTTTTAAAACATCTAGTTCCAAAAAAACCACTAATCGATTGTATAAGCTTCACTTAATGTTATGGAAAAAGCAGAATAATAAAATTTTATATCGTTCTCCTACACCAACTATTTCAAATACACATTAAAATTTCTCACTTTGAAAAAAATTATTTTTTGGAAAAATTGCCATGTTTGTGTATGGATAACTCCCAACTAAAAAACGATAGAAAGGTGGGTCAGAAGTGTAGAATTTTATAGGGAACAATACTGCGTTTTTATTTTTTTGAAAAAACTCATTATTTAAAAATTGAATTTTGAGCACGCTCGGCCCCAGTGTGCGACGGCTCGAAGTTAGACGGCAGAGTTGGAGGAGGGGTTTATTCAAAGGATCTGTACCTTGAGGCCTCTTGGCTCCGTTGGCTCTTACTCGTTCAACTCTGAACTGACGCTCAGCTGTCGGACATAGGGACATTGAGGGAAATTGTAGGACAGACGAACTTGCGAGGCAGGGCACGACCAAGCAGGTTCTTCGGGATAAAGAGCGCTTAGGTATGTCGTTTGCCACATGCAAGCTAATGAAGAAAAAGAGTACACACTCCGCCAACGAAAGATGGCTGCAATCTCCAGGGTGCCGGATATCCAAAGAAACCTGGCCGAAATGGGATCATAAAAGAACACAAGACATTTATGCCCTAAGGAGAAGAGAAATCTCCAGACGAGTTGCAAAGATGACGAGGAGGTGGAAACGGTGGAGCACCTCATCTGCAACTGCCCCGCTAGAATGCGTTTTTTGGGAATTCCCCTCCTGGTTAGCCTACGCCAGGTCACGGAGCTCGACATAAAGGACTTTTCATATGGCAGGGTCCCGGAACTGACTTTCCTAGTGTTGGTGGTATCACAGCGGGCCTTTTAATACAGGCCTAGGTGTGCCACTGCAAATATGCATTCAATGCACGTTCTTAAATGCCTTCGTGAATTATTCACGTCACATATGCATACGTATATGAAGATGAACGTAAAGAAGTACGTTCATATATAGATTCGAGGAGGCATTTATGAATGATGCACGAATGCATTCATGAACGTGAACGGTGTGGATTTTTTTATACGTTCTTATTCACGAACGAGAATGCACATTTTTTTTAATGGTCATGTTCGTGAATGCGAATGCAAAAAAACGTACTTGAATCTTCATAAATGAATAATTCCAGGGTGGATTAAATAAATTTATGATTTTTAAGTATCCTTGACGTTCGTGTATGACTTTATTATAAACATGGTAAAACAAGTTTCGTTTTTTTGTTATCATGAAAACCAGAGTTGTTTTTTATAATTTTTGAATTGTTGATATATATACTATAACAAATTTTTTGTTCAACAGGCAACTCTAGAGAGAGTAAAAAAATTTCAATGGAATTACCGCCATTAGGGCTATTTGTAATCAATGTCTTCTCTGCGACCATGTGGAAGCTGTACCCTTGGAAACAAATATCTGACACAGTATCTGGCGAGATAAAAAGCTTAATAAATGTTTTTGGACTCACAGTGTCTGTTGAAGACAACATGAAACCGAACTGGCTGAAAAAGGATTTAGAATCAAAGGTATACCATATTTTAAAATACTATATCTTCGCTTGGCTTGCAATACCGCGTGCCAATTTTAAGCCAGAGGTTTTTCAATATATGTAATACTTCTATATTGCTTCTAAGGCATCTTTTCTATTAAAACAAACTCCGAAAACATAGCTAACGGTACTAGCTAAATATTTAAGTACATGAGTACCTAAGTACCATCTGGTTCATATTTTCTTGGTACTCGGGACCTCACTGAAACATTTTTTAATTTTTTGAAGTTAACTTCTTAGGCGGCGATATGAAGCTTTGATTGAGAGTAAAATTTGAGAAAATGGCTGATCATGCAATGGAAAAAGAAATAGGAGGTGAAATTCTAGTATCTAACTAACATTGCACAAATTGTAATAGTTAGGCCCACGGTTGCCGAAGTTGGTACTTTAGTACCAAAAGTGGTACTTTTTTGTAGGACCCGTATCAGTTAGGTGGAGTGTAACTGCTAGGCCTATTTCAGCTGCCAATGGAGATGTATATACGTGTTAGCATTTAGAAGGTATTCATAATGGTGAAAACATAAAGAGAAAGAACACCACTCAGATGGAAGGACGAAGTGGAGACCGATCCGCCTTGAATTTATTGCTATATCGTGAAAAGATGTTTTTTTTTTTTTAGAAAAGCTCATATCGGTAATAAGATTGTGGGAAATTAATGCGAACCATCTTTAGCATGCGCCAATGTTTTTATACATTTCAAAGTCCAAGTACTATTTAATACCTATAAGAATTCCCACTCACAAATGTTCCAGATAAGCTTTACGTGGTGAAGAAACTATGTAGGCAGAGGGGAAGTTATTTTCCAGTTTTTAGTTCATTTTAAAAACATTTTAAATTAAAAATATTTTTTTATTTTATTTTTTTCTTATATTTGGCGAACTGTTTGACCGATTTGGATAAAATTTGGCATATAGACAATTTGATTCATTCTTATGATACATTTACACTGCACCAAATGCGTCGTTATTTCGAGAATGTTTGTCCGCAGAATGAATTTGTTTGCCAAATTAGACGTATTTAATTTAATTTGACCTAATTTGATGATCAAATTCAATCTGCGGATGAACGGTCTCGAAAAAAACTTGGCCAAAAGTGACGCATTTGGTGCAGTGTTAATGTAGCTTTAGATTATATACATGGGTGTTGCCACTTGAGGCGGTTTACAGGGTTGCCAGCTATCCCAATTTTTTTTTAATATAGAGCTAGATATGCTAATATGGGTATCAAATCAAAGGTATTTTCGACCGTATTCCAAATAAGGTAATATCTAGCAGGGTTGCTACCTAGGGCTGCCACCTAACCGCAATTTATTTATTTTTTCATATATCTCGGGAACTGCTTGACCGATTTGGATAAAATTTGGCATATAGAAAATTTTATTCATTCTAAGATTATATACATGGGTGTTGCCACTTAGGGCAATTTACAGGGTTGCCACCTATCCCAATTTTTTTAAATATAGAGCTAGATTTGCAAATTTGGGTATCAAATGACAGTTTCATTTTAAGGAAAACGCACCACGTATAAGATATTTTCGATCGGTTCCCTGGTCCACTTCCCGGAAGTAAGAAATTGTGAATCTAAACCATTATCGAATGCACCTTATTCATATTTTGTTATTTCTGAATTCACTACTCAACAAATTTTGATCAACTTTAGTCTCCAAGAATAAAATACACCTTTCTTAAAGTAAAATTTTCTTCTGATTCCGAATATCACTTTCATTTTGCTGTGGCAGATCTAGTTTCCGAGATATCGATGAAAATAAAAAAATTCCCAATTTTGCAAAACACTACACATATAGGTACGTAAACAATTTGTATTTTTAATTTTTTCGGTTTAAACTGTTGAATTATGCATTATACTAACTCCCATAAATCAAACAATAGATCGTACTAATGGTCGCGGTGTAATAAGGCCTTATAATAATAATCTATATATTAATACGCTAACACTCTCCGCATACAAACTTTCGCAACCCAATTTCGTATATTATTTATAGATAGATCCCTATAAAAGTTAGATTGGAAACTTAGAATGGACTATGCTGTCTCGCCAAAAAAAAAAAAATGAAAATTATTTTAGTTTATTTATTATTAAACAAATGTGATGTATCGATGTAGACCGATATCGATTACCAACTTACACCTTTACTACTATGTAAATGGTACTCTAACACATGTTCGATTCGTGCACATGAATTACATACATACATGAATTCGTACCCTCTGGTTGTGGAGCATCGCGCTAATTTCCATTAGTCTTAAGTTTGCGCATTGCAATTAATTATTCACTTAAATAAAAGTACGTGTGCAGTTATTACATTTCTGGCGACGAATGGTAAAAATATAGCGAACTGCTATGGCCACTGATGGAAATACAAGTTTGTTAGTTGGTGCTCCACTTGTCGGCAACTCTCCGCGATTTGATCACGCAATAAGCAAATGGCAAATTTTCCATGTGCAACTCAAGCAATTCTTTATTGCGAACGAAGTTGACGACAATAAGAAGAAAAAAGCGGTGTTACTGACGGCACTTACGGAGAAGTCGTACATATTATTGCAGAATCTATTGAATCCAAAGAAAGCGGAGGACGTATCGACAACTTATGAAAACTGCGAGGAGGCGCTTGAGCAGTACTTTAAGCCACCTTCGTCTGGATTTGCAAAAGGTGCAAATTTTACATTGCAACTAAAGCTACAACGGAAAGCATAAGTGAATGGGCTGTTCGAGTACGCTCGTTAGCAATTTCATGCCAGTTTGGTAGTTTTTTGGAAATTGCTCTGCGGGATAAGTTTGTAATGGGCTTGGAGAAAGGTCCAAGTCGCGATAAGATATTTCTAGAAGATGTGACTAACTGTACATTCCCAAAAACAGTCGATATCGCAAAAGCAACGGAATACATACAACAACAATACGCACGACCAGAGCAAAAACAGCAAGATCATCTTTTGTACATAAGGGACAAGAAGAAGAAAACAGCTACACAACAGCAACAACAACAAAGAAAGCAACACCAGCGGAACGGACAGAGTCAGCAACGACATGCGTGTACGGTATGTGGATATAAAAACCACGAATCGAGTAAGTGCAAGTATAAAGAATACAAATGTAACAAATGCAATAAAAAAAGGGCATTTAGCGAAAGTATGCAAGGGTAAAGAAGAAAAAGAGATGTTTTATGTGAATGATGAAGAAGACAAGGAAATGTTTTATGTGAATAATCAAGAAGAAAGTTTGTTCAATTTAAAATGTTTAAATGCAGTAGATGATACGCCTATTTATGTAACAATTTGTATTAAGAAAAGTCCATTTAAGTGACAATTAGATTCTGGGTCGCAAAATAACGTAATTTCGCTTGATACATATAAACGATATTTCGGGGAATATAAGCTCGAGTCGTCAAACGTAATTTTGAAAACGTACAATGGGTCAGTGATTAACCCAGTTGGTGTGTTCAATATAGAAGTAGAATTCCAGGGTCCAGCAAAGGTTGTGCCAATATTGGTAGTCCAAAGTGGTGGTCCCCCGCTGTTAGGTAGAAATTTCATGCGCACATTTGACATCAATTTAACGGCCCTGAATTATATAAGTGACACTAAAGAAAATGCAATTTTGAAAGAGTTTTCTCGACTTTTCGATGGAAGCTTAGGGTGCTTCAAAAAGGAAAAAGTGACTTTAAGGTTAAAGGACGACTCAGTGGCGAAATTTTTTAAGCCGCGTCCAATTGCGTTGGCGCTACAGAAAAAGGTGGATCATGAGATTCAGAAGTTGGTCAATATGGGGGTGTTGAAACCAGTCGATTACTGTGAGTGGGGTACACCAATTGTACCAGTTTTGAAGAAAAATGGTGATATAAGGATCTGCGGTGATTTTAAAATCACTTTGAACACTCAATTGGTTATAGATCAATATCCCCTGCCCCGAATAGACAGAGCTGTTAATTGAATGAATCAAAACAGTTACAATTCAGGATTTATTCATTTTTTCAAATGTTTTTCGTTGAATTTAATTTGAAATTCCATGTAGATACGATTTGACATGTTGAATTCATATTTTCCATTCAAAGAATTAAAGAATGCGAGAAAGTAATTCAGTTTGAACTGAATTGCATCGAAATAACTCTCATTCAATAACTCTCTCAATTGAATGCCAACTTTGCTGAATCAATTCAATTTTTCAATTCAGTACTCTCGAAATTTAACTTTCAGAGGTGATATTTGCGTGCTTTCAGTCTTTAACATGCCTGGAATTGATTTGAAGCTGTCAAAATAGTAATAAAACACGAGACTGCCATGTATCATTGTAAAATTTGGCCCTAACTCTAAAATTTTATATGTGATGGATTATGTTTCAAGTCTGTTGATTTTAATGTAAATAGGCCAAAATTTTATTGGAACCATTCAGAAACTGAAAGTTATATTTATATATTTGTTCAAAACTTATTTCGGCTATGAGATTGTCTTCGGAAAATTATTTTGAAACTATAAGCCCGAAAATTTGGTTCCGTTTTCTTTAGCTACGGCAACTCTTACTCAATGTTTTCATATATTTACATACATACATAAAATATTGCTGTTTTTAGCTGATTTCTCGAAGATTATGGCAAATTTTTCAAGAAGGTAAGTAGAAAATAATCGTCACATAAAAAAGGAACAACATGAAGTGCATTTCCATCGTTTTATTACAGGGAAAGTGGAGAAAAACGCGTTTGAAAATTCGAAGCGGTAGACGTCAAAATGCAGCGCACAGTGTTAAAATTTAGATAAAAATGCAAACAAAATTCCGTGTTTTATCTACAGACCCGGTGTTGATGGACTCGTAAAGAATATAGCTTAAGGCTGCGAGGTTCTTGTTTAATGTATTTATTTTATCTTGTCATAATATAAACGTAGGAATAAATTTATTGAAACATTTGATTTAATTTAATTTTCACTTTTATATTCCCTCTGGAATATTTTAAGACATAGAAATTAAAATTACTGTCTACCGCCGCTGACTTGCCATATTGAAAGTACCTGGTGCAAGTACCGAAACAGGTCACACCAAAAATTCTTTGAATAAGTTTTTCAAAACGAGGCCACCTTCGGCAGTGTTCGGCAACGCTCCGGGGGGTTTTCAGCCAAAATGAAAATGCCTTGCCAGATACTGTGTAAAGTTGGGCCAAAGAAATTGTAGGTCTCGCCAATGTGTACTAAAACTTAAACCACAAATTGGAAGACAGGCTGGACCTTATCCTCTTAGAAGGTATTTGTATTATTATTATTATTATTATGAGTATTCCACGATGTTTGGAATTTGATGGTGCTACGAATGATCTACAGAAAGCAGCTATTAAGATTTACATAGGCTAACTATAGACTCATACAATTCAACTCGAAGGTGAAATATGTACATTATTTTTTGATGTGATTAAATTACATATTTGGGGAGGTTTTATCAGTCCGCAAATATTATAATATAACGAAACCACAGATATGTCAGTAATCCCATCTGACTGAAGTAAATGCGCAAAATTCAACACATAGATGTTTCAAGTCAAACTATGGACGTGAGGTAACTTCTTTTTTTTCAGGACAATTAAAACTCGAAATGTCGGTAAGGCAAATTCGAAAGCGAGGACCATATATGTATGTCATACATTTTACTTAGCTGCTAAATCTTTCAAAAAATCCCACCGATTCTGAGATAAATGAGAAAATAAAAAATTTGGATTTGTCGAAATTGCTACACTGTGAAGAGCGGCCATGTTTTTTTCGGTTTATAAACAAAACAAAAATTTGAAATATGAAAAGTAAAAATTTTTTATAATTGACAAGACCTCAATGCAGAACCATGCCTAGCGGGAAATATATTATAATTAACATGTCGTTGCATCTTTGCCTCTGATCTTAAAAAAAAAATAAAAATGTATTATTCTTTACCTAAAAGCTCATCCTAAGTCATGAATATTTCATGTATATACATAGTAATTATCATACAAAAATATAAACAAAGCGAAAAACACGTTCGTAAAAGCAAAAATGGCATATCAAGGAAAAGTCCATCGTTTGGAAAAATTGTCTATTTTTCTCATCTGTCTCCCTTAACTTTTTCTTTTATATCTTTCATATTATGAGTTTTACACCTTTTTCATGATCTTCCAGTGCCGTTACGAATCACTTTCGACGCTTCAATGCAAAATAATGTACGCCACTTTAAATTACCCTACTATTTTTAAATGCATTTTTACAGTTTTGGTGTCAAATTTTAGAAAATTCGTTATCTGGAGAGCAATACAAAATGTTTTATGCAATGAAACTGGTTTTGAAAAATATTACACTTAGAACGTTATTCGCGATGATGCTTCAGCTGACACGCACTGTATGATTGTTTAGTTCTTTTCCAGCATTTGGTTTACAACACTAATCACATGTCAAAAGCCATTAAAACTTTTCTGTGTATGTACTAATTAAAATTAGAAAAAATCAAAATTAGGCAATTCAAAATTTAAGACTGTCATATTTTCTTTGTTGTCATTTCTTATATAAAATTTGAATAGCACAATAAAATTAAGCAACCCAATGCGCAGGTGTGCTATTTTGCTTTTCCTTGTTTTTTCGTTTTCTCTAGTTTCAAAAGTAAAAGACCACGAACACAAAAATTCAATATTTTCTGACAAATTTGTATGAAAATTTAATTTAATGTATTCAGACACAACATTCAACTCATGTAGTGCTCTCAAGTGTTGTGTTGTTGAAATTGTACATAAAACTATAAAAGACCTTGTGAATTTCCTTAATAATAAACACTTAAGCTGTAGATGCAACACCGCAACGTAGATATATTGTGATAAGTCCTAATACTTATGTATGTAAGATGTCAGAAACGTACCTCACTGTTACAATTTCCTACTGGTGCGCTTATTGTATCATGAAA
This sequence comes from Campiglossa producta, assembly GCA_964058755.1. Taxonomy (NCBI): domain Eukaryota; kingdom Metazoa; phylum Arthropoda; class Insecta; order Diptera; family Tephritidae; genus Campiglossa; species Campiglossa producta. Next base: position 42,606,489 of record CAXKVI010000005.1, read on the forward strand.
TGTTGTCATTATATATTTTTTCTTTGACATTTGAAGTCAATCCCGGGATTGTTTTTTATTAGTCCCGAAATCTCGAAAAGCAGTTAAAAAATCCCGAATGTTTAAAATAGCTAGTTTTTTACGAATAATATGACATTAAGTTGGATTAAGGCAGTTTTTTGAGCTTTTGGTTTTATATAATCATAAAAGCAGGGTATAAAAATTAACACCTAATATTACAGCCCACTTATGAATGGAGAGAAATTTTATAAAATCCCTAACTTTTTCGCTTGTTGATTTGCATTAACTTCCAAAGCAGCTAGGAGAAACCGTAAGAAGATGTTTGGTTATTCCCGGTCTTTTACTAATATAAAAATATGTAAAGAAAAAGTTATAGGATATATTTAAACTCTACTTACATATTTTTTATATATATTTAAGCATCTTGTTGGTAATGAAAATAATATTGATGTACTGTCTTCAGTTTGTTTGTTAAAATGTATAAAATATCTAAATAATACATATTCGGGATCTCGAAACTTTTGGGCTCACAAAACTAAAATAGCTGCCATCCCTACTATGCCTTTAAGGTGCTGTAATTTTTATTAACCCGTTTCTTATCCGTGATAAAAAATGTCCTGAATTCGACACTATCACCGACCAGAACTCCGGTCACCCATTGAAGACTTGTAAAAAGGCGGGATACTACCAAACAGCCACGTCGATTGTAAAATGGCGGATTTATTGCTTTTATGAGCTTTTTTCAGGCACTTCAGTAATATGTACAGTTAGACACAAAATTAAAGATGTCTTTAAGAATTTGGACAAAGTTCAGGGGAGCTTAGCAAAATGGCCATCCGACATTAGTTTTGTAGGACAATCAATTTCAGTGGTATGATGTGAAAGTTAGAACTAATTTAAATATTTTCCTGATTTTTAAGAATTTTTTTCGATGAGGGTGTTAAGTAATATCTTTCATGCAACGCATGAACAAAATTTAATTTCGCATAAAAAAATACTCAACACCATCGACGAAAATCGTTCTTGAAAATCAGGAAAATATTTCAGCTAGTTCTAACTTGCATATAATTATACTGCTTGGTCTACCAAACTGAGTCCTCAAAAATTTCATACAAAATCTGCCGAAGAAGTTGAAAGTTTAGATGACCGTTTTACTCTCCTGAGCTTTGTGAAAATTTTAAAAGACATTTCAAATGGTTTCTGTTATACAATTAAATGGAAATTAATTCCACTACTAGTTATTGTTGACTAAAAAATCGAAATAAAATACTCATATTTGGAAAGAATTTCCATATTTCAAAGTATAAATCAAAAAAAAGATTTCATTTTTTTTTTCATTTTTCAAAACTGACGTATGTATATGACTAATAAAACCATGAAAGAGCTCCGAATTTTTTTATATTCATAAAAGGCATGAGTTTCAGCTGAACGTAATATTGTGTATTGCCTGTACAACTTGTAGATATGAGAGCAACGCAAATTCATATATGGTAATAGCAGGACGAATTCGGCAATATTCGCTGTGCGTTGAAGATCTTTAAAAATACTGAAGCACTTTCGAAGTTGTTAAATTTAAACTTGACACTGCCAAATTTTCCAAAACTAAATATGCCAGCAAAAAATTCATTTGCTTTGCAAGTGCCGTTCGGAGTCGGCAAAAAACTGTAGGTCCTGCCAACTTGTAGGAAAACTCAAAAGCAACACACCACAAGTTGGAAAGAGAAGCTCGGCTAAAAATCTCGTTAGAGGTTATGATAATAAAATAATTACACATTCATATTTATTTTTTATTTATGTGAGAAAAGCTTATTTAATTAAATTCAATAATGTGCTCAGAGGGTTAATAAAATATGCCCGAAAAGCTTCATAACTAACATATCAGCAACACTAATAAGGCAGTTTATGTGAAGACCAGGCATGTTATACCTTTCAAAATCATACTTTTTTATGTTTTAACTTGAATTTTTTTAAATTCACATATTTCTTACACGTGAATAAGCTTTTTCCACTAATTTTATGTTATAGATTATTATAATATGTAATGTAATTTTTTTTCAAATTCTTCTAGCGTGAAAGGAACTTGAAAACTTTTAGTACTATTTAAGGGAGTAAATTAGCATTTTTCCAAAAACTGATTCGTACTGAATTAGCGGAATTAACTCTCCAAAAGAATCAAATCAACTGAATGGCCATTCTGAATTAAAGAGCTTTTCTTCGTAATTCTATTTTGAATTCTTGTTGAATTGACACTTGGTGGATTTATAAATCATGATTTCTGTAAAGAATTGCTGAATGCGTAAATTGAAGTTAAATTCTTCAACGATGAAAAGAATTTCAAGTACTGAATGAAGAAAAACTATGATTTCAAAGAGCAAAAGATTTAATTCTTTAACAGCTCTGCGAATAGAAGATATATTTTCAAAACTACACGGTGGTACAGAATTTACTAAGCTCGATTTGTCGATGGCCTACCAACAATTTGAGTTGAATGAGGGGTCGCAAAAGCTAACTACTATATCAACATCTAGGGGTTTGTTCCAATACACACGACTGATTTACGGCCTTGCGTCAGCACCAGCAATATTTCAAAGAGCTATGGATAAACTCTTTTCAGGTATTGAGGGAGTAGTTGTCTTCTTAGATGATATTTTGGTTACCGCGCCAACTCGAGAGTTGCATACTAAAACTTTAGTTAAAGTTCTACGAGTTTTAGAAGAATCACGGCTCAGATTGGCTCCTGATAAGTGCGAATTTTTTATGAAAAAAATTAAATATTTAGGTCATGTGATTGACGCAAATGGGCTGCACCCAGATCCCAAGAAGACGCGCGAAATAGCCAACATGCCGTATCCCACTACCAAAAAGGAATTGCGATCATTCCTGGGAGTCATTAATTTTTTTAGAAATATAATTTAAACCACCGAGCTGTGCGGATGTGTCTACATTTCGTCTTATATAATTTTGTGTAATTTGTGCAGAAGTTGAGCTTAGTTAAAATAAAACAGCAAGTATTTGTTATTTATCAGCCGTCCAACTTTATCAAGTGTTATTGAACTTAAATTTTTGAATACAAGAAAATAAAAAGAAAGCCAACAAATCTAATAAACTAAAAAAAAAATATTTATACACAAAGACACAAAACTCTTCGTTTTCTATTGTTCTTTTGTGTCACTCTTGCCGACGCTTTTACTCAACCAAACAAATTATTGCTGTTGTAAACCTGTTTTCCTGCCTGGACTGTGCTTTTTTCTAAAATGCCAACTACTAGATCAGCCTTTGCTTCGCCAAGTCAGGCAACAACAATATCAGTGGATTTCTCTGATGATGTGTGGAGACAAATGGAAGAGAAAATTGAAAATGCGGTGAGGGTGGTGATAAAAGAAGCCGAGAAACGTTTAATGAAGAAGTTTAAAGAGTTGGCGGGAGAAGTGGAGAATGTGAAGCAGAGTATTCGTACGTTTGAAAGCAGATTGGAAAAAGTTGAAAATGATAATGCACTAATAAAAGACTTGTATAGCGAAGTTCTCGAACTAAGAGCAAGCCTAAGTGAGTGTGAGAATGACCGGGTGGCTGCTGATGTCATCATAAACGGCATACCAGAAAATAGAGATGAAAATGTGAGCGAAGTATTTAGCAACATATGTAGTGCAGTGCAGTCGCAAGTTTTGCCTATTCTCGGTGCTTTCAGGGTTCGCAAAAACAACAAACCCAATGCACCTATTGTTGTTAAACTTGCGTCGCCAAGTGACAGGTCTCTTTTGCTTAGAGCTGTTGCTAAATTTAATAAAGCGAAGAAAAGAGGTGTTTCTCTTAGAGACATTGGCCATGACTCAAATAAACGTATCTATATGCACGAGTCCCTTTCAAAGCGCAATCGTGAGCTACTCAAATTTGCATTGCAGCTAAAAAAGAGAAATAGGCTGGTGTCAGTATTCTCACTAAGGGGAAGGGTGTATGTTCGTGCTCGCGAAGAAGTGGATGCAGTAAGAGTTTCAACTGAAGATGAGATAGAGCGCCTAACAACTTTATGACTGTCTGTTTTTATTTATGAGTTTATGTTATGAATTTTAAATCATGTTTGTTATATCAAGTTAAGTCACACTTCTATTTTCTGTTTATGTTCTTTTTTCTTGTCTTCTTCTACTCTCGTCTTAACCTTTGCTTTTTTCTTGGGTTTTACTACATATGCCAACTTGTTCTGTTTTGTAATGAGCTATTATGACCAATATGATGGGTTTTAATCAAACTAGCGTTAATGAAAATCATAAGGTGATGGTTGATATCTTGTGCAAACAAAACAAAGGTTTCAATGTAGTGCATTTTAATGCACGTAGTCTCAATGCTGAAAAACTAGATTATGCCCGAAACATTTTTGCTGATTCTACTGTTGAAGTTGTATGTGTTACGGAGACTTTGTTCAGTGCTGACGTTCCCAATCTGTCATATAATATTCCCAACTATAACTTGCTAAGGTTTGATCGAAGTCTTAAAAGGGGTGGAGGAGTGGCGATATACTGCAGGACCAATCTTAAAATAAAAATATTGTCAGAGTCCAAAAACTCCGAAACTGAATTCCTAATATGCGAAATTTCCGATGGTGTTAGTGAAGTGTTATTAACGTGTGTGTATAATCCGAGTAAGTCCTGCTTGTTAGATGTTTTTTGGGAAGAGTTGTCAGTGTTTTTACTTGACTATGAACATTATGTAGTTTGTGGAGATTTTAATGTTAATTTACTTGTTGACGACTCGTATACCAGAAAACTACTTGACCATGTATCGACAGCAGGCCTTGTTATCGTTAACAAGTCTGTACCTACTAGGTATGCGGAAAATTGCAATCCTAGCCTTTTAGATATCTTTATAACATCTGACTATATAAATGTTAAATTTGACCAACTATTTTTTATTTCTGACCATGATCTCATATTTTGTTCTTTAGATATAGCTCTTAATCGTTCTGTCATTGATGTTGGTTTTTCGTTTCGTGATTTTAAGTCCCTAAATGTTGATGCTTTGTTTTGTGATTTATCTAATATTTGTTGGGACGATTGCTGGTTTTATGATATGGTTGATAAAAAGCTTGAATTTTTAAATAAAAACCTCTTAGCACTTTTTGATGTCCATGTTCCTGTTCGTTATGTTCGTCCAGTGAGTCGATCATGTCCGTGGTACGCTAAAAAGGTCTGTTTGACAATTAAAAAAGTAATAAGATGTATGCGAAGTGGAGAAGGACGTTGAGTGACAGCTGTTGGACCCAACATAAGGTTGCGCGAAATGAAGCGACGCGGTTCATTAGAAAAGCGAAGAGTTGGTATTGTCGGAACAAACTCAATGCAAGGCAGCCATCTAGAGATTTGTGGCGCAACCTTAAACAATTAAATGTTCATGGAAAGAATGCTACAGAGTGTAAACTGGACCCGGATGTGCTGAACACCTATTTTGCTAGTGCAAGTAGTGGCCTTAATCTTCCACCGAGTTATGGGGGTGTTCCAGCTGTAAATGGTCTTGTAGGTAGGTTCCAGTTTACGGCCGTGGGTGAAAATGATGTTCTGAAGGCCCTGACGGAAATAAAATCAAATGCAATAGGGGAAGATGGAGTTTCACTCAGGTTTGTAAAAATTGCTTTACCATGGATCCTCGGAACTATCACTCATGTGATCAATCACTGCTTCGCAAGTTCATGTTTCCCTTCTGAGTGGAAAAAGGCCATTATACGTCCAATAGCGAAAAAATCAAATGCTACTAGCCCATGTGATTACCGCCCAGTGAGTATACTACCAGCTCTTTCAAAAGTATGTGAGTCACTGATGGCCTCTCAGATTTCGTTTTATCTACAGGAAAGAAGACTATTATCACCACTTCAGTCTGGATTTAGAGCCCATCACAGCTGTTCCACTGCAATGGCTAAGATATTAGATGATATAAGGGTCCCATATGATAGTGGTGACTTGACTCTTCTTTGCCTGCTAGACTTTTCGAAGGCCTTCGATCTGGTGAACCACAATCTCTTGTGTGAAAAACTTAGAAATCTGTTTGGCTTTTCAGATAGCTCAGTTATGCTTATGTCTAGTTACCTTGAGGGACGATCTCAAAAGGTAAGAGTTAAGGATCTTTCATCTCTTGAATGTTATACTTCATCCGGCGTTCCACAAGGGTCTGTTCTTGGACCGTTATTGTTTAGTATATTTGTAAATGATGTCTTTACTGTGTGCCAATATGTGAACGTACATGCATATGCTGATGATATTCAGCTATACTTGTCCGGTCGTATTGGTCTTGTCGAAGATCTGTGTTGTAGAATTAATAGTGATTTGTCAGCGATATCGATGTGGGCTAATGATAACTGTTTATGTTTAAATGCTCTAAAGTCGTTTGTCCTACCTATTAGCAACAGCGTTATTAATCTGACCGACATTCCCGAACTTGTTGTCGGCAACACTGCTTTGTCAATTACCGAGAAAATAAAAAATCTTGGCTTTGTTATTAATTCCAAGTTGAACTGTCGGGATCATATAAACAAAGTTGTAGCAAATGTATATGCAGTGTTACGCCGTCTTAGGACTTCCGCGTCTTTTACACCACAAGATACCAGACTCAAATTAGCCAAGCAACTCATTTTACCACTTATAACATACTCTGCGATTGTCTATAGTAATATCGACTCGATATCGTCCCATAAAATTAATGTCGTGTTCAACAATGTTACTCGTATGGAATAAAACAGTTTGATCACATTTCCTTGTGGAGAAATAAAATTTTAGGGTGTAGTATTGAAAAGTATCTTGACGCAAGAAGTTGTATTTTTTTATTTAAGCTGATTCAGACGCAATCTCCGAGATATTTGTACGAGAAGCTCCAACACAGCAGGTCCAATAGGCATCATAACTTAATTATTCCTAGATACACGTATTTGACATCATCTAGATTGTTTTTCATTAACGCAGTGAGACTTTGGAACTCGATTCCAAATATGATTAAAACAAAATTAAACGCAAGAAATTACGAAACAGAAATATATAAATTTTTTGGTACTATATAAGATTACATATTTTATCAAGATTTTCATTTAGATATTTATTTTTCCTTCTTCTCTATACACTACTGTCCTTCTTTCGATCGACTACTCCTAATTTTCGTTTTCTGCATTTTCCTTCACACTATTCCCGTTTTCTCCCTTTCTTTATTCAAAATATTTGATGTTATTCGTTATAGTTTTAAAATAATCTACCTAAGTTGAGATATTGTGTAAACATATATTACTTTTGATGCGCTGTGAAAAGACATATATAGTCTTATAAGTGTAACTCATTGTTTTTAACAATTAATAAATAAATAAATAAATAAATAAATTTTGTCGCAGATATTACGGAGTCGTCAGCTCCTTTGTATAATTTACTAAAGGGAAATGCAGATTTTATCTGGACTAAGAAGCATTCCGCGGCAGTAGATCTGCTTAAAAATAAATTAAAAGAAAATGTTTGCCGAGCACACTATAATCCTAATATGGAAACTAGGCTGACGGTCGATGCAAGCCCTGTTGGGGTATCAGCGGTGTTGACTCAAGTCAAAGAGGGCCAAGAGCTAACTATCAATAGTGCTTCTAGGAAGTTGTCCGAAGTGGAGAAAAGATATTCACAGCTAGACAGAGAAGCTTTAGCCATTTTGTTTGGTGTTAGAAGATTTCATCACTATATATTTGGTAGGCATTTTATCCTGGTAACAGACAACAAGCCCCTGCAGCATATTTTTGGTCCTATAAAGGGCATACCGGTGCTGGCAGCTAATAGATTGCAAAGAATTGGTATTGTCTTATCGGGATATGATTTTGATATCGCACACGTTAACTCAGAAGAGAACGTGGCGGGCTTCTTTTCTCGTCACCCGAGTGGAGAAGAAATGGAAATTTTACCGGAAAATATAGGTTTAAATTATTTCCGGGAAATAAGTGCTCTGCCGGTAAATGAGGACCTCATAAGAAAAGAAGCAAAAGCTGATACCATAATTTCGAAGGTTATGAATTTTGTCAAAACCAAATGGCCAAATAAGTGTTCCGATCCGGAACTAAAGCCTTATTTTGTGCGAAAACTAGAGTTATCAGTTGAAAATGATTGTCTTTTTTGGGGGCACCGGATCACCATTCCTGGCGCATTACAGCAAAGAGTGTGTGAGTTTCTACATGCTTCTCACATGGGCATCAATAAGATGAAGTCGATGGCTAGAGAATGCTGTTGGTGGCCGGGACAGTCACGCGATTTAGAGAACTTAGTAAAGGGGTGCGACGCTTGCCTAGCAGTTAGGAATAACCCACCTAAACAAAAACTGATTTCACGGAAATGGCCGGAAAAGCCCTGGTCAAGGGTTCACATCGATTTTTTTGGTCCAATATATAACCGCATGTTCCTAGTCCTCGTAGACAGTTTTAGTAAATGGGTAGAGTGCGTTGATATGGGTAGAAATACTACCAGCGGTGCCACTATCAAGGCATTAAGGGAACTGTTTGCGCGTTTTGGACTTCCACAAGTGATAATGTCCGATAATGGTACCGCCTTTGTATCGCTTGAGTTTCGACAATTTTTAAAGGATAATGGCATTGAACACTTGACCACACCAGTGGGAAATCCTGCTACCAATGGTCAGGCGGAGTGTGTGAAAACGATTAAAAATGCTTTGAAAAAAAACTTGTATCAAGCGGAAATTCGAAATTTGAAATGGTATTATGCAGATTCCTACTAGATTATAGAAACACAGTACATGCAAGCACGGGGGTGTCTCCAGCGCAGCTAATGTTCAACCGGCAATTGAAAACGAGATGCGATTTATTAAATTCGAAACGTCAAGTCGCCACAGTAGACGTAGAAACGGTACGGCGACATGTAGAGGGTAAACAACGCAAACAGCAAGAGTATTACAAAGGGAAGAGTTCACATGAATTTGAGGTAAATGATAACGTAATGGTTAAAGATTATTCTATCCCAGGCAAAGTGTCATGGGCGCGTAGCGTAGTAACACGTAAGTTAGGAAAACAAACTTACATCGTGAAAATTGCAAATTCGGATAAGATTTGGAAGCGTCATTCGAATCCAATTATAAAATTTAACGAGCCTAAGGAAACTGATGGTGTTCCTAGTACCTTGCTGGATCGCACGCAAAGATTACCGGTTGATAATATGTTGCCTACTGGGGATACCGCCCAAAACGTCAATCAAGTAAATGCGACTGTTTCGAATAATATTAACGATACAGAAGGCCGCAGTGGTAGCGGTGACGAAACGGTGGCTCACCGCCACCGGTATGTTTTACGAGATAGAAATAAGAATGTAAGGCGTGAGGTTTAACAATTAAAGAGGGGTATTGTGATGTATCGATGTAGACCGATATCGATTACCAACTTACACCTTTACTACTATGTAAATGGTACCTGCTCTAACACATGTTCGATTCGTGCACATGAATTCGTACCCTCTGGTTGTGGAGCATCGCGCTAATTTCCATTAGTCTTAAGTTTGCGCATTGTAATTAATTATTCAATAAACTATTATTCAATTTTACTTAAATAAAAGTACGTGTTCAGTTATTACAACAAAAAAAGAGGTCTCCAAACTCTCCAGCTATTTTGTTATCTCCACATTCTGTTATACCCGCACTATACATCACTATACAGCACTATTAAAAAACTCCGCTCATTTCCTTACACACACACGTACATATCTATGCAATGATCCAGCAGCTGCCACTTGCTTTTATTTTTGTGCCAAAAAAAAAAACACAAAATGTACCAAATCATATCCTCTTCGGCATCTTAACACCATTTGTAAGCTAAGAAATCCAGCTTCACTTCTGGCTTTACATATTTAACTTTTTGTCTATTGGTAAAGTTTATTTTTTTTAAGATATAATTTTGTAAGAAAATTTCACAATGTTAAGATCGAAATTTTAATAACGTACGGACTTTAACTAAAGAACAATTTTACATGACACTAATGCTGATTTCGTTGAACATGTTTACACCCTTGCCAGGGGCGCAGCCAGGGGGTGATTTCAGGGATATAAAACTGTATATGTGAAAACGAGTTTTCATGACATGTTTGCAAAAATTTCGATTGCATGAAAATCCAAAAACGTCAATTCCATAACAAGGGCCTAAGCTTTTGGGCCGTTTGCATAAGAGGGGTGTCACGCGTTACATCCATATTGATGCGATCCATGGCTGTTACATCTATACACCTAAGGTACAGGGTCATAAGTGTGCAAAGGTACACCGGTTTTGACCCCTAACTCAAGATTTTGAGGGTGTCCGGCAAATTTCTTGTACGCAGTTCTTCTTATCTCATTGCGATCTACCAGAAAAATGCTATTTCGTCCCATGTATTTTTTTCGTGTTGCGCAGTGTAATAGATTTAATGACAAATAAAAAAGAAGGCTATCCCTTGTTATGTAAGTCAATATAAAGTAACATTTATTGGCAGGTATCTACATATGTATGTATGTATAATAGACTGGGCCAAAAATTAATGTAAGTATTGAGGTCACAGATCCGTCAACTTTTTTTTTTTTGAGGCTGCGCCATTTGAAGACTGTAGAACTACACCCCCACAGAGAAAGCCTATATTAAGCAAAAATATGTTTGAACGTATATGAGAAATGTATTGAGATATTCACAAGGGGTGTTGTATTCGTCTATCGTTGTATGTTTCCATGGCTTCCAATATAAATTTTTTGAAAAATAGACAAATAGCACGAAATACTAGGGGTTGTGAATTGCGTATATATTTTTTTGTTATAATATTGATCATATAATGATATTTAATCATGTAGAATATCAATAAACAAAATTTAGTAAAAACATTGCATCAAAAACACCAAAAAAAGACGGAAATATGATTTTTTTTAAATTTAATACTAAATAAGTTTTGAAAAAGTAACTTTAACCTGTTTAACCTTTTTTGTAGCCCACTCAATTTCCTTTAAGAATCTGTTTCTATCTTTGTTAAACATGGATATTTGCATTTTTGACAATTTTTGAAAGAAAAAATGGCAAAACGAAAAAAACATGCCAATTTTTGAAGCTAGAATACTAGAAAACGGCTAGTCTGAGAATATTTTGGTCAATGCAAATTTTGTAGGGAATTCGATTTCCTTCAAAAATATGTTCAGGTACAACAATGGTTTGTCGTTTTTATACCAAACATGAGGTAAAGTCTGTAAAATCTAAACTAGAGATGATAGACTTCTAGACTTTTATTTAAAAATCTGAAAAAATTACAGCAATTTTTTTCACCTTTCCTAAAAAGAAAATCAATATAATTTATGAAAAAAAAACGAAATTTTGAATCTTTGGCCCAGTCTAATGTATACATATGTGTATAATTATCTTTTTTAAATGCTTTTTTACGATACTCCTGACTGGCGCTATAAAATAATTTTGTAAATAGTTGTGCTATGAAAATATTAAAAAGAAAAAAATTAAAAACCACCCCAAACATTTTCTTCTGGCTGCGCCCCTGACCCTTGCACAGAACACTGTAAAAGTGTGATAGAAGTATACCCGTGCTAAATGAACCCTCTATCGATAAAACGAAAAAAACACTGTCCCGTTTGCTACGCTATGTGCATGAATAATTAGGTTTCGCTCATCACCCATATTTAATTCTTATTGCAAAATCCAATTTATTTCACCAAATTTATCTGTCAATTAAAATTTTCGTCAGCTGATTTTCAACCATCTACCCTCTCAAAGCTTCTACCTTTTTTACGAAAAACACATTTTTACTTTAGATTATGTTTGTACGGGAGATACGAGTATGTATATTAAGAGTGAGTTGAAGAAAATTTCAGATGGTCGAATTTCGACCACGGGCGATCCTAGTAATAATAATACCCATAAACATTTTTTGGCTTCATCTCTATAAGTATCCTCAGTAGTTTGGCCACTATAACGTTTTTTTTACAAAATTTAAGATTTAACCACTTAAAAATCAGAAAAAAGTTTATGGATGAAAAAAAGTTAGCCCTCCTATGTTATAGGAAATTTAATTACGAAACTTTTAAGCATACACAGAGCAACAAGTTTTTCCAATAAGATGCCCGTCTTATTATGACTGGGTGTCTCTTTTTAATAAAACTGAGTATATAATCACATAATATTAACAAGACTTTCTTTTTAATATTTCAAATTAAAAAAAAAAAAATTAACGCTACACTACCATGCCATCGTATACTTAACTTGCCAACGTCTAATTACACCTTTGTTCTTTATGCCTCACCACATGTTCACTTGCCTTATTGCCTTCACCGCGAATCGAACTAAGAATTATTAACTGCTGAACGGAGACCTCTACCATGATGCTATCGTGTACTTGTGCTTCGTAGCGTCGAATTACACATTTGAAGAAGGCATACCTGAATTTGAATTAATAAGGGATCTTTTAAAAATATATAGTTTTCCTTTTCAATAAATTCAATATGAATATGAAAATAAGAGGATGTTCTCATTAATTTACTTTATACAGATTTTCTCATAAAAACAAGCAGATTTCTTCTAACAATTGAACATTTTTGACAAAAGTACATAAAATATTCATAAATTAGAAGCTAACTCCCTCTTTTTAGCCGATTTCCTTTTCAATAAATTTGAGAAGAAATTCAAGCTAAAATCTAGAAGATTTCCTAGCACAAATTTCTTCAAATTTGTCCCCACTCCCTCTCCCCGGCCGACGTCGATCTCCTTGATTATAGGTGAACTTTTTGGCTCTGTGTACCAATACAACATTGTGACGTGCCCTTGACCTTATAAGCACGGTTGCTGTTTGCCTAAAATTTTGCGTACCGAAATTCGTACCAAACGAAAAAAACGTGCCAAAATAATTTGCTAGCCGAATAATATAACATTTATTAAAGCAATTTTAATCAGTTCATCTGCTGCCATAATTTAAACGGGTTTTTATATATGTACATATGGTGATTCAAATATAAGAAAATTTGCCAACCCTTAGCGGTCGCTATTTTCCCGTCCTTTCCCAAGTGGTACCACTTCGCTTCTACTGCCAGTAAAGAAGGAGAGTGAAAGAGACACAACATCTGACTAAATAATTTTTTTGTAGTCATTCAAATATAGTTTTGATCATGGTTTAATAATTATAAGGTTAAGCAGTACGAGACGTTTTTAACCCTTCTCGGCTTCACGCTCCCATACCGACTACCATTTTTCAAGAGTGTTGCTTCTTGTAAACTTCCTGTGAAAACGGTAGTAAAAACCAATATTCTTGATACAACCAAATTGCAACAACACTGAAACTTTTTGACGCTTGTTTTGTTTTTGTTTTTCAAAATTTCATATTTTAACTAAATAATATCAATTTTATTTATGTTGCAGCCTTTTCATCCACACACACATCATGTGAACCCGAAGCAATGGATATTGCTGAAATGCTACCAGCACTTGAGGCTATGCTACCGCTTACACTGACTCTGTGATAAGCATTGCGACTGAGTCACAACTACCAGAGCCACCACCGCCATTGTGAGCCCGTAGCGGGTGGTGTGGAATACGGTGTACTGCGCGGTGTTAACTGCGATGTTGCCGTGCCATGCCTGCCGAGTCGGAAGATCCACTTATACAAATTTAAGTGACGGACCAGACAGTGTTGCACTGATGTTGCAAGTCCTTTGCCGGATATCAATCCGCTTCTTTCCGGTGGTACTAGCCCGACTTTCTTGGAACCGATTTCTTTGGATTTAAGTCGCCTATTACGACAGATGCAGCTACCTCGGGCATATTCTAAAGCCCTAACCCCCAGTGGTTGCTCCACTTTCATTTCGTCTACCTCGCCGTAGTCTGCCACTTAATCTTCCCTACCCAATGGTGGTGGTATAGCAGCTTAGATCATGCCTGTATCAAAAACCAACTCGCCCAACTCATTTAGTGATTTCTTTTCGTCGATCGTATGACAGGCTCTGCTTTGTGCAATACCTTGCATGAGCTCGGCAGCCTCCACCTCGACAGCGGAGCCGGGGCGATTTGGTATAACCAGGTGAACCTTCTAGATCATTCTAGGTATGGTTAGGGTAGTAATGAGAGGTGAGAGGTATAATGGGGTTTCTCAGCTACTCCGATGGGGCTTTCCGTTTGGAATAATTCGGGGGAGTCGATGAAATATCTATCGACTTTCCCGAATTATTACCTCACGTCATCAGTTACCTACGTGTCCTTACCAGTAAGGCTATTACAGTTGAACTAATGTTTTATAAAAGCTATAGGCTGATTTACACGGGTCGATCTGCTGTTCGATTTTTGTCCTTCCACCGTATAAATAGCAATTCGACCAAAATCGACCAGCAAATCAACCAGAAAAACGACCCGCGTAAGTCAGTTTTAATGGGACCGGTGTGTTCTGGGATATATGTATCCTGGAGCAGCTAAAACTGTGCAACTATGTTTTTGCAAGGGATACTTTGTACAGAATGTCAACGTATAATATTACTATTTTTTTCGATTCATAATTTATTAAAATAAAAGTTAAAGAAATACAGATTTCTTGCAAAAAAAAAATCGCAATTTAATAAACGGCATATCTTCCTTTTCTACTACAGTTTTCCTTAAGGGCAAATTTTTTTACCCTTTTTAGCATCCTTCGTAAATGTAACTATAATTGGTGAGCAGTGTTGCCGTTGGGGACCCTAAAGGGTCAATTTGACCCTTTTTTAGAGCCAGGACCCCGGACCCTACTTTTTCCAAAAAGAACCATTTCTTGATCCTTTTTTAAAATTCGGGACCCTTTTTGACCCTTTTTCACTTTCAAACTGCAATGAAATGCATTTTTAAAAAGTGTTTATTAGGTCGCTTTCGTAGTTCTTGTGCCCGGATTTTTGCATTCGATTTTGAACCAACTTCCTGTTGTGCTAGGGTCTTGAAATTCGGAACATGTATTACTACCATGAAACGAAATATTTTCCTAAAAATATAGTTTAAAAAAACTAAAACTCACGCTTTTAGAGTGCATTGAACTAAAAAGTTGGAAATAATTTTAAAAACCCTACGTAGTAGTATTGTGGAAAAAGCGTGGTCCACTTTGTTCCATAATCTTCGTTTTTTTATTTTTTGAAGTTAACTTCTTAGGCGGCGATATGAAGCTTTGATTGTGAGTAAAATTTGAGAAAATGGCTGATCATGCAACGGAAAAAGAAATACGAGGTGAAATTGTAGGATCTAGCTAACATTGCACAAATTGTAATAGTTAGGCCCACGGTTGCCGAAATTGGTACTTTAGTACCAAAAGTAGGACCCGTATCAGTTAGGTGGAGTGTAACTGCTAGGCCTATTTCAGCTGTCATTGGAAATGTATATACGTGTTAGCATTTAGAAGGTATTCTTAATGGTGAAAACATAAAGAGAAAGAACACCACTCAGATGGAAGGAAGAAGTGGAGACCGATCCGCCTTCAATTTATTGCTATATCGTGAAAAGATGTTTTTTTTTTAGAAAAGCTCATTTCGGTAATAAGATTGTTGGAAATTAATGCGAACCATCTTTAGCGTGCGCCAATGTTTTTATACATTTCAAAGTCCAAGTACTATTTAATACCTATAAGAATTCCCACTCACAAATGTTCCAGTTTTTAGTTCATTTTAAAAACATTTTAAATTAAAAATATTTTTTTATTTTATTTTTTTTTTTCTTATATTTCGGGAACTGTTTGACCGATTTGGATAAAATTTGGGATATAGACAATTTGATTCATTCTTATGATACATTTACACTGCACCAAATGCGTCGCTTTAGGCGAAGTTATTTCGAGAATGATGGTTTGCCAAATTAGACGTATTTAATTTAATTTGACCTAATTTGATGATCAAATTCAATCTGCGGATGAACGGTCTCGAAAAAAACTTGGCCAAAAGTGACGCATTTGGTACAGTGTAAATGTAGCTTTAGATTATATACATGGGTGTGGCCACTTGAGGCGGTTTACAGGGTTGCCACCTATCCCAATTTTTTTTAAATATAGAGCTAGATATGCCAATATGGGTATCAAATCAAAGCTATTTTCGACCGTAATCCAAATAAGGTAATTTCTAGCAGGGTTGCTACCTAGGGCTGCCACCTAACCGCAATTTATTTATTTTTCGTATATCTCGGGAACTGCTTGACCGATTTGGATAAAATTTGGCATATAGAAAATTTGATTCATTCTAAGATTATATACATGGGTGTTGCCACTTAGGGCAATTTACAGGGTTACCTATCCCAATTTTTTTAAATATAGAGCTAGATATGCAAATTTGGGTATCAAATGACAGTTTCATTTTAAGGAAAACGCGCCATGTATAAGATATTTTCGAATTGATCGGTTCCCTGGTCCACTTCCCGGAAGTGAGAAATTGTGAATCTAAACCATTCTCGAATGCACCTTATTCATATTTTGTTATTTCTGAATTCACTACTCAACAAATTTTGATCAACTTTAGTCTCCAAGAATAAAATACACCTTTCTTAAAGTAAAATTTTCTTCTGATTCCGAATATCACTTACATTTTGCTGTGGCAGATCTAGTTTCCGATATATCGATGAAAATAAAAAAAATTGAAAATTATTTTAGTTTGTTATTAAACAAAAAAGAGGTCTCCAAACTCTCCAGCTGTTTTGTTATCTCCACATTCTGTTATACCCGCACTATACATCACTATAATGGAGTGTGGTTGCTAAGTGACCTTGCTCAATCCCGACTCTTGCGTCCTCGTTCGTGCACTCTGGGCAACGGGAGCTACCTAGGCTCGCGGCAGAAAGAGAGGGAGCCCCGGTGGGGCCACTCTGACATACTTGGTTTAAGGGCTCACCGAGGTCTTTTTCGCAGCGTCTGTTCACCACATGGTGCGGCTGCAAGCGGGTGTCTGTCTTGTAGCAAGCGGCTCGCTATATAAATGTGCGAATATTTTTTTATCAAAATCCCGGAGACGGGTTGTGCGCTGGGTTTGGGACCCGCCACGTAAAAAATTTAGTCCACTGAAAGTTTTAATAAAGCCTCGGATGAGAACCCCCTTTAATGTTGACGACCCGGCAAAACGAAATAAGGACTACGAGAAGGATATTAGGGCATGCACCTGGAATGTCCGGACCCTTTCAAGGGATGGTACCGCTGCCCGACTGGTTGATGTCCTCATGAACGCAAAGGCTGACATCACCGCCCTGCAGGAAATGCGATGGACGGGACAAGGAAAGACGACCATCGGACCTTGTGACGTATACTACAGTGGCCAGACATGCGGCAAAGCGCGTGGTGTAGGATTCGTGGTGGGAAAGAGACTTCGCCGCCAAGTATTAGCGTTCACTCCTGTGAACGAGCGTCTCGCTGCGATCCGCATCAAGGCGAGGTTTTTCAACATAACATTTATCTGCGCCTATGCGCCGACAGAGGAGACGGACGACGCAGAGAAGGACTCCTTCTACGATAAACTTGAACAGACTTATGATCGCTGCCCCCAGCATGATATCAAAATCGTGCTCGGCGACTTTAATGCCAAGGTGGGCAAGGAAGGAGTCTTTGGTCCCACAGTTGGAAAATTCAGTCTCCACGATATAACATCCCCCAACGGCACTAGGTTGATTGACTTCGCCGCTGCTCGCAATATGGTCATCAGTAGTACCAGGTTCCAGCATAAGCGAATAAGCAAGCCACATGGCTGTCCCCTGATCAAAGAACTAGAAACCAGATTGATCATGTGTTGATTGACGGCAGACATAGCTCCACCGTTCTGGACGTGCGTACACTGCGTGGTCCCAATATTGACTCTGACCATTATCTTGTCGCAGCCAAGATACGCACACGCCTCTGTGCAACGAAGAAAGTGCGCACAGTAACGGAAGGAAAGTTTGACGTCGAGAAGCTGCGCATGACACAGACAGCTGATAATTTCACAACTCGACTCTCACACCTGCTAGCAGAGGGCAATCCTCGACCTAACGATGTAACCGAGCAATGGAAGCATATCTCTCACTCATTGCGTACCGCCGCTGAGGCCACTATAGGGTTCCAGCGAGCCCGCAAGAACAACTGGTACGATGAGGAATGCAAAACTGCCTCGAAAAAAAGGACGCTGCCTACAAGGAGACGTTGCGAACGGGCGCAACCCGCAGTGTATGGCAACAATATCGTGAGGCAAAGAAGGAAGAGAGACGCCTTTTCAGAAAAAAGAAAAGTGAGGCCGAAAGGCGTGAGTGTGAGGAGCTTGAGATGCTGGCTGACAGGAATGATGCCCGAAAATTCTATGAAAAGATCCGGCGGATGACGGAAGGTTTTAAGACCGGGGCAAGCTCCTGTAAGGACAATAATGGCGACCTGGTAACCGACGTACAAAGTGTACTTAAATTATGGAGGGAGCACTTCTCCTCACTGCTAAATTGCGAGGGAGACGTCGAACCCGATACCCCAATCCCTGACGATGGAAAAGTCGTCCCACCACCTGACTATGATGAAGTGACGATAGCTATATCCCGGCTCAAAAACAACAAAGCGCCTGGAAAAGACGGACTACCCGCCGAGCTGTTCAAACACGGAGGCGAAGAGCTGGTAAAAAGCATGCATCAGCTCTTATGCAGAATATGGTCAGACGAATGCATGCCTCCGGATTGGAATTTAAGTGTGCTTTGCCCAATCCACAAGAAAGGCGATCCCGCTAACCGCACCAACTACCGCGGAATTAGTCTTCTTAATATCGCATATAAGGTTCTTTCTAGCGTGTTGTGTGAAAGGCTGAAGCCCATCGTAGACAAACTGATTGGACCTTATCAGTGTGGCTTTAGACCTGGTAAGTCTACCATCGACCAGATTTTCACGATACGCCAAATCCTGGAGAAGACCCATGATAAGAGAATCGACACTCACCATCTCTTTGTCGATTTTAAAGCCGCTTTTGACAGCGTAAAAAGGAGTTGCCTGTATGCCGCCATGTCTGAATTTGACTTCCCTGCAAAGCTTATACGGCTTTGCCAAATGACGTTGAGCAATACCAACAGCTCCGTTAGAATCGGGAAGGACCTCTCTGAGCCATTTGAAACCAAACGAGGCTTCAGACAGGGCGATTCCCTTTCGTGCGATTTCTTCAATCTGATGCTGGAGAAGATAATTCGAGCAGCAGAGCTAAACCGCAATGGTACAATCTTTTACAAGAGCGTGCAATTGCTGGCGTATGCCGATGATATTGATATCATTGGCCTTAACAACCGCGCCGTAAGCGCTGTCTTCTCTGGACTGGATAAGGAAGCGAAAAAAGTGGGTCTTGCCGTGAACGAGGACAAGACGAAGTATTTGCTGTCATCAAAGAAAGAATCGGCGCACCTGCGCCTTGGCAGCCATGTCACTGTTGATAGTTACAAATTTGAAACTGTGAGAGACTTCGTCTATTTGGGAACCAGTATTAACACCGAAAATAATATCAGTCTAGAAATCCAGCGGAGAATCACTCTTGCCAACAAGTGCTACTTTGGACTGAGTAGGCAATTGAGAAGTAAAGTCCTCTCTCGAAGAACAAAGATCACGCTCTATAAGTCTCTCATCATACCTGTCCTGATGTATGGCTCAGATTCATGGACAATGTCAAGAGAAGATGAGATGGCCCTTGGAGTATTTGAGAGAAAAGTTCTCCGGAAGATTTATGGTCCTTCCCGTGATGCCAACGGCGAGTATCGAAGGAAATTTGACGATGAGCTGTACGAGCTCTACGCAGATCTGACCATAGTCCAGCGAATTAAAGCCCAAAGACTCCGCTGGCTGGGCCATGTTATGCGAATGGACAAAGAAGCTCCAGCACAGAAGGTTTTCCTATCGTTGCCTGAATTCGGCAGCAGAGGAAGGGGGAGGCCTCGGTTGAGATGGAAACAACAGGTGGAGGATGACTTGAACTCCCTTGGGGTTTCCAATTGGCGTCGGTTATCGCTAAAAAGGAATGACTGGCGTGCTTTGATACGAAACGGCCAAAATCGCTTAGGCGGTTAAGCGCCAATAAATGATGATGATGATACATCACTATTCAGCACTATTAAAAAACTCCGCTCATTTCCTTACACACACACGTACATATCTATGCAATGATCCAGCAGCTGCCACTTGCTGTTATTTTTGTGCCAAAAAAAACAGCAAAATGTACCAAATCATATCCTCTTCGGCATCTTTACACCAATTGTAAGCTAAGAAGTTAATTTTTTATAACGATATAATTATGTAAGAAAATTTCACAATGTTAAGATCGAAATTTTAATAACGTACGGACTTTAACTAAAGAATAATTTTACAGGGGGTGGTTTTAGGGGTTTAAACCACCCCTGAGATATAAAACTGTATATGTGAAAACTAGTTTTCATGACATGTTTGCAAAAATTTCGATTGCATGAAAATCCAAAAACGTCACTTCCATAACAAGGGCCTAAGCTTTTGGGCCGTTTGCATAAGAGGGGTGTCACGCGTTACATCCATATTGACGCGATCCATGGCTGTTACATCCATACACCTAAGGTACAGGGTCATAAGTGTGCAAAGGTACGAAAAACCGGTTTTGACCCATAACTCAAGATTAGGAGGGTGTCCGGCAAATTTCTTGTACGCAGTTCTTCTTATCTCATTGCGATCTACCAAAAAAATGCTATTTCGTCCCATGTATTTTTTTCGTGTTGCGCAGTGTAATAGATTTAATGACAAATAAAAAAGAAGGCTATCCCTTGTTATGTAAGTCAATATAAAGTAACATTTATTGGCAGGTATCTATGTATGTATGTATAATAGACTAGGCCAAAAATTCCAAATTTGGTTTTTTTTTTTCAAAACTTATATTGATTTTCTTTATAAGAAAAATGAAATGAATGAAAATTAATGTATGTATTGAGGTCACAGATCCGTAAACTTTTGTTTTTTGTGGCTGCGCCATGTGAAGACTGCAGAACTACACCCCCACAGAGAAAGCCTATATTAAGCAAAAATATGTTTGAACGTATATGAGAAATGTATTGAGCAATTCACAAGGGGTGTTGTATACGTCTATCGTTGTATGTTTCCATGGCTTCCAATATAAATTTTTTGAAAAATAGACAAATAACACGAAATACTAGAGGTTGTGAATTGCGTATATATTTTTTTGTTATAATATTGATCATATAATGATAATTAATCATGTAGAATATCAATAAACAAAATTTAGTAAAAACATTGCATCAAAAACACCAAAAAAAAAAGACGGAAATATGATTTTTTTTAATTTAATACCTACTAAATAAGTTTTGAAAACTAAGTTTAACCTGTTTAACCTTTTTTGTAGCCCACTCAATTTCTTTTAAG
The DNA here is from genome assembly GCA_964058755.1 of Campiglossa producta. Classification (NCBI taxonomy): domain Eukaryota; kingdom Metazoa; phylum Arthropoda; class Insecta; order Diptera; family Tephritidae; genus Campiglossa; species Campiglossa producta. Next base: position 42,627,809 of record CAXKVI010000005.1, read on the forward strand.
AATCTGTATCTATCTTTGTTAAACATGGATATTTGCATTTTTGACAATTTTTGAAAGAAAAAATGGGAAAACGAAAAAAACATGCTAATTTTTGAAGCTAGAATATTAGAAAACGGCTAGTCTGAGAAAATTTTGGTCAATGCAATATGTTCAGGTAAAACAACGGTTCGTCGTTTTTATACCAAACATGAGGTAAAGTCTGTAAAATCTAAACTAGCGATGATAGACTTCTAGACTTTAATTTAAAAATCTGAAAAAATTACAGCAATTTTTTTCACCTTTCCTAAAAAGAAAATCAATATAATTTATGAAAAAAACGAAATTTTGAATCTTTGGCCCAGTCTAATGTATACATATGTGTATAATTATCTTTTTTAAATGCTGTGAGGACCAAATATGGTTACAAATTTGGCCACACACACAAATTAAACAACGGCAGCATCGAACAGCGCACGACCGATCATCACAACGAACCAACACACAACAGTAACATCAAACAAGCCAACTCCAACACGAAACTACACAACAAGTCGCTAGAGCACGACAACAGCGAACAACAATAGCCAACTACAACACAAACCTACATGTAACACAACAAGTCGTAGCAACATCGTCACAACAGACAGTCACACGTGCAAGCAACTATACAATATTTAAGAAGCAACACAAGAAGACAGGGGTCAGTCAGCACGGAGCTGCGGTAGTGACAAGATCTATATCAGTATGGAGTCACGGCAAAGATCGGATCTACGCTGGGTAGTGATAGCTAGTAACTGGGCTTTACCAATATTGGACATCACAATCCAGAGTAGACGCGGACTGGGTTGTACTTAAGGTGTGCTGGATTTTCCCCGCCCATTATACACCTAAGGCCGCGCTCCGCCGTTCAGCCAAAACACACCGTGGTGTCGCGCAGCAGAGGTAGCCGGCGCAGCCAGTCAACGCCAGCGAGCGCGTCCACGGCAAAACGCGGACAGAGCGGCGTCAATGCCAGCACGCGCGGCCAAGCGCCTACAGCTAACGCCAGCAGAACAACGCCGACGTCAGTACGCGCAATCAAGCGCCTTCCGCCACACGCCGACAGCGACGTCATCGCCAGCACGCACGGCCAAGCGCCCACAGCTAAACGCCAGCAGAACGACGCCGAAGCCAGTACGCGCAATCAAGCGCATTCCGCCACACGCCGACAGAGCGACGTCAACGCTAGCAGCACAGAGCCACGCTAACAAGAGGGTTTACGGGATACGGCGAGCCGTTATCAAGAGAAGAGACCCGTTATCACGTCATCACGCCAGATTTCTAGGTCCCAAGCCAACAGTACCGCTATCGAGAGTACGAGTTATCGAATTATTTGAATTATTTGAAATTTATGAATTTTAGTTAAGTTAAGCGATATTTAATAAAGTTGAGAATACGACTTGCAAAAGGGCCCCAAAGTATAAATTTATTGTACAAGGACCCTGGACACGGTGAGTATACCCCAGCATAAGATAAGAAGCACAGGGGCAAAGCTTCGTTACAATTGGCGCCCGAGCAGGGACCCTGCAAGTCGTACATCCAACTAATCAGACGGAAAATTCCTGGTAAAGAAAAAAAATCTACAGAATGAGTTTGCCACTTGATATATCGTGGCTGGATAGCGTATCCAAAGAGCAAATGGTATCCATTGCGCAAGAGCTGGGTATCGAGCATACCGGCACCGCCCGTGAGATCCGCGTATTGCGGCACTGGCTTCCAAGGCGCCCACCGACACGGAAATACACGCCCAATTTCTGTTATTGAAGACCACATGCCAAACCACAGAGGAGACGTTAGACGAAGAAGATGAACCAAAGACACCGATCCCACCGAACCTCGGCGAAGGAGCTGGTATCGCACCTGAAGGACCACCACAGAGAAGGTGTTTGACGATCCCAACGCAGAGCAGGCATCCCCCACATCAGTACCCACCATTAGCAAATGCCGTAACCAACCAATACGGGATAGGCCACGGCGATCAAGTTACGGGCCTTGTAATCGCACCTGTCATCGATCAAGTACGGAAGTGGTCAGTAAAGTACGATGGTGGAAGGGACCCTCTTGGATTCGTAGAACGGCTGGAAGAATTGGCCGAAGTATACAGGGTGAACACAGACCTCCTCCCAAAAACTATGCCCGAATTACTGTGCAACAGCGCCCTCCAGTGGTATCGGAACAACAACGAGCACTGGGACAACTGGGCGGCTTTCAAGCGAGATTTCTTACGATTTTTCTTACCGGCCAGATACTTCGAGCGTCTAGAAGACGATATACGACAGCGTAAACAACATGCCCGGGAAAAATACAAGGATTACGTATTGGCAATACAAAATTTAATGCGGCACGCCGGGTACAGCAGCGAGCAACGGCTGGAAAGGATATTTCGCAACAGCCATCCGGATTACCTACTGTATATCCGCAGACGAGATTGTAGTAGTTTAACGGAACCCCTCACCCTCGCTGAAGACTACGAGGGGATCCACGAAGGACATCGACGCACGTCGGAAGTACCACGACGCGAAATGGCGCGACACGTAGTAGGCGAGAAAGCAACAGTTCCAAGAACGAGTCAGTCACCCCACCAGCAGCCACCACGAGACACAACTCCGGACACTCAGCGCCACCCCCCAGCTAGCACAGCTAACAATGGATGCAGAAGGTGTGGCCAGGAAGGCCACTACGCTGATAGGTGCCAAAACCCGAGAAAATTATTCTGTTGGGAGTGCGGCAGGCTCGATGTACGAACAATAGAGTGTTGCTGCCAACGTTCGGGAAACGAAAGAGGGATTCACCAAGGACAAGGCGCGGTGAACCCGCAGAACCCAGCGCCGAAGTACCAATAACCATACGTCAGGATCGTGGCCGCCTTTACGCCCTAGTCCAACTTGGAGGACAACCAGCAGAGGCCATCATCGACACCGGAGCCTCACGAAGTTTCGTATCCACTGTTGTAGCAGAGCGCGTGGTAAGCTCAGGAGGCGGAGAAAGAGTAGCCGCAGCCCTTCAAATAACAATGGCCGACGGTACCAGCAGTCAAATTTTCGACGCCATAAGGACCGAAGTACGTCTGGGGAAGTCATCACACCGCACCATTCTACACGTAATGCCTGGTGCCATCGATGACATCATCATCGGCCTAGACGCACTTGGCGGCATGGGAGCTACAGTATCCTGTGGAGGATACCGCATCGTTTTGGCTGACCCATTTGAGCAAAACGCAGCCACAACACGTGCGACCGTACCACAAGCGGCGGGAGGTAGAAAAGAACCTGGTCAACCCAAAAAGACTGGGAAGAGACGCTCACGAGGCACAAGGGGAAGCCAAACTAGAGGTGAGAAGACCAACAGGACAACTCCGGGAAACTTCATCACACAAACCCCCGAGAACGGGACCAGCCCAAGCTGTCTCCTCAGCAACAACCGGGGCCGGTTGATAAAGTCAACACGCTCAGTTTCCAGCAATGAAAATAACTACGTCACCTTCGAGTATTCCGAAACATGGCAAATGTTGCCCGACAACCCAATCCACATAACACAACCCACCCAACGTAGTACCTCTAATCAAATTCAGAATGTACACCAAAGCCACTGCGCGACGGCTTTCATCACACCGCCCAGGCAAGTCCATAATGCCGTGGGCATACACCATAGCAAACATCAAGGCGAAGCAGACAGCATACGTGAGTTCCTGGCTGAAGAACTCAAAAAGTTCGAGACGATGACCGGAGTGACTAATGTGACCGAGCATAGGATCAATATGACGGACGACCGTCCATTAAAACAGCGTTATTTTCCACGCAATCCAGCAATGCAGAGCATCATAAATACTGAGATCGACGAACTCCTTGCGAAAGGGTGCATCGAGCCATCTTGCAGCCCACACAGTGCACCGATCGTATTAGCCCGGAAGAAGAACGGTAAGTGGCGGTTATGCGTAGACTATCGGCAGCTCAACGTCCGATCGGTTCCCGACGCATACCCCTTACCAAGGATACAGCACATTCTAGACAAGTTACGGAGGGCGAAGTACATAAGTAGTCTAGATCGCAAGAACGGCTACTGGCAGATACCCATGGAACAAAACAGTCGGCCATATACTGCTTTCACGGTTCCTGGACGCGGTCTATTCCAATGGCGGGTTATGCCTTTCGGGTTACACCCCGCACCGGCAACATTCCAAAGAGCGCTCGACCAAGTCATAGGGCCAGAGATGGAACCACATGCCTTCGCATATTTGGACCATATAATTGTTATAGGTTCCACGTTGGAAGAGCACATGCAGAACCTACGAGAAGTTTTGCTACGGCTACAGCACGCAAATCTACGAATAAATCCCGAAAAGTGTGAGTTTTTTAAAAAGGAACTCCGGTACTTAGGCCACGTAGTCAGCGACAAGGGAATCCACACTGACCCCGAGAAAGTTGCCGCTATATAGGAGCTCAAGCCACCGAATAACGTCAAGGAGGTACGTCAATACTTGGGGATAGCATCCTGGTACCGCCGCTTCGTACCTGACTTCGCCACGGTAAGTCAACCGCTAACTGCGTTACTTAAGAAGGGAAAACATTGGAGATGGGAAGCTGAACAGCAAGAAGCCTTCGAAACCCTTAAACAAAAGCTCACTGAGGCCCCTATTCTCGCATGTCCAGACTTTACAAAGAAATTTACCCTGAAGACGGATGCAAGCAACTACGGCCTGGGAGCGGTACTAACACAAGACTTGGGGGACGGCGAACGCGTGATTGTATACGCTAGTAGGAAGCTCAACAAGGCAGAAGCCAATTACTCGCCCACTGAGAAAGAGTGCCTTGCCATCGTCTGGGGAATTCGCAAAATGAGGCCTTACTTAGAAGGCTACCGTTTCAACGTTATAACCGACCACATGTCACTGAAGTGGCTTAACTCCATCGAGAGTCCGTCAGGTCGAATTGCACGATGGGCTTTGGAGCTGCAACAACATGCCTTCGATATCGAGTACAGGAAAGGGAAACTAAACATGGTGGCGGACGCACTATCCCAACAACCATTGGAAACCCTACTACAGACCACGACTACGGATCTACAATGCAAGTGGTGGCATCGACGCGTAGGTGAAGTACGCGCCAACCCAGGAAAGTACACAGATTATACGTTACAAGACGGGCAACTCTATCGTCACATCCCCTGCAGATCACACGACGAAGAAACTGTACCGTGGAAGTTATGCGTCCCCACGCCGCTCCGAAAGCGGGTGTTACAGTAAGTATAAGGAGGGACAGCAGAAACCAGCCGGGAAAATGCTCTCGCAGGTAGCACAGGAACCCTTCTCGACTGTCTGTGTTGATTTCATTGATCGGTAACACCATGCTATTGGTGTTCTTCGACCGCTTCAGCAAGTGAGTAGAGTTAATCCCTATGAGACGACCTACTGCCGAGGGCCTCCCCCGCGCTTTCAGAGAACGAATCATCGCAAGATTCGGCGTACGCAAAATACTAATCTCCGATAACGGCGTGCAATTCACTAGCACCACGTGGAAGCGTTACCTCCAAGAGATAGGGGTTCGCCAGCAATTCACGGCACCGTATACACCCCAAGAGAACCCTACAGAGCGCGCTAACCGGACCGTCAAAAGGATCATAGCGCAACTTACCAAATCGAGACACCAGCGATGGGACGACCTCCTGCCCGAAATCGAGCTAGCCATAAACACCAGCGTTACAGCCTCAACCGGCTATAGTCCGGCCTTTTTGGTACAAGGACGCGAGCCACGACTACCGGGGGCACTCTACGACGAGATAAACGTCGGAACTGGTACGAATCCCACTACCGCAGAGGAGAAATCAAACCGGATGCAGGAGGCATTCAAGATAGTAAGGCAGAATATGGAACGTGCAGCTACAGACCAAGCGCGACATTACAACCTTAGGCGGAGGAAATGGACTCCCGAAGTTGGCGAACTAGTCCTCGCAAAGGAGCACACCTATCGAAGGCCACAGAGGGCTTTGCAGCAAAACTGGCACCAAAATACGAGGGTCCGTACCAAATCTTAAAGTACGTGTCACCAGTCATCGTCCAGCTAAGGAAAACCAACGGAGGGAGGGAGAAAACGGCGAACATCAGCGAATTGAAAACATACCACGCGCCCGAGACCGCAGAACCATAACCAGAACCACGGAAAAAAAAATAACAACATCCAGCATGAGGGAAAAAAAATTTGAATTAAATAAAATGTAAAACTCAAGAAGGACTCAGCAGTTAGCAACACAAGTCATTCTATCACCAACCATCGGAGTGCCAACACCTATCGTGATCAAACCAAGTGAAAGGAAAAAAAGTATAAACTATTATCAACAATGGAGCTTCAAAGCAAATGGATTAAAAGTGTAAAACGCGTACGTGAGCGCATGGAAGAGGAGGAAGCGAAACGGCCTAGGGCCATGATGCTAGGGTTGGTGGGTGAAACCAACCGGAACGCCAACTCAGTTCGCGAAGACGCTACACACGCAGCTGACCCACCATCTCAATATTAGACGTCACAATCCAGAGTAGACGCGGACTGAGGTGTACTTGAGGCGATAACCTGTTCTGCCACAGTCAGCCGTGGATACGCACTTTATCGACGCGAGTGCAGAGTGAACGCGAGTACAGTTGCAACAGCATAACGTAGCAGAGATAACGGGCCGCAAATAAAACCGTAAGGCCGTCAACGTAATACCGCAAAGCACGATAACGCCAACCAAGAGGAGCAGCGAGATTACCACCACAACTGCATACCAGTACGGAGTCACGGCAAAGATCGGATCTACGCTGGGTAGTGATAGCTAGTAACTGGGCTTTACCAATATTGGACATCACAATCCAGAGTAGACGCGGACTGGGTTGTACTTGAGGTGTGCTGGATTTTCCCCGCCCATTATACACCTAAGGCCGCGCTCCGCCGTTCAGCCAAAACCCACCGTGGTGTCGCGCAGCAGAGGTAGCCGGCGCAGCCAGTCAACGCCAGCGAGCGCGTCCACGGTAAAACGCGGACAGAGCGGCGTCAACGCCAGCACGCGCGGCCAAGCGCCTACAGCTAACGCCTTCCGCCACACGCCGACAGAGCGACGTCAACGCTAGCAGCACAGAGCCACGCTAACAAGAGGGATAACAGGGTACGGCAAGCCGTTATCAAGAGAAGAGACCCGTTATCACGCCAGATATCTAGGTCCCAAGCCAACAGTACCGCTATCGAGAGTACGAGTTATCGAATTATTTGAAATTTATGAATTTTAGTTAAGTTAAGCGGTATTTAATAAAGTTGAGAATATGACTTGCAAAAGGGCCCCAAAGTATAAATTTATTGTACAAGGACCCTGGACACGGCGAGTATACCCCAGCATAAGATAAGAATCACAGGGGCAGGGAAAAGCTTCGTTACAATGCTTTTTTACGATACTCCTGACTGGCGCTATAAAATAATTTTGTAAATAGTTGTGCTAGGAAAATATTAAAAAGAAAAAAATTAAAAACCACCCCAAACATTTTCTTCTGGCTGCGCCCCTGACCTTTGCACAGAACACTGTAAAAGTGTGATAGAAGTATACCCGTGCTACATGAACCAGCTATCGATAAAATGAAAAAAAACACTGTCCCGTTTGCTACGCTATGTGCATGAATAATTAGGTTTCGCTCATCACCCATATTTAATTCTTATTGCAAAATCCAATTTATCTCACCAAATTTATCTGTCAATTAAAATTTTCGTCAGCTGATTTTCAACCAGCTACCCTGTCTAAAGCTTCTACCTTTTTTTACGAAAAACACATTTTTACTTTAGGTTATGTTTGTACGGGAGATACGAGTATGTATATTAAGAGAGTTGAAGAAAATTTCAGATGGTCGAATTTCGACCACGGGCGATCTAGTAATAATAATTCCCATAAACATTTTTTGGCTTCATCTCTATAAGTATCCTCAGTAGTTTGGCCACTATAACGTTTTTTTACAAAATTTAAGATTTAACCACTTAAAAATCAGAAAAAAGTCTATGGATGAAAAAAAGTTAGCCCTCCTACGTTGTAGGAAATTTAATTACGAAACTTTTAAGCGTACACAGAGCAAAAAGTCAAATAAAATGCCCTCAAAATTAGAAGGATTTCTCTATGATATTTTTCCAATAAGATGCCCGTCTTATTATGACTGGGTGTTTCTTTTTAATAAAACTGAGTAGATAATCACATAATATTAAGAAGATTTTCTTTTTAATATTTCAAATTAAAAAAAAATGAACGCTACACTACCATGCCATCGTATACTTAATTTGCCAACGTCTAATTACACCTTTGTTCTTTTTGCCTCACCACATGTTCACTTGCCTTATTGCCTTCACCGCGAATCGAACTAAGAATTATTAACTGCTGAACGGAGATCTCTACCATGATGCTATCGTGTACTTGTGCTTGGTAGCGTCGAATTACACATTTGAAGAAGGCATACCTGAATTTGCATTTTTTTAAAATATATAGTTTTCCTTTTCAATATATTCAATATGAATCTAGTGAAAATAAGAGGATGTTCTCATTAATTTACTTTATACAGATTTTTCTCATAAAAACAATCAGATTTCTTCTAACAATTGAACGTTTTTGACAAAAGTACATAACAAATTCATAAATTAGAAGCTAACTCCCTCTTTTTAGCCGATTTCCTTTTCAATAAATTTGAGAAGAAATTCAAGCTAAAATCTAGAAGATTTCCTAGCACAAATTTCTTCAAATTTGTCCCCACTCCCTCTCCCCGGCCAAAAAGCTTTTTTAGACGTCGATCTCTTTGATTATAGGTGAACTTTTTGGCTCTGTGACAAGACGAAGTACCTACTGTCATCAAAGAAAGAATCGGCCCACCTGCGCCTTGGCAGCCAAGTCACCGTTGATGGCTACAAGTTTGAAACGGTGAGAGATTTCGTCTATTTGGGAACCAGCATTAACACCGAAAATAATATCAGTCTAGAAATCCAACGGAGAATCACTCTTGCCAACAAGTGCTACTTTGGACTGAGTAGGCAATTGAGAAGTAGAGTCCTCTCTCGAAGGACAAAGATCACGTTCTATAAGTCTCTCATCATACCAGTCCTGATGTACGGCTCGGAATCATGGACAGTATCCAGAGAAGATGAGATGGCCCTTGGAGTATTTGAGAGAAAAGTTCTCCGGAAGATTTATGGTCCTTCCCGTGATGCCAACGGCGAGTATCGAAGGAAATTCAACGATGAGCTGTACGAGCTTTACGCAGACCTGACCATAGTTCAGCGGATTAAAGCCCAAAGGCTCCGCTGGCTGGGTCATGTTATGCGAATGGAAAAAGAAGCTCCAGCACAGAAAGTTTTACTATTGACACCCGAATTCGGCAGCAGAGGAAGGGGGAGGCCTCGACTTAGATGGAAACAACAGGTGGAGGATGACTTGTACTCCCTTGGGGTTTCCAATTGGCGTCAGTTATCGCTAAAAAGGAATGACTGGCGTGCTTTGATACGAAACGGACAAAATCGCCTAGGCGGTTAAGCGTCATTATGACGCAAGCAAAGATTAGATTTTTGGCTCTGTGTACCAATACAACATTGTGACGTGCCCTTGACCTTATAAGCACGGTTGCTGTTTGCCTAAAATTTTGCGTACCAAAATTCGTACCAAACGAAAAAAAACGTGCCAAAATAATTTGCTAGCCAAATAATATAACATTTATTAAAGCAATTTTAAGCAGTTCATCTGCTGCCATAATTTAACAAAGAAACGGGTTTTAATATATGTACATATGGTGATTCAAATATAAGAAAATTTGGCAACCCTTAGTGGTCGCTATTTTCCCGCCCTTTCCCAAGTGGTACCACTTCGCTTCTACTGCCAGTAAAGAAGGAGAGTGAAAGAGACACAACATCTGACTAAATAATTTTTTTGTAGTCATTTAAATGTAGTTTTGATCATGGTTTAATAATTATAAGGTTAAGCAGTCCGAGACGTTTTTAACCCTTCTCGGCTTCACGCTCCCATACCGACTACCATTTTTCAAGAGTGTTGCTTCTTGTAAAATTCCTGTGAAAACGGTAGTAAAAACCAGTATTCTTGATACAAACAAAATTGCAACAACACTGAAACTTTTTGACGCTTGTTTTGTTTTTATTTTTCAAAATTTCATATTTTAACTAAATAATATCAATTTTATTTATGTTGCAGCCTTTTCATCCACACACATCATGTGAACCCGAAGCAATGGATATTGCTGAAATGCTACCAGCACTTGAGGCTATGCTACCGCTTACACTGACTCTGTGATAAGCGTTGCGACAGAGTCACAACTACCAGAGCCGCCACCGCCATTGCGAGCCCGTAGCGGGTGGTGTGGAATGCGGTGTACTGCGCGGTGTCAACTGCGATGTTGCCGTGCCATGCCTGCCGAGTCGGAAGATCCACTTATACAAATTTAAGTGACGGACCAGACAGGGTTGCACTGATGTTGCCAGTCGTACTAGCCCGACTTTCTTGGAACCGATTTCTTTGGATTTAAGTCGCCTATTACGACAGATGCAGCTACCTCGGGCATATTCTAAACCCCTAACCCCCAGTGGTTGCTCCACTTTCATTTCGTCTACCTCGCCGTAGTCTGCCACTTAATCTTCCATACCCAATGGTGGTGGTATAGCACCTTAGATCATGCCTGTATCAAAGTCCAACTCGCCCAACTCATTTAGTGATTTCTTTTCGTCGATCGAACGACAGGCTCTGCTTTGTGCAATACCTTGCATGAGCTCGGCAGCCTCCACCTCGACAGCGGAGCCGGGGCGATTTGGTATAACCAGTTGAACCTTCTAGATCATTCTAGGTATGGTTAGGTTAGTTATGAGAGGTGAGAGGTATAATGGGGTTTCTCAGCTACTCCGATGGGGCTTTCTTGTCCTTCCACCGGTAAGGTATTTGGGCCTCACATTTTGACGATAACTCAGTTATCGATAAATTTATCAAAATATATCGATGTCCAAATGAAACCTGGGACCTTCCCCTTTCGTTTGGTACTCATATTGTAGAGAAATGTTAAGGTTTTTGGGCATTCACATTTTGACCGATAACTCAGTTATCGATCAATTTATCGAAATATGTCGATGCCCAAATGAAACCTGGGACCTTCCCCTTTCGTTTGGTACCCATATTGTAGGGAAATGTTAGGTTTTTGGGCACTCACATTTTGACCGATAACTCAGTTATCGATAAATTTATCCAAATATGTCGCTGTCCAAATGAAACCTGGGACCTTCCCCTTTCGTTTGGTACCCATATTGTAAAGAAATGTTAAGGGTTTTCTGCATTCACACTTTGACCGATAACTCAGTTATCGATAAATTTATGTAGGATTTCGGCCGGCCAGTTAAATAAAAGTCCACGTTTAACTTCCCGCGCAGGGATTACACAAAAGTTTATTTAATATTATTGTTTCCTTTGATATTTAACAGAAACTGTCACAGGCGCTCATTGGCGCGGTTATAATGATTTTACATTGAATTTAACTTATTAAATTGTGCAACAGGCACTTAATTTCAGGTTTACAAAAAAGGATGATCTACTGCGTTGGCGGTCGGCAATGTACTCTCTCTTTTCACAGAGCCGTTAGCTCAATTCAACCATCATTTACTGTATTCTCTTTCTTTCGTTACTTCGCTAGTGTTGCATTTTAATAGTAGCTAACACCGACGGCTGGCGCTGCCACCCAATCCTACATTCGGCCCTCCTGACGTATCATTCGGCTCGGATGATGATGCACGAGGAGATTGGAGGTTATGTTCCCAACCTTTTATATGTTCGGCGCAGTGGCGTGCCTTCCATATAAGCCGAAAAGCCCGGCTTGCCTAGCTAATCCTCTATGAGCTACAATATGTTTCAAAAATGTATCGTAACAATTTCTTTTTTAGCGTTTACATTTGGTTTCACTAACTGCCAATAGCATAAACATATACCTACCGCTCTTCCTGCCACCTGTCGGCTGATAGCATAACAATTAACATGCAAATATTTGAGCGCGTATGATGCCATCTCTTACTTTCTTACTTAAAATAGCCTTGAACCGCCTAGGCGATGATGGCCATCTCGCTTTTACTTATTGGCTTTTACCTGGCTTTCAAATCCCTTACTAAAATCTCTTTGTGAAGCATCTGTTTTTTTGAATTTGGAAGAAATTTTGTATGCAACTACGAAGCCAGCTTCGTGCTGTTGTTACTATAAGCTTTAAAGCCAAACTGGATATGTATACACATATCTACAATGTTAACGTGCAAAGCGCTCTACTCAAAAATTACACTAGTTTACAAATAATTAATTTGAAAAAATACCAAGAGATTCACACATATGGGTGAATTGGCACTGGTATGCTGAGCTGTGAACATATTTTTAAAAAAATTTTGTATTGGCAGGTTTTCGAGATATCGGTAATTTTGTGTTTTTTAGGTATCACTTCATTCAAAAAATCGTTTCGCCAAACGTACAAAAGCGAAGAACGGAAGCAATAGCTTGTTCGAAAGAAAATTAAAATACGATTCTAACGACGTATAAAATGTAGTGATAGGTCAAACCATCGCTGAGCAATAGCTGGCCAAAGTCGAAATTTTGTCGAATTTTTACGACTTTTGAAAAAATTTTGATTTTAAAAATGGTTTTTTTGTACGAAGTTGTGAAAATCAGGATAATTTTTTTCTCCCAAAATTTAATACCAAACACTTTAAGCATAATATTATGCAGATCCGAAAGTCGATAAATATCAGATGCAAAAGTCGATAAATATCTATCCTGAACTCTTCTTCTTCGTCTGAAATGTTATTTGGCAGCAGTATGTGCTTTTGTTGGGGTTATAAAGACTGGGGCTTGCCTTGATTGAAACACGTAGGCACGCCACTGGTTCGGCGACCGTTATTGTATTACCGGGACCCTCGTGGTTCCCCACCTTGCGGACCTCGTATCGATCGTGGTTCAGGACCCTGACGACCTTATAAGGACCTAAGAATTCCCCTCTCAACTTCGACCCTGTCCCGAATTGTGTGCGCTTAATGGCGACTAATTCTTCCAACCGATACTTAACCCGCGCTCTACTATTTTTATTAAAAACCCCACGGTGTTCCTGTCGTATCTTGGCAATATTCGGTTCCGGCCTCATGCGGCACTTCTTCCGCCCAGCATCCATCTCCGTGTCGATGCAACTCTTCACTACTTTAACTTCCTTAGTGGACAGCTGCGGTATGTAAAAAGTGCTTCCAACAGCTTTCTGAATTTTTTTTCGCGTGTATTTGCCTTTCTTATCGGCTACCTTAATCACCTCATTTTTCATCGGCGGAGGCACAACATTCAGTTCCTTAATGGGATCTTTATGAAGCGCTCCGCGCTCGTAGTCCTCGAATTCACCCCCACTGAGATGTGACAACTCCATCTCACGCCCTTCACCTTCTACTGCAACTGCCACACACAACGCGCCGAATTCACCGTGACAATCGGACCTGGTAGTTGTAGTAGCCTCAACCAACGTATTCCTAAAAGTTCCTTCTCGCACACGCTTCTTCGGCTTGAACTCAACTAAATCCTCACTAAAAACCAGAGTCACTTGTTTCAGGATATCATTTCCGATCACTGCTGCATATGCCATGTCCCGTTCTTTGACCACGTGGAATTTAACCTTAATTTTTTTTTTTTTTTTTCTTTATTGATAACAAGATTTGGAATTCTACAGATTTTCTCAAAAAAAAACTTGTTTTTGTACGAGAAGATAGCTTAATTTCATTTACACATTTTTGCCATCAATTGTTGTATGAGTTAATAGTAAGATAAAAAAAGAAATTAAAAAAATAAAATAAAGATATGGGACCTTCCCCTTTCGTTTGGTACCCATATTCTAGGGAAATGTTAGGTTTTTGGGCACTCACATTTTGACCGATAACTCAGTTATCGATAAATTTATCGAAATATGTCGCTGTCCAAATGAAACCTGGGACCTTCCCCTTTCATTTGATACCCATATTGTAGGGAAATTTTGAGGTTTCCGGGCAACCACATTTTGACCGATAACTCAGTTATCGATAAATTTATCGAAATATATCGAAGTCTAATGAAACCTTGGACCTTCCCCTTTCGTTTGGTACCCATATTGTAGGGAAATGCTAAGGTTTTAGGGCATTCACATTTTGACCGATAACTCAGTTATCGATAAATTTATCGAAACATATCGAATCCAAATGAAACCTGGGGCCTTCCCCTTTCGTTTGATACCCATATTGTAGGGCAATTTTAAGGTTTTCGGGCAACCACATTTTGACCGATAACTCAGTTATCGATAAATTTATCGAAATATATCGAAGTCTAATGAAACCTGGGGCCTTCTAACCCTAGTTCGGCCGACGATTTATATAACTCATTTGGGCCAACGCAGTCACCCGGGTGACTGTATTTAATAAAATGCAAAGTCAGATGTAAATGAACAACAGTTAAAAACAAGTATGCGGAAATAGTGCAGTTGAGTATATTGTAACATTATCAGCATTTGGTAACCTTATCAGCTTATATATATTCATATCTGTATAGCTTCTGATTTGGTCACCCAGGTGACTACGTCGGTCAGAGCAAGAAAAAAAATTTTCAACTTCTAATATTTGGCTATAAATAAATAGTGCAGTTGAGTATATTGCGAAAATAGTGCAGTTGAGTATATTGTAACATTATCAGCATCTGGTAACCTTATTAGCTGTTATATATACGCATATATCGAGCCCTGTGCGCAAAAAAGACGTAAGAGCCATGATTATCGATTTTAGTTTTTTTTATGAAAATCGATAACTTGTTATCATATGCCCCATCTGCCAAAGTTTTATCGCTGTGAGATGTACCGTTACGAAATTAGAGTAAAAGCAATTTGGACGTAAGTACATGTGTTTTGGTTGTTTACATTTTTGTGCGCGCGAAGTGGCTGTTACGTCTTTTCTTCTTTTTCAAATTAATTTGCAGAAGTGATTGGTTACAAATTTATTCGTTTTTTATTGCGATTTTTTTGATATGGCGTCTTGGCAACCGGAGGTAAATTAGATGTATATTGGAACGATTTTCCGTCATCCCTTGTCAAATTTGGTTTTGTAACAAACCGGTTTCGGCGATCTGCCATCTTCAGTGTTCGATTTCGTTCTGACTTTCTGTCTATCCGTTGTCATGTATTTATGGTCTGGACGCTGTATGCGGTAATGTTAGTACTCGTGTATATGATTCGTGTGTTACGAATGTTTCCGAACAGGTACCTGTAATAAGGGTTGTTTTCGCACTAGTTAAAGTTTTCCAGCACATTTAAGCGTCGGCCTTTTCTTTGTATGTGAAGTGTTTTGGCTGTGTTTTTGATGTTGGCCGGGGAGCATTTGTTTTCGAACATGTGATTTGCATAGTTTGATTCTGGTGTAATGGTGGGTTTCCGTGCTTTCTTGTTGTAGTCCCTGACGTGCTCTCGAAATCGTGTACTTATTTTTCGTCCTGTTTGCCCTATGTAGCTGTGCTGGCACTCGCAGGTAAGCTTGTAAATTCCACTTTCGCTAAACTTTAATTTATATTTTTAGATTATTTGAAAAACATTTTAGTTGATATAAAGAATCATTTTCAGACTTCAAGTAAAAGAGCTATTGTTCCATACAGTGATAGCGATACAGACCATGTAGCTGAGGAATTCGTAACCGCAGACACGATAGAAAATATTGAAATGGAGACATGCGTTGGAAAAAGAGGTTACAAAAAGCGCAAACCATTACCTAAAAGGCTACAAAATGCTAAAAAGTGCGACAGAAGTGTTCTTCCGAACCCATGTGCCAATAAGCAATGTCCCAATATGTGCAGCGAGAAGTTCACCGTTAATCGAGCATTTTTGGGGAATTGGCAACAAAATAAGACAAAAGGACTGGTTGCTTTCGTGCATGATTAGCAAAGACGTCAAAAGGCGAAGAGGAGGTAGTCGAAAAAAGCAGGTCAGCTATAGTTATGGAATAGATTACAAAAATGTTTACCATAAAGTATGTCAACAATTTTTGCTAAGTACTCTTCACATTGCTCAAAAAATGTTAATATTAGCAAGAAATAATAAAAGTTGTTTGAAAACCTGTAGCGAAAATGTAGTAAAGAGATTAAAGCCGTACAACAAATCTTGTGACGAAGACTTAGCAATTGTTATGTCTTTTATTGAGCAGTTGCCAGCAGTTCCTACGCATTATTGTCGCAATAAAAGCAACAAACTGTATCTTCCTCAAGAATTTCGCAACGTTAAAGGAGGATATAAGGGCTATACTGAATATCTTAAGAGCATAAATAAAGAGTCGGCTAAAGGGTCCTTTTATGTTTTTCGAAATATTTTCAAAAATCGCTTTCATATCGGGTTTTACTTGCCCAAGAAAGATAAATGCGTAACTTGTGAAAAGTATAGTAACTCGAATAATGATGCAAGGCATATCCTGGAGCAAACCGAACAATATAAAAATCACAATAACGAAAGCATATATGAGAATGGCACCAGAAATGGGTACTGCTTTTTGTGGGGGGAAGCTGATGGCAAACGAGGCTTCAACGAAATTTCCACTATTATCATGCCCTACCTTCAACTTTTGGATGAAAAACAAACACACTCCTCAATTAGTCTTTACTGTGATAGTTGTGCAGGTCAAAATCGAAATCGAGCTTTGCTAGCTACTATAATATATTTCCTTGAAAACTCAAATTTTATCAACAAAAGAAAAGTTACATATTTACTACCTGGACATACTATGATGCCCGTTGATTCCATACATAGTACCATAGAATCATTTGTTCGAGATAGGACTGTTTGGGCTCCAAGTGAATGGTACACAATGATATCTGGCGCCAGAACTAAAGCTGGAATTATTGGTGATGTTTGTCGTAACGCTGTAGTCGTATCCAATCAGGTGATTCAACCAACCTTATGGGATTTAATGCAATCGATTATTGGTGCCATATCGTAACGCTAAGGTCGTAACCGGATCGCAGCCAACCAATTGGTTTTTGGTTTTCCGCGGTAACGATAAACAGCTGATTACCTTTTTGCTTATTGCTTACAAGTTTTTGCAGTCAATCAGCTGTTTACGGTTACCGCACCAATAATCGATAAAAATGTATCGCATAGGGTTGCGTTAGGGATACGACTACAGCGTTACGACAAACATCACCAATAATTCCAGCTTAATCCAGCGAAATATGAATGTATTATAATGAATCACTGGGATTTTAAAGATTGGAAATCATATTCACAAGCAATGTTTCCCAATTCAAAATCAATATCGTTTCCAGCTTTACGCTCAGCAACATTTGAAAAAAATAACCCAATTATTAAACTTAAATATGGATTTTTTGATAACTCCGAAACTCAGGATTATGATTTGGACTCAATTGCACGATCTAGGCGTAATGCTGCTTTAATAGCAAGTGGGCCACTTCCTCTTTACAAGAATAAGTTAAAACTTTCATCTAAAAAGTTCAAGGATTTAAAAAGGCTTTGCGAAAATAATACTATACCTCAAAACTTTCACAACGAGTATTTAGCTCTGCAGTACGATGAGTGCGTTGTGGACTGCCTTCCCGAGACAGACCAGGAATAATAAAAGAAATGCACAGCAAACTAACTTTCGCTAAAATTTTATTGAACGTAACAGTTAAATTATCGAACTTTTCGTTGAGGTTGTGAGGGCAAAAAATACGTATTGGCAGAAAATGTCCTTGAGTTTCATAAATGAAAATGAAATTAACTGCATTATAATATAATATTATGGCGATATATAAATTGGATGCAAAGAAAACGGAAAACACCTCATGTAAAACTTTGTTTTTGGCTCTTACGTCTTTTTTGCGCTCAGCACTCGATATTTTTTAATGAAAACTATTAAATTTAGCATAAAAGACTTAATTTTGCGTATCGAGGCACAAACAATGTGAAAAATAAAAAAAAGAGCAGAAAACCAACATTTGTTAAAAATTTTTTTGGACGTAACAGCCAAAATATCAATTTGTCCACCGATATCGTGAGGGCAAAAAAGACGTATGCGCCAAAAATTACCCTAAAATTATATATATGAAAATGGAATTAATTGCATTATGTGTGTTGGGCTAAATGAAAGCTAAGTACCAAATTTCATGGCAATATGTAAATTGGATGCAAAGAAAACTGAAAAAAACCTTCTCCTGTAAAATTTCTTTTTTGGCTCATACGTCTTTTTTGCGCACGGGGCTCGATATATATTCATATCTGTATAGCTTATGATTTGGTCACCCAGGTGACTACGTCGGCCAGAACAAGAAAAAAAATTTCAACTTCTAATATTTGGCTATAAATAAATTCTTTAAACTTTGTTTTGTATTTTTTCTACTTGAAATTCATTATTCTTAGATGTCAGGGAAAATAAGCTAACTGAGTTGATTAAAAATTGGTCTATTCGTGCCTCAAATGTGAAATAGTCACCCGGTGACTCGTCGGCCGAACTAGGGTTAAACTATATTTATTTTTTACTTTTACTTTTAGATTTCAAGGATAGAATAAATAACACTTATATTAACAATGACGAGAAACTGATCTCCTTCGATGTAGTTTCACTCTTCCCAAGCATTCCGATACAGTTAGCACTAGACGTTATATTAGAAAAATGGACAATTATACAACAATATACAAAAATACCAAAGAAAATGTTTATGGAAATAATAACTTTTTGCATTAAAGATAGTCGATATTTCAAATACAAAAATACAATATACACGCAATTAAGAGGTTTACCAATGGGATCACCATCCTCCCCAGTGATAGCCGACATCATTATGGAAAAACTACTAGAAACCACATTAGGAAAATTAAGTCGGAAACCACGACTACTTACAAAGTATGTCGATGACTTATTCGCGGTAGTGAACAAAAATGATATACAAAACACACTCGAGGCTCTTAACTCTTTTGATAGACACATAAAATTTACAATCGAAGAAGAACAAGATGGAAAATTAGTATATTTGGACTCCGTAGTTAACAGACATGGCAACCATCTAAAATTAAAATGGTATAAGAAACCGACTGCATCAGGACGAATCGTAAACTTTAATTCCAAGCACCCAAAGCCGATGATTATAAATACAGCAAGGGGCTGTATACGCAGGATGATGCAGACTTCAGACGAAATGTACCATTAGGATATAGAAAAAGAAATAATGAAATTGCTACGAAACAACGACTTTCCAGTTAAAATTATTAAAACTTTGCTAGGGAGATATAAAAATAAAAATAATGACAGCGAAAATATGCCGAAAAATCCCAGGATCTATAAGTCGGTATCATATATACCTCAACTCTCACAGCGGCTAACTAATTTGGATTGCTATGACAAAGAAATGATAAAAATAGCACGCAAACCGACGAATACTTTAAAAAACTTTTTCAACAAAACAAAATCAGCAGTGCCTCTAACGGAAAAAAGCAATGTGGTATATGAAATACCATGCCACGGTAACAGCAACGAAACATGTAAAAGTGTATACGTAGGAACAACAAAGTCGAAGCTTAAAACTAGCATTTTACAACATAAATCCGATTTTAAACAATGCCACCAAGGTAACAACCACAAAACAGCACTCATGGCCCACTGTGCAAACAGCTGGCACGAGCCAGATTTCAATAATACGAAAAATCTCCACCAAGAACAACAATACAGCAAGCGCTTCACGCTGGAAATGCTATATATTATAAACACCCCAACTAACAGACGAATTAACTACAAAGCATATTGTAATAAATCTGCGCACCTATACAAAAATTTACTGAACTACAAACAGACAGTACACAACTCCACGTCACACGGTACGGACGTGTAAATAAAATGTATGTGATAATGAAATGTTAGATTTTTATGATGATTTTTTAATTTTAAACAATTTTATTAGATTTTATTTTTTGTAACAATTTTAATCTTAACTTTTTATGTTTTATGTTTGTCAACAGTCTACCCCGAAAACGGTTACCGTTGTGTAACCGAAATATATTGGTGAAAAAAGAAAATTTATGAGTTTTATTCAACACTGACCTAAAGCCGGCAAAACCAAAAATTCGTTTTACTTTTTAGTCAAATGTCCTATGAAATTATCGACAAATTTATCGAAATATATCGTAATCCAAATGAAAGCTGTGGCCGTCCCCTTTCGTTTGATACCCATATTGTAAGAAATTTTAAGGTATTTGGGCCTCACATTTTGACGATAACTCAGTTATCGATAAATTTATCAAAATATATCGATGTCCAAATGAAACCTGGGACCTTCCCCTTTCGTTTGGTACTCATATTGTAGGGAAATGTTAAGGTTTTTGGGCATTCACATTTTGACCGATAACTCAGTTATCGATAAATTTATCGAAATATGTCGATGCCTAAATGAAACCTGGGAAGGTCCCCTTTCGTTTGGTACCCATATTGTAGGGAAATGTTAGGTTTTTGGGCACTCACATTTTGACCGATAACTCAGTTATCGATAAATTTATCGAAATATGTCGCTGTCCAAATGAAACCTGGGACCTTCCCCTTTCGTTTGATACCCATATTGTAGGGAAATTTTAAGGTTTTCGGGCAACCACATGTTGACCGATAACTCAGTTATCGATAAATTTATCGAAATATATCGAAGTCCAAATGAAACCTGGGGCCTTCCCCTTTCGTTTGATACCCATATTGTAGGGAAATTTTAAGGTTTTCGGGCAACCACATTTTGACCGATAACTCAATTATCGATAAATTTATCGAAATATATCGAAGTCCAAATGAAACCTGGGGTCTTCCCCTTTCATTTGATACCCATGTTGTAGGGAAATTTTAAGGTTTTCGGGCAACCACATTTTGACCGATTACTCAGTTATCGATAAATTTATCGAAATATATTCCCATTGGGCTGGGGTTTTGAAATTTTCACCATCGTTCAGGTTTCGCTGACAATTTATTATGACAATTATACAAAAAACAAAAATCCAAAATATTGCTGTAATTGCAAAAGTCCCATTTATCGGCCTATCTTCCTTATTGCTATCTGAATGTTTCGTACACATGCTACATATAATGCGCATGCTATAATGCGTTTTCAGCGCCATAAACAGCGTCGAAATTTCGAATATTTCATCTGCATACATTTAGGCGCAGTCACTCTTGCACAAAGGAAAGATAATGTGCTTTATAATGCTTAAAAAATAATAATTTTATTCATGTAACCATAGACACACCGCGTAAAGGGTGTAAACGTAGAAAATTGTCGAATAAGTAAATGAACTGTCAAAATTGTTATGGAACGAAGTTTACACAAATTCGGTAAACTTCCGCGAGGAGTTTAGTGTGTAAACACCTCGAAAAATTACCCAATTCGATTACGGTGTTCGACATGCAGTTTTTCAAAGCAGTCAATGCACTAGACAAAAATAGAAGAATATGCTAAAAAATGGGTCAAAAATTAAATTAATAAGAATTTCAAAATAAAAAGTATTCACATAAATTTATCTATATCGTTCATCTAACTGAGCTGTTAAATGTATATATTTATGCTTTCGTTAAGTTATATGGTTACATGAGTACCACTAATATGACACAGAATATCCAATTACAATCTTAGAAATTTTCACAGACTCACAACTAAAAAGAATAAAATAAAAAATAGAATAAAAAAATATTTTTAATTTAAAATGTTTTTAAAATGAACTAAAAACTGGAAAATAATTTCCCCTCTGCCTACACAGATTCTTCACCACGTAAAGCTTATCTGGAACATTTGTGAGTGGGAATTCTTATAGGTATTTAATAGTACTTGGACTTTGAAATGTATAAAAACTTTGGCGCACGCTAAAGATGATCGCATTAATTTCTAACATTTCTTATTACCGATATGAGCTTTAAAAAAAAAAAACATCTTTTCACGATATAGCAAGCGCCAAATGTTTTTATAAATTTCAAACTCCAAATACTATTTAATACCTATCTAAGCTGGAGTTAATCGGTGGGCGGCGAGCAGTTTATTATTATTGTTGTTGCTATATTATATGGTTGAGGGAGTTGGCCGGGGTTGCCGGTTCGAATCCCACCTCAACCAAAGTCTTTTTAATTTTATTTATTTTATTATTTTTATATTCCATCAAGTCTCATGGACTGTGTTTGGTTCTTTTTAATTATTGGTATGTACCATCAAGTCTAGTGGACTGTGTTTTAGTATTGACACTCTGTATGTATTAATTGGGGCGAGCACTTTGGCTCTGAGAATGCATCGTTGGCTATTCTCACTTCCTTAGAAAACCCTTCAAAATTGTTGGTGGTGAGCACTTGGGCTCTGAGGCATTGGCGACATTGGCTTACCTCATTTTACTTATGAAAAACCACGTTTTGTGACTGCGACTATAAGCTATGTATTCCGAATATTCCATAAATTATCTGCGTATTACAATAATATGTAATGCAGATGAAATAAACGAAACCATGTTATGTCGCTTAAACAATACCTATAAGAATTCCCACTCACAAATGCTCCAGATAAGCTTTACGTGGTGAAGAATCTTTGTAGGCAGAGGGGAAATTATTTTCCAGTTTTTAGTTCATTTTAAAAACATTTTAAATTAAAAATATTTTTTTATTCTATTTTTTATTGTAGTTTACGTCGGGAACTCTTGCCGATTTCTAAATGTCTTGCCTCACTGAAGTCTTACTACTGGCAACGCTGTATCATGTGACAACTCCGTCATATGTATGTATGTATAGATTAGGGTGATTCAATAAAAAGTTTTAGTTTTTTTGGGTCTTACCCCTTCAAATTTAGTAAATGATGAGAAAATAAGCCTGCAACTTACCCCTTACCTACTTAAAATAGCCTTTAACCACCTAGGCAATTTTGGCCTTCCCTTAGGGGTCGCTTTTTCGCCTTTCCCATAATTTTTTTACGGAAAAAAATGGAATTCTTTTAAAGGTGAGTTTTCTTATAATTTTTGAAATCCTTTGGAAAAACAAATCCTTAAAGTGGAGGTTTTTAAGTTTAAAAACCGTTTTATATTATGCGATTATCATTACTATTAAACTAACTACAACCATTTAAAAATGTTTATATTTTGTATGTGTTTCTTGCAATAGTACAAAACTCAGTCATTCAACATCAAAAAAATAGAAAAGGCTTATGTAAATGTGTTCCTTTCTAAAAAAAAGAGGGGACCCTTTTTTCTGCTGGGACCCTTTTTGAAAATTTTCAGCGGCAACACTATGCCTTCACAGCTGTCAAAATCTGCTTAACCTTGTATTATTGAACAATGGTTTTGCTATTTGTAGCAGTATCATTGGAGTTGTGTTGCAGTTAAAATGGCAAAAGCGTACCAAATTTGGAAGTTGCGTACCAACGTAACCGGAGAAAAAATTCGTACCAAAAATGGTACATTTCGGCCAAAACGGCAACCGTGCTTATAAGCCACGTTTTATTAAAAGTCCTCAATCAAAATTTTTTATTTTTACCCGACAAATTTTCATATTCTAGACATTAATTCCTATGTAGAATTTTCTGCTGATTGCGAATATGAATGTAATCATTTGGTTTAAAAGTAGAACAGTTTGCAAGATATCTAGAAATTTCAGTTTTTGAGATAAGTTAAAAAGTTGGATTACTCATCTGTTAATATTTTCGCTATTACCTTCTCGATTTTTATGAAATTGGTTTCGTTTTGAGGAGATGAAATACCCTTTCAACCAATGCAAAACTAATTAAAATCGGCATTAAGGTGATTGAGTTATTAGGAAAAAAAATTTTTTTTCTTCATCCAAATTTTCAATTCCTTTTCGGCCAACTGCTTTACCAAGGACTTCGGAAATAAGCTATCATAAGCGACTTTGGTTGGTTCCTTCTTCGAGAAGCATAAAATGTAATACAAAGGTGAAAACATAGCTGGGGAACTTCGATTAGAATTAGTATTACGATTAGAATGGCTATTGCCGATTAGCGACGATTAGCATATCTAATCAAAACTAATCAAAAAAAAAAAAAAGATTAGTTTTCTCGATTACTTTTTATTAGATAATCGAGAAAACCAATCAATTTTTTTCTTTTTATTACTTTTGATTAGATATGCTAATCGTCGCTTATCGCCAATTCTAATCGTAATGATTACTATTTCCATTCTAATCGTAATGATTACTAATTCTAATCGAAGTTCCCCAGCTATGGGTGAAAACTATCAACTTTTAAACACTTTTTATATACATAATTTTAACTCCGCTGTAATTATTTTAATATTTAAGATAATCGCACATGGCTTAGCATTTTGGAAGCTTCAAAGCTTCAACTTTAAGAGTATGTAAGCTTTAAGAGTATGTAAAAATATTTTGAAAAAAGTTTCAAAAATTAAAAGAAAATTCACTTTGAAAAAAAAAAATACATTTTATATACATAATTTTAACTCCGCTGTAATTATTTTAATATTTAAGATAATCGCACATGGCTTAGCATTTTGGAAGCTTCAAAGCTTCAACTTTAAGAGTATGTAAGCTTTAAGAGTATGTAAAAATATTTTGAAAAAAGTTTCAAAAATTAAAAGAAAATTCACTTTGAAAAAAAAATGCCATTTTTTCCCATACAAAATGTAACCCCTAAGGGTTAAGTTAGAGCGCTAATTTTTTGCAAGGCTTATTTTCTCTCTCTGCGGCCGCCGTGGTGTAGCGGTTAAGTGTTCGGCCTTCTACACCAAGTCGTGGCGGTTCGATGCCCGGCAAAACCAACATCAAAAATTATTTAGAAAAGGAATTTTTCTAAACGGGGTCGCTCCTCGGCAGTAGTTTGGCAACCTCTCGGGGTGTATTTCTGCCATGAGAAGCTTCTCAGCTAAAAATTCATTTGCTTTGCAAGTGCCGTTCGGAGTCGGCAAAAAACTGTAGGTCCCGCCAACTTGTCGGAAAACTCAAAAGCAACACACCACAAGTTGGAAAGAGAAGCTCGGCTAAAATCTCGTTAGAGGTTATGATAACCTGTTGGTATATCGTCGCCATTAGTTTTTTTTTCTCATCAATACATAAAGTTTCAGGGGGTAAGACCGAAAAAGACACATTTTTTTTTTTTTAAATTTGAATCACCCTAGTATTCATGTAATACCAAAAGGCTATATATGTCCCTTCCTCTGATAGACTCTCACCTCTGTTGTATCCATCAGATTCCTAGTTAGGTCCATGCATAAGAAGCAAATGATCCCAAAATCGTCTCAAATTGGCCCCAAAATAGTCTTAAAGTGATCCCATAGTGACCTAAAGCGACCCCAAGGGATCCCAAAGTGACCTCAACGCAAACCATTTGCGTTTCATCCAGTAATTCAATACAACTATTCGAATAAACGAATAAATAATTCGAATAAATATTATTCGAATTTTTTATTCGCGTCGAATAAAAGAGTTGTTTATTCGAATAATTTTTATTCGAATAGTCCCACCCCTACTTCGAATGCATACATTTTCAAATACACCCCCATATATGTATCGTGACCTTAGTCTATAAACTTAAAAGCTATAAAATTCAAAAGCTTGTGCGAACAAAATCTGGAGCTCTAATGTATACTATTCACACAATAGATCGTGTAAATGGTCACGGTGTAACAAGGCCTTATAATAATAATAATGTATACTATTCTTCTTCTGATTTTGTTATAATTTCCCAATATGTTAATTTATTCATACAAAAACGTTAAGAAAGACTCGTGTTTTTTAAATGAGTGGGTTGGGGTCTACTAAGAATAAAGGTCTCCACAAATTTCAACCACTACTTATGTTTTTATTAACATATGTCAACAACGATTGTGCTTTATTTTAAATCCATATCAAAATCAAATAAATTAGTTTTTTTGCAGAACCGACTAAATTTTTGAAATCTCCGTAAAGTATTCGCTTAGAGAGTAAAGGTTCGACAAATTTTAACTTTAAATTCAATTTTCTGAATACTTACCAACAATTATATGCCATATTTTACTTTTATATAATAACGTGCACAAATACGGGTTTCTTTCAACGGGTACCCGTTACGAAAAAGCCGATTGCATTTTTATAATAAGCGTTATATAGAAACTTTAGGTGTAAGGTTTCGATAACTTCTGACAACTCCTTCATGTTTTAGTAAACACCACAATCAGCAATGATTATGCCTTATTTGTCTTTCATATAGTAATGTGAAAAATTTCCGAAATCGATTTAATTTTTGAAATCAGCATGGCTTAGAACTTTTAGGTATAAAGTCTCAACATTCTGACGAGTACTTCGCTTTTTATAAACATATGTATACGATGTTTATGGCTTATTTTACGTTTTTATCAAATTGAAAAAACAAAAAAAAAAATTGAAAAACGGATTTTTTTTATGAAAATGGAGTGATATAGTCCTTTGAGGTGTAAAGTTTCGGCCCATTCTGATGACTCATTCTACGTATATCAGCACATGTCCACAATGACTATTTTCACACAAAAATGCAAGAAAAACTGGGTTTTCTCGAAATGAGTAACCGGTACAGAAAATCCGATTTCATTTTTAAAATTAGCGTGGCATAATAATTTAATGTGTGAAGTTCCAGCCAATTCTGCCCACTTCTTCTATTTTTGTTCATCATTTGTATGGAGTCGCGGCACTGTGTGGCGCGCTAAAAATTTTCTTAATTGAATTACCTTTGGTATAAGAGGGCTAACTTTTTTTCGTCCATAGACTTTTTCTGATTTTAAAGCGGTTAAACAAAATTTTTTTTTTTTTTTTAATTTTTTTTTAACGTTTTTTGACATAGTGGCCAAATTACTGAAGATACTTATAGAGATGAGAGCAAAAACTGTTATACAATACATGTATAATTCAACAGTTTAAATCGAAAAAATGAAAAATGTGAATTTAATTTTTTTATTCAACAGGGACTTTTTAACTTTTATGAAATGTGCAGGATGCCTACGTTCTCTTCGGACATATTTGAAGTTTTACTGGAAAACTCAGATTTGATATCTGTACTGAAAGAGTTTTCATATTTAATCGAAAGTTCTGTAAAAGATCGAGTGCTTCAAACTCCGCCAAAATGTGAAAATTGTTTACCTATTCATTATGATTGCAATCATGCTAAAATTGCTATTTTATTTTCTGGAGGCATTGATTGCTCAATTCTTGCAGCTATATCAAGCAAATATATTGATGAAGGTGATCCAATAGATCTTATAAACGTGGCATTCCAAAAAGTAGATGATTTTGGAGAAACAAGTTGGGACGTTCCTGATAGACTTTCAGCTAAAAGTTCTCTTTTGGAGCTACAAAAATTATACCCTGAACGGTAAGTAAACGAAACGTAAACAATAGCTGCAAAGCAAGTTGTTTCGTACATATACATTTTGTAAATTTGTTTAAAAAACAAATTGGGTAAACTGGGGGAGCTTCGTCTTTAAGGCACATTGAAGTAATATTAGGAAACTCAAATGTGAAATATAAAAAATACAAAATTTTGAAAAATGGTATTGCGTTCTATACATTTTTAAAAATGTAAGGTAAAAATATTAGGAGAGCATTCGCATATAAAAAAAAATGTATGTGATTTGACAGCTTATATATAGAGTAACCCCCCAATTATTTGCTCAAATATTGGGATGGTATACTAATTTGTAATTCTGTGTTTTTGCAATTCTTCCTTCCAAACTTCAAACAGGTACAAAAAATTACAAAAAACTTAAAAGAGGGCACTAAAAATAATTTAATGATGGATCACAACGACCGAATAAAAGTTATTTTTTAACATTTTTCAAAGTTATGGCATAAACCGTTTCACGTAATTATTTCGGTTTTTGCTCGTTCTTTCTTTGTTAAAAAGCCGATATTGCCTATTTTTTTAAATAGATTCGCATTATCTTCACTTTATGCTGAACACATATATTTGCATGAAGAGCTGCACACGAATCGGCAGCTGCACGAAAGTGGCAAAGCATGAAAGCTACATGCTGCACAGCGTATGACAATGCTGGTCGCCAGGCGTCGTACGCTTAGAAAAGAGGAAGAAGAAGCATTTGTTTACATTTTTCATTTTCGATTTTTGTGTGCCGTGGCTTTGCTTTCTTTTTTTCAAATAAAATTAATTGTTTCTTTTGAAAGAAAAAATAAAAAATTTGGACAATCGGAAGAAATGTGTGTTAATAATGTGCGGACAATTTATTAATTAATTAAAATTGCAATTTTGACAGTTCTTTGTGTGCTTTTTTTTATGCAGAGTCGTGTGCAGATCTTGAGACGCAGGGAAATTCGTGTTCAGTGAAATGTCGAGTACACGTCTATGACGATGCGCTTCGTCTGCGGACTGCCTTAAATAGAAAGGGGTGTCATATTGGTATGGTGGGTAAAGATTTTATTAGAAAAGTTCTTAATTATGTTACACAATTTAAATAAACATAGAGTGGTGTGTGATGAAATAAATCCAGAATAGAAAGTGATTTTATTCTTAAAATATATTTATTTATGTGTTTAACCACTATTTTTTTATTTTCAAAGAGGAATTTCGTTTCTTTGACATTGTTACTGGAAAAAAGTATGAAGAACACTCGTACGTCTTGCGTTTAGAAAAACAAAACAAAATTTATTTCTATTTTGTATTTTTGTTATATTATTATTATTTTTTATTTTTATTATATTTATTTATTCTAGCATTCTTTGCAATTTTTCACGTGCAGTAGTTTCAGTAATTTTTAGACTTCGTCCCATGCAAAAACTTCAGCCGGACACCTCAAAACTAGGGAAGTTTCACTAATTTTTACTGCGCTTTCACACGTTTAAGCGGGTTTGACAAACTTCGGCCACTTTTAAATAGTAGATCTTCACACATGTGTCGTAGTAGAATCAAGCATTTCCAGACTTCATCCCATGGCAAAAACTTCAGCCAGACACCTCAAAGTTCAGGAACTTTTATTTTCCTATAATTTGCTTTCTCTTGTTTGTCCCACTTTTACTGCTTTGAAATGACGGATATTTTCACATGTTTTGTAGGGCACTACCCTTAAGTAATTTCAATCATTTCTACACTTCGTCCCATGGTAAAAACTTCAGCCAGACACCTCAAAGCTCGGGATTTTCACAAATTTTTACAGAGATTTCACTTGTTTCAGCAGATTTCTCCAACTTTAACTACGTTTAAACGGCGGATCTTTTCACATGTGTCGAATAACACTACCCTTAAACAGTATCAGGCATTTCCAGACTTTATCCCTTGAAAAAAAGTTAACCCAGACATCCCAAAGCACGGGGACCTTTCATCATTTTTAATGTGCTTTCACATGTCAAATGGGCTTACCCAACTTTGGCTGCTTTTAAATGGCGGATCGTTACACATGTATCGCATAACACTACCATTAACTATTATCAGGCATTTTTAGACTTCGCCCCATGACAAAAACTTCAGCCAGCCACCTCAAAGCTGAGGAAATTTCAGAATTCTTGCTGCGATTTCACATGTTTGAGCGCGTTGGTCTAACTTTGGCTGTTTTTAAAGGGCATATAATTTCACATTTGTCATGGAACACCACCCTTAAGTGGTATCAGGTACTTTTGGACTTTGCCCCATGACAAAAGCTTCAGCCAGACACCTCAAAACTGGGGAATTTTTATAATTCTTACTGCACTTTCACATGTTTAAGCGAGTTTGTCCAACTTTGGCTGTTTTTGAAACGCAGATCTTTACACATGTGTCGTAGAACACTAACTCTAAGTAGTATCAGGCATTTTTAGACTTCATAACATGGAAAAAACTTCAGCCAGACACCTCAAAACTGAGGAATTTTTATAATTCTTACTGCACTTTCACATGTTTAAGCGAGTTTGTCCAACTTTGGCTGTGTCATAGGAGATAACGCTTAAGTGGTATCAGTTACTTTTAGATTTCGGCCCATGTCAAAAACTTCAGCCAGACACCTCAAGGCTGAGGAATTTTTATAATTCTTACTGCGCTTTCACATATTTAATTGGGTTGATCGGGAGCAGTTGCTGCAACAAATACCACATCTGAACACTTTGTATGCCCTGAACTGTTCTAATTTGCTTGATCATGTTCTTCTACGGAGAGATCAATTGTGAAAAAAAAACCCGAGCTTTGGGGTGTTTGGCTGAATTTTTTTGTCATGGGAAGATCTCCAAAAATGTAGTGTTCTACGGCACATGTGTAAATATTCGCCGTTTAAAAATAGTCAAAGCTGGACAAACCTGCTTAAACAGGCGAAAGCATAGTAAGAACTATGAAAACTACCCAGATTTAAGGTGTCTGGTTAAAGTGTTGCTCATAAGGCGAAGTCTTAAAGGTGGTCTTCTATGACACATTGATAATATTTGCCCTTTAAAAGCAGCCTAAGTTGGACCAACCATCTCAAACATGTGGGAACGCAGTAAGAATTATAAAAATTCATCAGTTTGGAGGTGTCTGGCTGAAGTTTTTTCTATAGGCCGAAGTCTAACAATGATTGAAACTACTTAAGAGTAGTGTTCTGCGACACATGTGTGAAGAGCCGCCCTTTGCGAACAGCAAAATTTGGACCAACTCGCTTAAACCTTTGAAATCGCAGTAAGAATTATGAATATTCCTCAGTTTTGAGGTGTCTGGCTGTAGGTTTTGATATGGTGTAATGTTTGGGGTATGTCAGAGTATTATCTTAGCTCTTCAGCCGCATTTAGGTGAGCATTAAAATGCCCCACAAGATTCCGAAATTAAAACACAAGGGTTGAGTCTTAAAATTGGAATGATTTATTCGGCTCATCGCCGTCTTTTATATGCTTACAATCTACCTTATCTAGTTTACAAACTTACATACATACATAAATGTATATGGGTTCAATCGAGTTTATGTTATTGGAGAAGTGCAGCGCAAGCTAAATTGATTTGAGTAATTTGGCCTAGTTATTGCCAAAAGTATATTGAACTTTTTACTAATATTGTGTGAACATTTTATTTTGTTTAGCTGTCATGCTACACCTCCTCTCTTTAAAGGAATGCTCATACATTTTGGTTAATGTATGAGTATTATATTATGAGATAATAAAATGTTTGACCCACTTATCTTATGGTTAATGTTATGCCATCGGAAAAGGTTTTCTTTCTTTTATTTTGTTTTACATGTGTCGTTATTGCACTGATTTTTTTTTTTTGTATTTTGGACATGATATGTTGTATTTTGTTTGTGTGTCTGTTTATCAAAATGGATAGATGAGTGTTTTTTTTTTTTTTTTTGTTATTCCTAGTGGAGTTATGTTGCTTTAAGTCTATTCTTATGAATTATATATCTTAATTGAATTATAATATCTTTATTGTTTTTAATGTTATTTCCTATGCTATGTGGTATTAAAGTAAAATTATTGTTCTCATCGATATTTTTAACTTTGTAGTATCCGTCATATCTATTTTCTAACTTATGGGAGGCCTCTTCTCTAACTAATACTAAATCTCCTATGTTTATTTCCTTACTATAGTTAGGTTCAAGTGGCTGCCGCAGAGGCACACTTAGGCCAGTTTTGAAAGGCCCGTTGTGATACCACCAACACAAGGAAAGTCAGTCCCGGGACCCAGCCAAATGGAAAATCCCTGAGTTGTTGGGATTTTCCACATAGCAGAATCCCGGGACTGACACTCCTAAACCGACATCGTTACTCCTCCTCGAACCACTTAGATGACTTTATGAAGGCCATCAAGTCCTTTATGTCCAGTTCCGCGATCTGGCTTAGGCTATCCAGGAACGGAGCTCCCAAAAAGCGTGTTCTCGCGCCGCTTAAAGCCAGACAGTTGCAGATGAGGTGTTCCACTGTTTCCTCCTCCTCATCATCTTTGCAACTCCTGCAACATCGTCGGTAGGGCACATTTAGCCTTTCTGCATGCCTACCAATGAGGCAGTGACCGGTTAATACCCCTATCAATATGCAGATTTCCCTCCTAGTTAGGGCATAAATGCGTCTAGACCTTTTAAGATCCCATTTTGGCCAGGTTTGTTTCGATATCCGACACCCTGGGAATTGCAGCCATCTTTCGTTGGCTTGACGGAGTGTGTGCTCCTTCAGCATTAGTTTGCATGTGGCAAACGGCATACCTAAGCGCTCTTTATCCTGAAGAACCTGCTTGGTCGTGCCCTGCCTGGCAAGCTCGTCTGCCTTACAGTTTCCCTCAATGTCCCTATGTCCCGGGACCCATATGAGGTTTACGCGGTTCTGTTGGGCCATCTCCTGAAGAGATCGACGACAGCTGAGCGTCAGTTCAGAGTTGAACGTGTATGAGCCAAGGGATTTGATGGCCGCTTGGCTATCGCTGAAAATAGCGATATCTTCTCCGATAACAAGTTTGCTTAACCAGGCCGCGGCGTCTAGGATTGCCGAGACTTCCGCCTGGAAGACGCTACAATGATCAGGTAGTCTGAAGGAGAGCTCAAGGTCCAAATCCCTTGAATAAACCCCTCCTCCAACTCTGCCGTCCAACTTCGACCCGTCGGTGTATATGGAAGTGCCACCATTTGTTTCGGGACACCAATCCGTCCTCTCCCAGTCTTCTCTGCTGGGAATGTTTATTTTGAAACAGCTATCGCCGACTGTAGTGGTCGCACAACGATCTGTGCTTAGAGGGAGAAAGCTGTAAGATTCCATAATACCGGAGTGTCCAATAGTACCCGCACCCCAACTGGAGGTTTCTCTTAGGCGCAGAGCTGATGCCGCTGCTGACCGAAACCCTTCAAGATCAAGTGGCAAAATGGCCAGAATGACCTGGAGGGCTTCGTTGGGCGTTGTCCTTAGCGCACCGTTTATACAGATCATATTTGATCTATGGACTTTCCGCAACAGATTCAGGTATGTTGCCTTGCTCAGCGCAGGCCACCATACGACGACTCCATATAGCATGATTGGACGAATGATGGCCATGTAGATCCAACTGCATACTCTAGGGCTGAGCCCCCATTTTTTGCCAATGGCTCTTTTGCATGTGTAAAGAGCGATGCAAGCTTTCTTCTGGCGCTGAAGAACATTCTCCTTCCAGTTCAGTTTCCTGTCCAGAACTATGCCTAGAGACTTGGCCTTATCCGACAAGCCCAGGCGCGTGCCATCTAGTTCTGGTAGGCTTAGTGGCGGTATTTTGTACCAGTTGGTGAAGAGGACAAGTTCCACTTTCCCCGGGTTGATACTAAGTCCGCAGCGAGAGGACCACGTCGAAACTTCTCGCAGTGCTACTTGCATCAGGTCACACAGAGTTTGTGGGAACTTGCCTCTGAATGCAATAGCTAAATCGTCTGCGTATGCCACTATCTTCCCGCGCCCCCAGCTTGTGTCGCGTAGCAACGAGTTGACTGTGAGGTTCCATAACAGCGGGGAAAGAACACCACCCTGGGGTGTTCCCCTTGTGACATAGCGTGATAACTCAACCGTACCAAGTGAAGAAGCTATTTTCCTTCCCATTAAAAGTTGGTCAATTAAACCAGTTAGAGGTCTATCTACGCCCAGATTAGTTAGAGCGGAGTTGATAGCCTCCGGGCTTATATTGTTGAAAGCCCCCTCAATGTCTAGGAAGGCCACGAGACAGTAGTCCTTTTCACACAGCGATTTCTCAATGACAGATACTAGGCTGTGCAGAGCGGTTTCTGTTGATTTACCCTTGGTGTATGCATGCTGATAGCTAGATTAGGTTGCTATCAATAGTCGTTGAGAGGTAGTCGCTTAGTATCCTCTCAAAGGTTTTGAGTACAAAGGACGAGAGACTGATCGGTCTGTAGTCTTTTGGCTCGTAGTGGGATGCCTTCCCAGCCTTAGGGATAAACACTACCGTGGCGCTTCTCCAGGAGCCCGGAATGTGGTTGAGAGCCAGGCAGGCTGTGAAGAGAAATACCAGCCATTTAGCTGATGTCTCCAACGTGTTTATAAGTTGCGCGGGGATAATCCCGTCTTACTATAGTTACTTTTATCATAATTTGTTTTTCTTTAGCCTCTTGGACTAGTTTCCTAGCTCTTTGCTGTGCTATTTGAAGTCTATATTTTACTTCTTTGTCATAAGCTTCATGGTTGTATAATGTGCTGATTTTCTTTTCTTTTAAAAATTCATAATTCGGTGGGTTTTTCCCAAATATTAATTCAAATGGACAATATTTATGTTTGGTTGATGGCGTCGTGTTGTAACAATACGTGAAATACCTGAGGTATTCATCCCAGCCATCTTTGTCACTGGATATGTATGAACGTATATATTCATTGAATGTCCGGTGACTGCGTTCTACAGTACCCAAAGTTTGGTGATGATACGGTGTTGAAGTTTTATGTTCAATTTTTAATAATTTAAACAGTTCTTTGAATAAGTTGTTTTTGTATACTGTGCCCATGTCTGTCATTATTGTATTTATGCGTTCATAAATCAACCAAGTATTTGGTTATATCACATATGATGGTAACTGCATATTCGTTTCCATTTATCGATTTCGGTAATGGTCCGACTGTATCGATTTGTACAATATCAAATGCCTTCGGAGGTGTCTCCGTTATTTTCATTGATTCTTTTATATGCTTATTGGTCTTATTTTTCTTGCAGTGGATGTAGTTTTTTATGTAATCTCTTATGTCGTTTTTCATATTCAGCCAGCTATACTTCTGCTTTATTTTATCTGTCATGCGATTTATTCCTGGGTGGCCACCACTAATAGGATCGTCATGATATCTGTGCAGAATTTCTTTAATTTTCCCGGGATTTGTCACATATATAACCTCTGGGGCAGAGCGATTGTTAGCTTTTTGAGAATTTTGTTACCCATTTCTATAAATTTGCCGACTGCAGTATAATTTCTTTTAAACAATTTGTCCTCTAAGGACAACTGTATTTGTACAGGTACTAAATTGCCGGCTTCTCTTTCAAGCCTGGTAAAGAATTGTCCTAAGTCAATCTTATCCTCAACAATTAGGTTGCTTGTATCCAAAGTGCTACAAATTTTCTTTCCTTTTTTGAAATATAATTTCGGAGGAGTGAAAACGAGCTCGACATGTCTTTTTACTTCAAATTTATTTAGCGCTTCGTAAATTTTGAGGTTCTCTTTGTGACTTTCTTTATTTTCAGCATTACTGCTGGTCTGTTTCGCTGCTGATCTTGTTGTTATTTTTAATATTTTACTTGCTTCAATTGACATATCTTTTAAGTTTGTAATTGTTATGCGGGATAATGCGTCCGCAATATGATTTTCTTTTCCAGCTATATACTCCACTTCAAAATCGTACTATTCTAAATCGAGTCTTACTCGTGTCAGCTTAGATGAAGGGCTCTTCATCGAGAATAGGTATGTTAAAGGACGATGGTCAGTTTTAACTGAAATTTTCTGCCATAAAAATATATTCTGAAGAAGGTTATGGCCCAATGGATTGCGGCCAATTCTTTTTCTATTGTGGCTTTGTTGGTTTCACCTTTGGTGAAGGACCTAGAAGCGTAAGCAATTGGTAATTGTTTGCCATCATGTTCTTGGATAAGGACTGCCCCACAAGCGTACCCACTAGCGTCTGTTGTTATGCAGAATTTTTTATCGAAATCTGGGTATTGCAAAAGTTTTGGACTAATTAATGATTCCTTTAAGTAGACAAAAGCTTTTTGGCATTCTTCTGTCCATTCGAAGGAAACATTCTTATTGCAAAGTCTAGTTAATTTTCGTGAGTGTTCTGCGAAATTCGGTTCGAATCTTCTGTAATAGTTGCAGAAAGCTACGAATCTCTTAACTTCATCGGCTGTTTTTGGTGTTGGGTAATGAAAATATTTTGCTCTTCCAAGTTGATCCAAAATGTCGTCAATTCTTGGAAGTGGGAATTTGTCTTTATTTACCTGTCTGTAGTCTACCACTAATCTCCATCTTTTTTCTGTTTTGCCTGGTAGTGATTTTTGAGGGACTAATAAGATTGGGCTATTATACTCTGCAATAGAAGGTTATATTCACCCCTATTATGGTTGTCAATATCAATTGCCACTTCGTATCAATATCAACATCAAGTCGTATCAAAATCAACGTCGCATGAATGCAGTTCTGGTATTTACTTCATCAATGTGTTGACGTTGACGTGTTATCGATAATTTTATAGCAAAACTACGATCATTTATTTTGACAATTGTTTATTGGCTCTCAACAGCTGAATTTTTTCATAAAAACTGTCGGTATTTGTTTCCTTTATGGGTCAACTGCTAATAAATTAGCTAAAATTATGGGAGATAGCTACAGGTACAGCCTAACAAAATTACAACAACCACATGAAAACTTGCAACTTTGATTGCAAATAACTCTTCAAAGAAGCAAAATATTAAAAAACGCTTGGGGTTCGTGATCCTGAGGCCAAACCCCGTCTTTTGAGCTATCTCCCATAATTTTAGCTAATTTATTAGCAGTTGACCCCTAAAGTAAACAAATACCAAACTGTCAAAAGTCACAACCTTCGGAGCATCCAAAGGTTCAAACCCCCCCTATAGACAATTTCTACGCCCTGTTGCGATTTAAAATTATTGGGAACTGCTCCTTTGGAAAAGCCTTTTGTAAGCGCAGGATTTTGTTTTAGTTCTAAAACAAGCTGCGCAAATTGGTTGTTGCTTGGTATTTTCATTTTTTTTTTCATTTTCCTAAATTAAATAAAAACTAAACAAATAAAGTGTGTAAAAAGGGATAATTCTGAATTATTTTACCAAATTTTCACAGCAGAATATTTAATTGTGCGCTTGTCGTTACCAAAAACTGTGTTGACAATTTTTATGTTGACAACCGTCAATAGAATATCACTATTGTTGTCGTCAATACCAAAATAGTATCAAGAGCTGCCAAAAGTTATCGACTTTGACGACGGCAATACCAATTCGGACGCATCGACACTATTTTTGACAATGTTGACAACCGTAATAGGGGTGATTATGTCATCTTCGATTAGCTTAGTTACTTGTTTGGTTATTTCTCCTTTTTGTGTTTGAGGCAATCTATAATTTTTTATGTAGACGGGGGTGTCATCCTTCATGTGTAATTTTTGTTTATAGAAATTATTAGAGGAAATTGGTTCTGTTTCTAGTGCAAATATGTCTATGAATTCTGTGCATAGTGTTGTTAGTTGAGGTTTGACATATTGTGGAAAGTTTTTTGTTCATCTTTTTAATTTCTCTATATCCTTGCAATTTTTATTGTGTGTGTTTGTTATAATTAGTGTGTAATCGTCTAAATTTTCGTTTTTAATCTTGTAATTTTGAATAGTTGTGTTTTTATGTGTTGTGTTGATAATTCTAACAAAAGTTTGGTCTTTATTTGTGATAGTGTTTGCTATGAAAATGCCTTCAGATAATTGTTGGTGTGGTATGAGGATGTTTTTGTTTTCGGTGTTTACTTTGACTTGTTTAATGACTTCAGATCTAGCAGGGATAGTAAAAGTGTTGTCATTGTTGTTTACATTGGTTTTTGGCGGTTTTGCCTTTGCCGGTATTCCTCTAGGGATATTGGTTTGGGACCTACTATATTTTTTGTGGGTATGTATTTGGGGTATTCTTTGGTGTTTTCCGATCCTTCCGGAACGTATTCTTCTACCATAATGTACTGGCAGGGTTGGTAGGGTTAGATTTGAGCTTATGCAAAGTTGGCAAAGTCTAATTTTTAGCTTGCAGGAACTAGCTTTGAGTTTGCAGGATCTAGTTTTAAGCTGGCAGGATCGCCATGTAATGTTTGGGGTATGTCAGAGTATTATCTTAGCTCTTCAGCCGCATTTAGGTGAGAATTAAAATGCTCCAGAAGATTCCGAAATTAAAACACAAGGGTTGAGTTTTAAAATTAGAATGATTTATTCGGCTCATCGCCGTCTTTTATATGCTTACAATCTACCTTATGAGTAATCTAATTTACAAACTTACATTTCGAAGTTGTTAGTCATGCTTATGACTCTACGTTATTGTGCATGCATACATAAATGTATATGGGTTCAATCGAGTTTATGGTATTGGAGAAGTGCAGCGCAAGCTAAATTGATTTGAGTACTTTGGCCTAGTTATTGCCAAAAGTATATTGAACTTTTTACTAATATTGTGTGAACATTTTACATATTTTGCTTAGCTGTCATGCTACAATGGGGCGAAGTGTAAAAATACCTGACACAACTTAAGGGTGGTCTTCTATAACACATGGGAAAATATCTGCCCTTCAAAAGCAGCCTGAGTTAGACCAACGCGCTTAAACATGTGAAATCGCAGCAAGAATTATGTCTGGCTGAAGTTTTTCCCATGGGATGTAATCTAAAAATGCCTGATACTACTTTGAAATAGTGTTCTATGATACATGTGTAAAGATCTGCCTTTCAAAAACAGCCAAAGTTGGACAAACTCGCTTAAACATGTGAAAGTGCAGTAAGAATTATAAAATTTCCTCAGTTTTGAGGTGTCTGGCTGAAGTTTTTGACATGGGGCGAAGTCCAAAAGTACCTGATGCCACTTAAGGGTGGTGGGTTGGCTTTAAAAGCAGCCAAAGTGGGACCAACCCGATTAAACATTTGAAAGCGCAGTAAGAACTATGAAAATTCCTCAGCCTTGACGTGTCTGGCTGAAGTTTTTTCCATGGGATGAAGACTAAAAATGACTGATACTACTTAGAGTTAGTGTTCTACGACACATGTGTAAAAATCTGCCTTTCAAAAACAGCCAAAGTTGGACCAACTCGCTTAAACATGTGAAAGTGCATTAAGAATTATAAAAATTCCTCAGTTTTGAGGTGTCTGGCTGAAGTTTTTGACATGGGGCGAAGTCCAAAAGTACCTGATACCACTTAAGGGTGGTGTTCTATGACACATGTGAAAAGATCCGCCCTTTAAAAGCAGTCAAAGTTGGAACAGCCCGATTAAACATGTGAAAGCGCAGTAAGAACTATGAAAATTCCTCAGCCTTGAGGTGTCTGGCTGAAGTTTTTTCCATGGGATGAAGTCTAAAAATGCCTGATACTACTTAGAGATAGTGTTCTACGACACATGTGTAAAAATCTGCCTTTCAAAAAGAGCCAAAGTTGGGTAAGCCCATTTGGACATGTGAAAGCACATTAAAAATGATGAAAGGTCCCCGTGCTTTTGGTTATCTTGGCCGTTTTCCGGCTAGATATAGCCGTTTTTTTTTGTCATTTAGCCGGTAAAATTTGAATCTAGCCGCTAGCCGTTTTTAGCTATTTTAAGCTTTTTTGCCAATGTAGTAAAAACATAAACATATAAACTTAGTTCAACACATCTAACATTTATGATAGCTCAGACCAAGATATAGAAAATTGTGATATAGAAATATTGTAAAATGTATATACCTACATTTTTCTCACATTCTTATTATTATTTTTTTTTCATTTTAACTCATGAAAGTAATTGTTATTTTAAATATGATATGATGCTTTATTTATTGCGACTTTTCATTAAGTCAATTATTTTTAAAGCAGTGAGCTCTGCTTAAAATTTTGCTCGTTGAACCTTTTATATAAGTCACATCTTTGTAATAGATATAGCCGGGCGCGTATCCAGAAAATATTTTCGGGGTGGATCCAATTTTTTTTTTTCATAATAACCATTTTGACTGGAAAATGAAAATGACTTAGCTAAAGTTTAATTTTGTTACTAGTGCAGACGCGAACCAAATTTATCAAAGCCTAGAGAAAAACAACAAAAAATAAATAAATGGTCTTTTGAAAGAACATTTAAAAATTTTCGAGGTCCATTACAAAAA
This sequence comes from Campiglossa producta, assembly GCA_964058755.1. Taxonomy (NCBI): domain Eukaryota; kingdom Metazoa; phylum Arthropoda; class Insecta; order Diptera; family Tephritidae; genus Campiglossa; species Campiglossa producta. The sequence continues at coordinate 42,667,550 of CAXKVI010000005.1, forward strand.
AAAAATTATTTTAAAGTAAAAAGATCAAGCTTTACGTAAAAATTAAAAATGTCCAAAATTGAAAAAAAAAATGATAAAATTCTTTTTTAATTTTTACTAAATTTTCTTTAAAAAATTTTTTTTAAGTTATATTCGAAAAGAACGGTAAAAAAAATTTAGAAAGCGGTTTCCATGATCCTTCTTAGCATGCCAATTACACACAAAAAATTGCGAATTCAAACCCGTATATCTCGGTAACCTTCCAATATTTTTAAGCGAAGTTTGGTGATATTTTTTTCTTACATGATCACTTTCACCAAATTTCATTCAAATCGAATTCTTAGGTGGTCCGCTTGAGGAATTTTACCCCATATGTAGACAGCGATAGGGATCGGGATGGAGATACAACCTCTGCCGGGACAGCTTAATTTAGAAAAATGCTAGGACGATTTTTATAGTGAATTTTCAGGTGTACAGCTCGGTCGAAGGTAATTTTTCGAAAAAATTACCGTTTACGAGAAAAATTCTGCATTGATCACCTGTCTAGTATTATTAAGGGCTTCCAAGATTATGTTCAAATGTTTTACTATAGTTTCTTTGGTTATGGGAATACTCTTGTTTATACATTTGTATGATTTACTAGCTTTAATTTTTTCTTCCAGTAATGTGTTATGGATTTCTTTCCATTGATTCATTTCTGGGTGAAAACTTTTGGGAAGTTGTTATAGAGCGAGATCCCAGAGCCTAAAAGCGTCACTTATTTTATAATGGATGAAATCAATACCGATCGATAGTCCTCCCCGAATCTAGAAAGAATGTGAAAATTTTAAAGCTGTACCTATGACAAGGGCCTAGGAATCGGGGGTCAAAGTCGCCAAAAAATGACCCTAACTTCACTTATTTTATAATGGATGATTTTCACATATTTGACGTAGATTACCACCCCGCGTCAGTATCAAGTGTTGTTAGACCCGTACCAGTGACAAGGCTCCAGCCAGACACCCCCAGTTCGCGGATTTTCCTATGGAAATTTATTCTGTTTTACTAATTTCACGCATTTGGGCCACTTTGGCTGCTTTTAACTACCCAATATTTTCCCATTTTTTGTAGAACACTACCCTCAAGTAGTATCAGGAATTTTTAGACTTCGTCCCATGGAAAAAACTTCAGCCAGACACCTCAAAACTCGGGAAATTTCACTAATTTTTACTGCGCTTTCACATGTTTAAGCGGATTTGACCAACTTTGGCCTCTTTTAAATAACAGATCTTTACACATGTGTCGTAAACTGCTACCCTTAAGTAGAATCAAGCATTTCTAGACATCATCCCATGGAAAAAACTTCAGCCAGACACCTGAAAGTTCGAGAACTTTTATTTTCCTATTAATTTGCTTTCTCTTGTTTGTCCCACTTTTGCTAATTTTAAATGATAGATCTTTTCACATGTGTCGTAGGACACTACCCTTAAGTAGCTTCAGCAATTTTTAGACCTCGTCCCATGGCAAAAACTTCAGCCAGACACTTCAAAACTCGGGAAATTTCACTAATTTTTACTGCGTTTCACATGTTTAAGTGGATTTGACAAACTTTGACTACTTTTAAATAGCAGATCTTCACACATGTGTCGTAAAATGCTATCCTTAAGTAGAATCAAGCATTTCCAGACATCATCCCATGGCAAAAACTTCAGCCAGACACCTCAAAGTTCGGGAACTTTTATTTTCCTATTAATTTGCTTTCTCTTGTTTGTCCCACTTTTACAACTTCTAAACGACGGATCTTTTCAGATGTTTCGTAGGACACTACCCTTAAGTAGTTTCAGTCATTTCTAGACTTCGCCCCATGGCAAAAACTTCAGCCAGACACCTCAAAGCTCGGGATTTTCACTAATTTTTACAGAGATTTCACTTGTTTCAGCAGGTTTCTCCAACTTTGTCCACGTTTAAACGGCGGATCTTTACACACGTGTAGTATAACACTACCCTTAAACAGTATCAGGCATTTCCGGACTTCATTCCATGAAAAAAACTTAAGCCAAACAACCCAAAGCACGGGGACTTTTCATTATTTTTAATGTGCTTTCACATGGTCAAATCGGTTTACCCAACTTTGGCTGCTTTTAAATGGCTGATCGTTACAAATGTATCGTATAACACTACTATTAACTAATATTAGGCATTTTTAGACTTCGCCCCATGACAAAAACTTCAGCCAGACACCTCAAAGCTGAGGAAATTTCATAATTCTTGCTGCGAATTCACATGTTTAACTGCGTTGCTCTAACTTTGGCTGCTTTTAAAGGGCAGATAATTTCACATGTGTCATAGAAGGCCACCCTTAAGTGGTATCACGTACTTGTTGACTTCGCCCCATGTCAAAAACTTCAGCCAGACACCTCAAAACTGAGGAATTTTTATAATTCTTACTGCACTTTCACATGTTTAAGCGAATTTGTCCAACTTTGGCTGTTTTTGAAAGGCAGATCTTTGCACATGTGTCGTGGAACACTATCTCCAAGTAGTATCAGGCATTTTTATACTTCATCCCATGGAAAAAACTTCAGCCAGACACCTCAAGCCTGAGGAATTTTCATAGTTCTTACTGCTTTTTCACATGTTTAATCGGGTTGGTCCAACTTCGGCTGCTTTTAAAGAGCAGATCTTTTCACATGTGTCATAGAAGACCCCCTTAAAGAAGTATTGGGTATTTTTATACTTCGCCTCATGTCAAAAACTACAGCCAGACACCTCAAAACTGAGGAATTTTCATAATTCTTACTGCGATTTCACAGGTTTAAGCGAGTTGGTCCAACTTTTGCTGTTCGTAAAGGGCATATCTACACACATGTGTCATAGTAGACCACCTTAAAGAAGCATCGGGTATTTTTATACTTCGCCCCATGTCAAAAACTACAGCCAGACACCTCAAAACTGAGGAATTTTCATAATTCTTACTGCGATTTCACAGGTTTAAGCGAGTTCCCTGCAGCGAAACCTCAAACTAATCAGAAACTATAATTTTCTGGCAGAACTCATACTAGTCAGCAAATATCCATTTCATACCAGTATACAACTAGAATTTTCCGGCTGAACCCATACTAGTCAGAAAATATCCATTCCATACTAGTATACAACTAGATTTTTCTGGATGAAATTATACCAGTTGAAAAAAACAAAATTCATTCGTTTCGTTTTCTCTTATAATTCATAGATGCTTTTTCGTGATAGGGTAAATACAAATAGCCGCTGCTTTCTTAAGAATAAACATGAAAATAAAGTCAAATGATAAAATAAAGGGAAAGCCAGGAAAATTCTGGTTGAAATCATACTAGTCCAGGTTAAAAGCCTTTTTGACTAGTATATTCCATACTGGTCCTTTTTGGACCAGTTCATTTTTTGGAAATTATACTAGTCCAGGATGAACTAGTATGGAACTGGTATATTACAACTAGCATGAAACTGGTACTTCCTGACTAGTAAATAACTGGTATATATATATATGGAAAAAACACAGAACACCGGGCCCAACTAGTCAGTGTTTTGTCTTTGTTCCATATAAGCCCGGTGCACCAACTAGTTGTAAAGTAGTTTTCAACTAGTTGCTTTCGCTGCAGGGTAGCGACATAAGAGTGACATTGTCTGAAATGCAACAAATTCCACATCTGAACACTTTTTATGGGCTGAACTGTTCTAATTTGCTTGATCATGTCCTATGGAGAGATCAATTGCGAAAAAAAACTCGAGCTTTGAGGTGTTTGGATGTAGTTTTTGTCATGGGAAGATCTCCAAAAATGCCTGATACCACTTAAGAGTTGCGTTCTACGACACATGTGTAAATATTCGCCTTTTAAAAATAGTCAAAGTTGGACAAACCTGCTTAAACAATCGAAAGCACAGTAAGAATTATGAAAACTACCCAGATTTAAGGTGTCTGGTTAAAGTATTTGTCATAAGGCGAAGTCTAAAAGTACCTGGTACCACGTAAAGGTGGTCCTCTATGACACATTGAAAATATCTGCCCTTTAAAAGCAGCCAGAGGTAGACGAACCATCTCAAACATGTGAAATCGCAGTAAGAATTATGAAAATTCCTCAGTTTTGAGGTGTCTGACTGTAGTTTTCGACATGGGGCGAAGTATAAAAATACCCGATACTTCTTTAAGGGGGTCTTCTATGACACATGTGAAAAGATCTGCTCTTTAAAAGCAGCCGAAGTTGGACGAACTCGCTTAAACCTTTGAAATCGCAGTAAGAATTATGAAAATTCCTCAGTTTTGAGGTGTCTGGCTGAAATTTTTGACATGGGGCAAAGTATAAAAAATACCCGATGCTTCTTTAAGGTGGTCTTCTATGACACATGTGTGAAGATATGCCCTTTACGAACAGCAAAAGTTGGACCAACTCGCTTAAACCTGTGAAATCGCAGTAATAATTATGAAAATTCCTCAGTTTTGAGGTGTCTGACTGTAGTTTTTGACATGAGGCGAAGTATAATAATAGCCGATCCTTCTTTAAGGGGGTCTTCTATGACACATGTGAAAAGATCTGCTCTTTAAAAGCAGCCGAAGTTGGACCAACCCGATTAAACATGTGAAAAAGCAGTAAGAACTATGAAAATTCCTCAGGCTTGAGATGTCTGGCTGAAGTTTTTTCCATGGGATGAAGTACAAAAATACCTGATACTACTTGGAGATAGTGTTCCACGACACATGTGCAAAGATCTGCCTTTCAAAAACAGCCAAAGTTGGACAAATTCGCTTAAACATGTGAAAGTGCAGTCAGAATTATAAAATTTCCTCAGTTTTGAGGTGTCTGGCTGAAGTTTTTGCCATGGGGCGAAGTCTAGAAATGACTGAAACTACTTAAGGGTAGTGTCCTACGAAACACCTGAAAAGATTCGTCGTTTAGAAGTTGTAAAAGTGGGACAAACAAGAGAAAGCAAATTAATAGGAAAATAAAAGTTCCCGAACTTTGAGGTGTCTGGCTGAAGTTTTTGCCATGGGATGATGTCTGGAAATGCTTGATTCTACTTAAGGGTAGCATTTTACGACACATGTGTGAAGATCTGCTATTTAAAAGTAGTCAAAGCTTGTCAAATCCACTTAAACATGTGAAACGCAGTAAAAATTAGTGAAATTTCCCGAGTTTTGAAGTGTCTGGCTGAAGTTTTTGCCATGGGACGAGGTCTAAAAATTACTGAAGCTACTTAAGGGTAGTGTCCTACGACACATGTGAAAAGATCTATCATTTAAAATTAGTAAAAGTGGGACAAACAAGAGAAAGCAAATTAATAGGAAAATAAAAGTTCTCGAACTTTCAGGTGTCTGGCTGAAGTTTTTTCCATGGGATGATGTCTAGAAATGCTTGATTCTACTTAAGGGTAGCAGTTTACGACACATGTGTAAAGATCTGTTATTTAAAAGAGGCCAAAGTTGGTCAAATCCGCTTAAACATGTGAAAGCGCAGTAAAAATTAGTGAAATTTCCCGAGTTTTGAGGTGTCTGGCTGAAGTTTTTTCCATGGGACGAAGTCTAAAAATTCCTGATACTACTTGAGGGTAGTGTTCTACAAGAAATGGGAAAATATTGGGTAGTTAAAAGCAGCCAAAGTGGCCCAAATGCGTGAAATTAGTAAAACAGAATAAATTTCCATAGGAAAATCCGCGAACTGGGGGTGTCTGGCTGGAGCCTTGTCACTGGTACGGGTCTAACAACACCTGATACTGACGCGGGGTGGTAATCTACATCAAATATGTGAAAATCATCCATTATAAAATAAGTGAAGTTAGGGTCATTTTTTGGCGACTTTGACCCCCGATTCCTGGGCCCTTGTCATAGGTACAGCTTTAAAATTTTCACATTCTTTCTAGATTCGGGGAGGACTATCGATCGGTATTGGTTTCATCCATTATAAAATAAGTGACGCTTTTAGGCTCTGGGATCTTGGTCTATTACTTTTTATTGGGAAAATTATACACGTTGTTTTACATTGTTTAATTGTCTCAATTTATTTTTGATGTAACTTTTTGTCAAGATTACCATTGCGACAATTAAACATGTAACTACGCATGCAAACGCGGTGTGGTTTGTATTTAACTATTTTGGTATCGGAGGTGTTTTCACCTGAATTTTCTTTTCCTATTTCGTATCCCGCTATTCCTATTAATATGCCGTTTAGTGCAATTTTCCACCAAGTCATTTTTATGTAAAAAAAAATCTTCCTTTAACCTGTGAAAAAATTTTTAATATTAGCGTGTTAAATTAATCAATCTGTTTGTCTCCTCTACTAATGTAGTAGGGTATAAAACATCTCTCATTGTGGGTTCTCTACTCATTCCTATGTAAAGCCAATGCTGTCTTAACCAATTTAGATGGCTCATGACCTACGTATTTCATTCGCGTTTTCACGCTCTAAATTATCAACGATATAATTTATTGCTTCGTAGTCAAGATCGTGGGGCAATGCGTTGTCCATGAGAGCTAATTTTCAAAATAGGTTAATCAGTTTATATTTTACGGTTGAAAAAAAAAATGTGAATGAGAACAACAATTTTCCTTATGGTTAGTTCTTGTCATTTAATTTAATGATAAAAAAATATATTTTTTTTTTTTGTATTTTTGTTAGCTTAGTTTCGTCCCTATAAATAGGATTTTAATTGAACCACTTTGATTTCCTGTCAATTTCAAAGTAAAATATGTTTACAATTTTATATAATTTTTATTTTTCTGGGAATATTTTTAATTTTTTCATTTTTTACTTAAATTAAATTAAAATTTACTATAAATTTCCTAATGGTCCTTTTGGTGCTGCTGCTTTATTATTGTTTCTGGGTTCCACCCATTTTTGCGCAGATCTTTTAATTTGGTTATCAGCTCCTTCTTTTGCTGCCCGCGACTGATATTAATTATTCGCTGTAGTTCCGCACATTCTTTTTGGTGTCTTCGCTTTCTACCTCCACGTTTTTTGGGTTTATGTTCGCAGCTTATTCGCTGTCTAAACTTTTTAAAATTGGTTTTTTGGCGGTTTTGCCTTTGCCGGTATTCTTCTAGGATATTGGTTTGGGACCTACTATAATTTTTGTGGTATTCTTTGGTGTTTTCCGATCCTTCCCGAACGTATTCTACTACCATAATGTACTGGCAGGGTTGGTAGGGTTAGATTTGAGCTTATGCAAAGTTGGCAAAGTCTAATTTTTAGCTTGCAGGAACTAGCTTTGAGTTTGCAGGATCTAGTTTTAAGCTGGCAGGATCGCCATGTAATGTTTGGGGTATGTCAGAGTATTATCTTAGCTCTTCAGCCGCATTTAGGTGAACATTAAAATGCTCCAGAAGATTCCGAAATTAAAACACAAGGGTTGAGTTTTAAAATTGGAATGATTTATTCGGCTCATCGCCGTCTTTTAAATGCTTACAATATACCTTATGAGTAATCTAATTTACAAACTTACATTTCTAAGTTGTTAGTCATGCTTATGACTCTACGTTATTGTGCATGCATACATAAATGTATATGGGTTCAATCGAGTTTTTGTTATTGGAGAAGTGCAGCGCAAACTAAATTGATTTGAGTACTTTGGCCTAGTTATTGCCAAAAGTATATTGAACTTTTTACTAATATTGTGTGAACATTTTATTTTGCTTAGCTGTCATGCTACAATGGGGCGAAGTATAAAAGTACCTGACACAACTTAAGGGTGGTCTTCTATAACACATGGGAAAATATCTGCCCTTCAAAAGCAGCCAGAGTTAGACCAACGCGCTTAAACATGTGAAATCGCAGCAAGAATTATGTCTGGCTGAAGTTTTTCCCATGGGATGTAGTCTAAAAATGCCTGATACTACTTCGAGATAGTGTTCTATGATACATGTGTAAAGATCTGCCTTTCAAAACAGCCAAAGTTGGACAAACTCGCTTAAACAGTGAAAGTGCAGTAAGAATTATAAAATTTCCTCAGTTTTGAGATGTCTGGCTGAAGTTTTTGACATGGGGCGAAGTCCAAAAGTACCTGATGCCACTTAAGGGTGGTGGGTTGGCTTTAAAAGCAGCCAAAGTGGGACCAACCCGATTAAACATTTGAAAGCGCAGTAAGAACTATGAAAATTCCTCAGCCTTGACGTGTCTGGCTGAAGTTGTTTCCATGGGATGAAGTCTAAAAATGACTGATACTACTTAGAGTTAGTGTTCTACGACACATGTGTAAAGATCTGCCTTTCAAAAACAGCCAAAGTTGGACCAACTCGCTTAAACATGTGAAAGTGCAGTAAGAATTATAAAAATTCCTCAGTTTTGAGGTGTCTGGCTGAAGTTTTTGACATGGGGCGAAGTCCAAAAGTACCTGATACCACTTAAGGGTGGTGTTCTATGACACATGTGAAAAGATCCGCCCTTTAAAAGCAGTCAAAGTTGGACCAGCCCGATTAAACATGTGAAAGCGCAGTAAGAACTATGAAAATTCCTCAGCCTTGAGGTGTCTGGCTGAAGTTTTTTTCCATGGCATGAAGTCTAAAAATGCCTGATACTACTTAGAGATAGTGTTCTACGACACATGTGTAAAGATCTGCCTTTCAAAAAGAGCCAAAGTTGGGTAAGCCCATTTGGACATGTGAAAGCACATTAAAAATGATGAAAGGTCCCCGTGCTTTTGGTTGTCTGGGTTAAGTTTTTTTCATGGGAAGGAGGAAGTGCCTGATACTGCTTAAGGGTAGTGTTATACGCAGTGTTGCCATTTTGGCCGTTTTCCGGCTAGATCTAGCCGTTTTTTTTGTCATTTAGCCGGAAAAATTTGAATCTAGCCGGTTTTTTAACCGTTTTCTAATTTTTTTTAGCCGTTTTTAGCTATTTTAAGCTTTTTTGCCAATGTAGTAAAAACATTTTTTTGAAATAAACTTAGTTCAACACATCTAACATTTATGATAGCTCAGACCAAGATATAGAAAATTGTGATACAGAAATATTGTAAAATGTATATACCTACATTTTTCTCACATTATTACTATTATTATTATACCTTTCATGAACATGAAATGGTATTATAACTTTGGTCCGATGTTTGTAAGTATGAGAAGAAGAAGAGATGGACCCATCAATAAGTATACCGAAATGATCAGGATGACAAGCTGAGTTGATTTAGCCATGTCCGTCTGTCCGTCTGTCTGTTTGAACGCAAACTAGTCCCTCAATTTTTGAGATATCTGGCTGAAATTTTGTATGTGGCCACCATTTTGTAATATAGGAATCATTTGTCGGAACTGACAAGATCGGACCAGTATAACATATAGCCCCCATACAACCGATTGTTCAGATATAAGGTTTTTTGGCCAAAACTTCCGCAATTTAAAAGTTAGGAACGTAAAATTTTGCAGCTCGAGTACTTTCTGTTTATGTAGTGTATATAGTGAAAATCAACGAGATCGGGCAAATGTAACATATAGCCCCCATACAACCGATTGTTCAAATATAAGGTTTTTGGACCAAAACTTCTGAAATTAAAAAGTTAGGAACGTAAAATTTTGCAACTCGAGTACTTTCTATTTACGTAGTATATATAGTGAAAATCAACAAGATCGGGCAAATGTAACATATAGCCCCCATACAACCGATTGTTCAGATATATGGTTTTTTGGCCAAAACTTCTGCAATTAAAAAGTTAGGAACGTAAAATTTTGCAACTCGAGTACTTTCTATTTATGTAGTGTATATAGTGAAAATCAACAAGATCGGGCAAATGTAACATATAGCCCCCATACAACCGATTGTTCAGATATAAGGTTTTTTGACCAAAACTTCTGCAATTAAAAAGTTAGGAACGTAAAATTTTGCAACTCGAGTACTTTCTATTTACGTAGTATATATAGTGAAAATCAACAAGATCGGGCAAATGTAACATATAGCCCCCATACAACCGATTGTTCAGATATATGGTTTTTTGGCCAAAACTTCTGCAATTAAAAAGTTAGGAACGTAAAATTTTGCATCTCGAGTACTTTCTATTTATGTAGTGTATATAGTGAAAATCAAAAAGATCGGGCAAATGTAACATATAGCCCCCATACAACCGATTGTTCAGATATAAGGTTTTTTGGACAAAACTTCTGCAAATTAAAAAGTTAGGAACGTAAAATTTTGCATCTCGAGTACTTTCTATTTATGTAGTGTATATAGTGAAAATCAACAAGATCGGGCAAATGTAACATATAGCCCCCATACAACCGATTGTTCAGATATAAGGTTTTTTGGCCAAAACTTCTGCAATTAAAAAGTTAGGAACATAAAATTTTGCAACTTGAGTACTTTCAATTTATGTAGTGTGTAGAGGAAAATCAAGAAGATCGGGTAAATATAACATATAGCCCCATACAACCGGATGTTCCGATATAAGGTTTTTTGGCTTATACTTCCGGATTTAAAAAGTTAGGAACGTAAAATATTGCACCTTTAGTACTTTCTACATATGTAATGTGTATAGTGTAAGTCAGTACAATTGAACACGTATAATATATAGCCTCCATACAATCGATTGTTCCGATAACTCGGATCCTATTATTTTGTAAGTTTTTTTTAAATTATAACAAAGATGTGTAATGTGTATAGTAAATATAGTTAAATTGAAACAGGCTGTACTGGGGATCGAACAGTGAAAATCGTGACGCTTATTCATGAAAGGTATATAGCCTTCGGCACAGCCGAAGACAGCTTTCCATACTTGTTTTTTTTTCATTTTATGTCATGAAAGTGTATGTTATTTTAAATATGATATGATGCTTTATTTATTGCGACTTTTCATTAAGTCAATTATTTTTAAAGCAGTGAGCTCTGCTTAAAATTTTGCTCGTTGTACCTTTTATATAAGTCACATCTATGTAATAGATATAGCCGGGCGCGTATCCAGAACATATTTTCGGGGTGGATCCAATTTTTTTTTTTTCATAATAACCATTTTGACTGGAAAATGAAAATGACTTAGTTAAAGTTTAATTTTGTTACTAGTGCAGACGCGAACCAAATTTATCAAAGCCTAGAGAAAAACAATAAAAACTTAATAAATGGTCTTTTGACAGAACATTAAAAAATTTTCGAGGTCCATTACAAAAAAAAAATTATTTTAAAGGAAAAAGATCAAGCTTTACGTAAAAATTAAAAATGTCCAAAATTTAAATTCTAAAATTCTTTTTTTAATTTTTACTAAATTTTCTTAGAGTGTAATGGGGTGTGGTTGCTGAGTGACCGCGCTCAATCCCGACTCTTGCGTCCTCGTTCGTGCACTCTGGGCAACGTTGAGCTACCTAGGCTCGCGGCAGAAAGAGAGGGAGCCCCGGTGGGGCCACTCTGACATACTTGGTTTAAGGGCTCACCGGGGTCTTTTTTTCGCAGCGTCTGTACACCATGAGGTGCGGCTGTAAGCGAGCGTCTGTCTTGAAACAAGCATGCTCGCTATATAAATGTGCAAAACTTTTCCCTCCCAATCCAGGGTGTTATGCGATACCGTGCCCATTGGACGTTTGCAGCCGGGAGGCAAATCGTGGCTGTAGTCGAACGGAGCCTCTCTGATACCGGGCCGCCTCAGGGAGTAACTATGGTCTTACCGCGGTATGGGGCTCTCCCGCGGCGGACGACACACTTCCCCTTACACTACCCTTGACCCTAAGCTGGCCTTTTCCGGCGAGGGGTCGTACGAACAAGATAAAGAACACACAAAATACAAAGCAATTAACGACTTCGTTTACTCCGCAGCAGAGAAGAACTATGCTGGAGCAACGCCGGAGGACAAACTCCGCCTCAAAGTTAACTGGGAGGCCGACAGCGATGGAAACTACGGGTCAGTCATCCCCCAAACTGCTATCAAGTAAGAGTGACTTGATGGGAGCAAGCAGCAGTGCGGCTGCCTACGCAGTCAAGCAGAAAACGGCGGAAGCTAAACTTCCATCAAGCGCTGGTACGAAACCCAATCTCTTCACATCTGGGGCAGAGTTTCGAAAGAGAAGGACGACGCCGCAAAGGGAGAGACCGCGATGGCAACTACGAGTCTGAATCCCCCCCAAAAGGCATCTCCCCGACGCTTTGCGTACTGGGATAAAAGAAAGGCCGCAAGGATCCTTAAAAAATATGAGGGAGCATCGCAGGAGAAGCTGTCGCCGGAAGAAAGGAAGATGGTGGAGGAAGCGAAAGCTCTGATACCAAATTTCCAGAGGCCCTATGTGCCTAAGAGGGTGAACGGTAATCCCTTCAAACGCCAGAGATCGGACGGAGAGGTAAACCCCCATCCGAAGCGGCATCAGTTCAACCCCGTAGTGGGAAAACTCAGCTTTGCTGAAGTAACCAAGGACAGAATCCTTATAGGTTTCATTGACCGAGGTAACGACCGTTGGTCCATCCCCAAAGACCAGTGGCTGTATGTCCGGAATGAAATGGGCAGGGCCCTCCTCCACTTAATGCTTGAGTCTCCGGGTAGTCCGCCGCGAGGTACTGACGCGGGCTGGCACCAAGGTCAGATCAAAATATTCGCGTGCGAGGATGCAAGAACTGTCGCACTGTATAAGGCAGCAGTTGCAAGACTGGGTGAAGTCTACCCAGGGGCAAGACTAGATGCCGTCGACTGGAAGGACATTCCTGCTCGGCCAAGGGCAAGGGCATGGATTCCTGCCGTCCCTGCAGAACCCGAGAATATTCTTGAGATGCTGCAGGTCTGGAATCCGTCTCTCCCGACGCAGGATTGGGGCGTCAATCTGGTCGATGATGTGGTTGGGCCCAATAGACAGGTGGTTATCACTCTGAATAAGGAGGCGCTCGAGCCCCTTAAACGGTGCAACGGACGAGTGCATTACGGCTTGGGTCAGATCGTGATCCACGTATACCGTGGCGATGCGCAGCGCGCTGCTATTCCGGACGCTCCGGAGGACTCGGAGATCGAGGCATCGGAAGGGGAAGCAGAGGAGTCCGACGCGGAAAGTATGTTATCCGCCACGTCAAATTGCGATGGTGCTGCGAACAACTCGGCGATAGAAGAAAGCCTGCTTGACGAAGAAGGCCTCGACGTCACGATCGTGGCTAAACCTGAGCACACTAACGTTGATGCTGCTTCAGACAGCAGGGTTCCCGCCACGCCAAATCGTGCAGGTGCTCTGTACAACTCCTCGTTGAGAGACAGCCCCCGGAACAGGCCAGACCTCGACGACACGCTGGCGGCAGGGAAGTCTGAGCTCTCTCATGTTGGTGGTGCTTCAGATAAATCTGCACAAATCTAAAGCAGCCTCGGCTGTTTTAAGCAGTCGTCTTTCTAAAGGCGACGTAGACGTGGTCCTTATCCAAGAGCCCTGGGTCAATAGCTCTAGGATCTGTGGATTGGGGACTAAGGAGTACAAGCTCATCCAAGCCAATGATGAGGGCAAGGTCAGAACCTGTATTTTGGTAAAATCTGAGCTAAACACCTTTCTATTACCCAACTACTCAAATGGTGACGTTACAGCTGCCAGCTTAACAGTCGGCAGCACCAGCCTAACGATGGCGTCGGTCTATATGCCCTATGACGCCGAAGAACCTCCTCCACAAAAGGAGGTGAAAGATCTGGTGGATAATTTCTGTACGGGCCATCTTATTATTGGAGCTGACGCTAATGCTCATCACGTCCAGTGGGGAAGCTCCGATATTAACGCTAGGGGCGAGTCTCTGTTTGACTACCTACTAACAACTAACCTGGTGGTTTGTAACGTGGGTAACGAGCCTACTTTTATAACTAAAGCTCGTAGGGAGGTTATAGACCTCACTGTTTGTAGCGAAGGCGCTTATGAGTGGGTCAGAAAATGGCGTGTTCTTGATGAGCATTCATTTTCTGACCATCGGTACATAGAAATTGAGTTAGACTTTATTGTTGAGCAGCCAGTTATGAAACGAAATCCACGCAACACTAACTGGCAGCTACATAACCAAATATTAGCTAGGGACCTACCAGTATTACCTCCACAAGCCCCCTCATCAGTGGGAGAACTGGATGATCTGGTAACGACCTTTACAACGGCTTTACATAAATCTTTCGCGAATTCTGCACCTTTCGATTTATATTCTGTAAATAATTGTTGTGTTTGCATTTGTGAACTGGAATGCTGGTTGGCCTTTTCATTGTGCCAGGCGCTTTGCAAATGCTGCACAACACAGGATCTACGATCTGCATTCACCATTTTTTCACAAAGGTTGCAATACAATATGCTTCCATCACTTCTGAGGACTGGAATTTATAAGTTCGAATAAATTTGTATGGAAAAAATGCAGAGACCAGCTAAAATATAAATTGCCAAAAATCAGGGAATTTTGCTAGCGGCTTAAGATTTGTATCTTTCTATAGTAAAATTTGAACGAGCTACAAAACTGCGTACTCAAAAAAATCTAAAAATTCTGTGCAAAAAGTTTGTCGAATTATCCTGAATTTTGCACAAACTTTGTAGTTTTATTTAAAAAGCACATGCTCTATTTCTAAGAGTACTTTCATAAAAAATTAGCGAAAATATTCAAAAAGAAGAAATGATTGGTGAAAATTGCAATTTTATTGTGTACATTTTCTTTTGACACTGGCCGTATGTACTTTAGTTTACCACCACTTGTATCATCTCGCCTTTTTAAAACGGGCAACAACAGAAACGAAATGAAGTGTTTGCCTTGCAAACTCACATGTATGCTCATAAGAAGAAGCAACACAAAAATAGCATTTATATACGCGCTCATATTTAGCTTTCACCAAGTATTGGGAAGCGCAAAATTTAAAGGCGATTTAAATTTTTATCGCATTACGAATTAAATTTAAAACTATAAAAATTTTTTAAAACTTAAATATATGAATTTATCAAGAAATATGCAAAAATATGCATTTATTACAAAATATGCATTTATTACAAAATATGCAAAAATATGCGTTAACAAATGTAGCTTAAACTCTTTCTTTGTATGTAAATCGCATTCGTATTTAATCTATTACATCACAGCTTGTAACACAAAATATGCATTTGCATAGTTTTGGTTGCCCTGGTAATTTTATTATTATTAATTTCTTCCATAGAAATAAAGTCATCCCCTTTTATCTCTGTTACGAAACAGAGGTTTTGGTGTAGTTGGCCGAGCACACTACCGCTAATAATATGTAAAAAAATGTAATATGCTACTCATATGACCTGTGAAACGGTTGTCATATCAAACCTTAAGTAGTACATACTTACCTTAATTTAAATCCAAATAATTAAGTTATTAATAGTGAGTACTTAAACCTTATAATAATAATAATAAAAGCACAACCAACGAAAACCACCCATGCACTGGCATCCAAATTCTTCATGGTAGTAGATACAATATATCTGATATGTCCCACTTATTATTGAACAAAACGATATGTCTGAGTTTTGCGGAAAAAAATTATATTTCTGACTTTTAATAACAAAAAAGATATGTCCAACTTTTACTGAATAATTTATTTTTTCCAACTTTTTCAGAAGACCTAAGACAACAAAATGTTATGTTAAAACAACAGCTTAACTGTTAACTGTTACGAACAGTCCGGTTTGTTAAGAATTAACAGATGAAAGTTTAAGTGGACAGAAATTTTGTAAACTCGGCAGTAAAATCTGGCAAATCAACACTTAACAGAAAACTGTTGAAGCAACGAATTAATTACAGTCGATTGGACAGAAATTTGTATATTAAACAGTAAAACTGTTCAAATTTTAACGAACGAACAACATCTGTTGTTTCAACAGATATATCGTGTGGATGGTTTTTGCCTGTGAATCTGTTGTGTTAACCTGTAATCCAGTTCATTCTACTGTATTTTGCTCTGAGTGTACTATATATATGCCAAATTTCATCGACAGCGGAAACAAAAAAAAAAAAAAACAATTTATTTGTGAGAAAACGTTCTCAGTCCATGTAAATATAACAAAATTATAGAAAGAAAATGTTCTAAGCCAAAATGTGCTCATAACTTTGCATTTACTTTATTTGGAAAAGTTTTGATAGCTGATATTTAAGCAAACTGAACTGAAGAAAAAACTGCATTTTTAGATTTTAAAAATATTCACAACAGAAAAAGTTAGGCGGTTTTTTCGTCTCCTGAACAGCTACAAAAAATGGACTTGGTACATTTGCTCACGAAGCCAGCGATATGTATAATTAATAACGTATTGCTTATGTATAAATTTACATACGTCTCGTTACCTTAATTCACAAAGGCCTTAACTTTGTGAATTAAGGTAACGATATGTATGTATGTTTACTGAATAAATACATAAGCATTGAAGTTAGAAGTTATTTCATTTTTTTTTGGGGGAATTATTTCATTTGGGAGTTATTTTTTTTGGAAATTCGGGCCTTATTGTGAAATAACTATGTTACAAATATTGGAACTTATTTCATTTCTAAAAGTTTGAGGTTATTTCATTTTTTAATAAAATTAAATTATTTCTTTTGGGAGTTATTTCGTGGTACCTCAATGGACTCTTCCGAATTGTTCCAATAATATAAAGCGAAGAAAAGTTACTATCTATTATTATTATTATAAGGCCTTATTAAACCGCGTGTGTGACTTATCAGCGTATTGCTGTATGCGGAGGCTCTTTATAAATTGGAGCACCTCCTCAGGTTTTTTATTCCATATTACGAACGGATTGAGAGTGACCCCACCTAGGTAGCAGCCTCTCTTTCTTGCTAACGCAATGCATTCGCAGAGTATGTGAACAGGCGTTTCATCGTCCAGTTCGCAGAACCGATAAATTGTTGTATCTGACAGATTGTCCCGTAAAATACCCAGTGAGGGTTCTTAGATCCACCCTCCTTAGATTAATGAGCCTGGCTGATGCTCTTTGTGAGGGTTCTATAAAGAGTTTCGCCTGCCTCTACCCTAGGCTGCTAAGCCAATGCTGCATAAACTGTTTATTTTCCCAGTTGCTTATGGTCTCCTTTACGTGGGCCTTCGTGAGTCCACAAAAGGGTTCCGGACCATAAAATGCTGTTAGAGCACCATGTTTTGCCAGGTGATCTGCTTTTTCGTTACCGTCATGCCCTTCGTGCCCTGGTACCCAACCTAACAAAACTTTGTTTTTGGCTCCCAGATCATTAAGGACTGCGACGCACACATCGACAAGCTTCGAGGTTATAGTGTAAGACTGCAAGGCACGTAGGGCGGCCTGACTGTCCGACATAATTTAGATTGGCCTAGAGGATAGTCTTCTTCGGAGGCATTCTCTGCCACATAATTCTATTGCGTGGATTTCCGCTTGAAAGATAGTGGGGTAGTTACCCATCGGTACAGATTTTTTGTAATTTGGTCCATAGATACCAGCTCCCATTTTACCATCTTCCAGCTTCGATCCATCCGTAAACCAAATCTCTGAATCGGATTCAGCATAAGGATTCCCTGTGTCCCAGAGCACTCGATCTACGATCGAAACTTCAAGGTTTCGCATGATCCTGAGCGTAGGAGTTATTGCATCACTTACTTGCAATATAGGACTATTTATGATATTCTTGACTATCTTCATATGCCCTGTCATATTTCTGATTTTTAGATCGAAACTGTTTTGAAGTCTTAATGCAGCAAGTGTGGCCTCCTTCTCTATCAGAATAGGGAAAGGAGGTATTCCCACAAGGGCACTTAAAGCACCAGCAGGGCACGTTCTCATTGCACCTGTTATACCGACACAGACTAGCCGATGCAACTTACTTAACTTAGTTGCCGCTGTTCTTTGAGCAGTCTTAGGCCACCAGACTAGAGAAGCGTATGTGACTATTGGCTTCAGAACTGTATTAAATGACCAGTACGTCATTTTGGGAGACAGCCCCCATGTTTTGCCATAAAGTCTAGTGCAGGCGAAAAAGGCCCTCGTTGCTTTATTTATGGTGGCCTCCAAATGAGCATTCCATGTGAGGGTTTTGTCCAATGTTACCCCTAGGTATTTCGCTTCCGTCGAAAAACCTATGCGGCTGCCTCCTAGGGACGGCTCTAACATAAAAAGCTTTCTTCGCCTCGTGAAAGGCACCAAGACTGTTTTATTTGGGTTGATAGATAACCCTTTGTTAGTGCACCATCTTTCAATGATGCGCAGGGCTTGTTGCATGCGATCGGATATTGTTTCTTCATGCATTCCTGTTACGCAAACTACTAAGTCATCCGCATATCCCTGTACGTCAAAGCCATTGCCCTTCAAAAGCTGAAGAAGTTAGTCTATGACTAGGGTCCACAGTAGAGGAGAAAGTAGACCTCCCTGAGGGCATCCTCTTGTGGCCACGATTGAGCCAGCACTTCCTCCTAGCTCAAAGCTGATTTTTCTTTGCTTTAGCATGGCCAGGACCCAGCGAGTGATAATTGGGCTTACGTCCATGGCTGCCTCAATGGCCTGGTACGTCGTATTATCGAAAGCGCCTGATACATCGATGAATGCACACAGGGCTATGTTTTTAGACTCTATGGCCTTTTCAATTTTTCCAGTAAGGCAATGGTATAAATACAACCTTAACCTCCGTCCACCTGTTGAGAATATATCCTAACAGCAGGGATGCTCTATATAATCTTGATAGGACTGGAGCTGTATAGTTGATTCCTTGCTGCAACAGGCAAGGATAGACCCCATCCGGTACTGGAGATTTGAAAGGACTGAAAGTCGATAAAGCCCATTGGACCTTGTTAACAGTGGTTATCTTCGTCGCCAGGCTCTTTTCTCTACCACTAATTGTCGGAGAATTATCTACTACGGGTGTTGATAGCCTGGTATACAGTCCGGAAAGTGAGTAGCAAGCAAAAGTAAAGTAATAATAGTTTTCTTATAGAATTCTAAAAGTGTTTGTCTAAGCTGGAGTTAATTGCTGGGCGGCGAGCAGTTCATTATTATTGTTGTTGTTATATTATGTGGTTGAGGGAGTTGGCCAGGGGTGCCGGTTTGAATCCCACCTCAACCAAAGACTTTTTATTTTATTTTTTAATTATTTTAATTTTCTATTTAGTTTAGTGGACTGTAAAATCCTTTTATTAAACTTTATTGTTGTTATTTTATGAGGGTGAGCGCTAGGCCTAACGAGACAGTTAGCAGCAAAAGCTGAATGATACTCAGCACAGGGCTCTGAGGCATTTTCCATTATTTTACACTTAGTATTTATTTAGGGACGTAGATCCCTTCCAAATAGTTTTATATGCATCGTTGTCATTAGGGGCGTGGATCCCCTTCTAATCGTATGCATAGGAGGCTAAAGCTGATCGATTTAATATGTATGAAAGCGAAAGGAATGAACTTTAAAATAATTTGTATTAAACCGCTGACGACAAAATGACGGTGCAGTGAAATAAGTCCCAAATGAAATAACTCCCATGAAATAACTCCCAATGAAATAAGTCCCAATAAAAATGAAATAACTCCCAACTTTATTAAATGAAATAACTCCCAAAGAAGGAAATGAAATAACTCCCAATATTTGGCAGTTATTTCATAGTGAAACCACAAGTCCCAAAAAAATGAAATAACTCCCAAATGAAATAAGTCCCAAAAAAATGAAATAAATCCCAAATCCAAATTTGAAATGGTATCTTTATACTATATAATCAGTTACAATGAGATTTGAAAAATACAGGAAATTATTATGTTCATAGATGGGTGAATGTAACAATTACATGAAAACCTGAATTTTGAATCTAAAAATGAAGCTTTAATAGCCCTCCTTAGGCTCGCTTCATTTAAGTTCAAAAAATTTGAATTTATGTAGTTGAATAAATGTGTATAGCATTTTGTTGACTTTTTATTTGTTATTTAATAAAAAATACTGGAAAAACCTAGTAAAAGTAAAACGGAATTATTTTGCAACCTTATTAATTGATATATAAAAAATGGTGAGGAAGGGGGTGGGCGGCGCTGCCCCGGCGCGAGCGCGTAACAGGCCGCGCGGCGGTGCGCGCGACGCGACGCGACGTCCCTTCCCCTCCCCGCCGTTTCTAACCTTTTCGTAATATTCGATATGAATTAAAATCAACTGCTTAAAACATCCAAGTGGTACAATTGAAAATGTACCATCAATTAAAATCTGTTTATTGTTGTTGTTGGGAACGTCAAAATTCTAACAAGAACTGATGGCGTACAGATTGATAATTGAAAAATAACTCAATGTTTTGATACAGATTTCTTTACAACAGTTATAGAAACCGTTAGAAGAACGTCGAAATTTGATAAAATTGTATTTTTAAGAAAATGAAATAACTCCCAAAAAAAATGAAATAACTCCCAATGCCTGGATTACAAACAATGAAGTAAGTCCCAACAAAAATGAAATAACTCCCAATTTCCAAAAATTATGAAATAACTCCCAAAGAAAATTTTTTGGGGATTATTTCATTTGGGAGTTATTTCATTATGAAATAATTCCCAGCAAAAATTATGAAATAAGTCCCAATGAATTGGGAGTTATTTCATAATGAAATAAGTCCCAACTTGTATGGAAAATAGTTGGGAGTTATTTCATTTGGGACTTATTTCACTGCACCCAAAATGACTACTGCCGTTTTAGTTTCCTATTAACAGCTATTAACTTTATGTATATACATATGAATAAGAATTACGTGAAATGAGAAAATAGGATAAAGGCTTAATACGTATGTTCATGTGTATGCATATTAGTTAAATGAATGTGTATAGCGTTATTACTTAAATGAAATAAAGTAAAGTACTGCCTCCTTAACTAGACCTTAGACGGCGGTAACATCCCCTCCACCGTAAATGAGCCCTGTCCGGCAAGTTTACTATTTGGAACGCCGACGTCTAAAACTGCTATCTTCGTGACAGGTCGTTGGAATATGCCCTTATTTGTCTTGACCAAGGCGGACCTTACTTGACCGTCCTTAGCTACCTGCACATCGATTATGATACCTTTAGGCCAACTGTTGCGCGGAAGATCAGAGTCAACTATTACTGCCACATCACCGATTTTAACTGGGTCTTGCTTGCTGAACCATTTGTTTCGACGAGATATCATTGGCAAATATTCATTAGTCCAACGGCGCCAAAACTGATCGGCAAATTTTTGTGTTTGATGCCACCGCTGGCGTAAATCTGCATTATTGTTAAAAATTGGTTTATACCCATCAGCAGATGATTGGGAGTGATAGCCTCATCATCGGTCGATTCGACGGAAACGAAAGTAAGGGGTCGGGCGTTGATGATGAACTCAACCTCGTTAAGCGCGCATCGAAGACTTTCGTCGTTGAATTGCATCGTCGGGCAAATGCCGTAAAGTACGTTTTTTATAGACCTGATTAGTCTTTCCCAGGCGCCGCCCATATGCGGTGCGCCGGGTGGATTAAATTTCCACTTGATATTTTCATTCGTAATTTTCATCGCTGCCTTAAAATTAGTCCCATTATCCGAGAACATCTCACGGGGTGTTCCTCGTCGCGAGATAAAATTTGCTATAACCATAACGCATGAGGTATCGTCCAGACTGTGTGCCACCTCAATATGAACGGCGCGAATAGTGAGACACGTAAATATTACGCCCCACCTCTTTTCTCGGCGCCTGCCAACCGACACGTATAACGGACCAAAGTAATCGATTCCTTGAACGTAAAGGGTCGCTCAAATGCCGCAAGCCTTGCTACTGGCAAAACAGCCATCTGTGGCGCGTTTGGGGTGGCACTGCTATTTTTGCAAACTTGACACAATTTTCGAACTTTACGGTACATCACTCTAAGACGTGGGATGTGGTATTGGCTCCTTATGCGATTGATTACAGTTTCGTACATTTGGTGGTGAAAGCGTTCATGATGCCACCGTACAAGTAAAAACGTAATATGATTTTGAGCGAGTATGATAACGTCGCCATGATTGTTTAAGTGTTCTGCCCTGCCCCTGCTTCTAAGGATCCCGTTTTCATCTAGGTAAACATTAAGAGCGATTAGTTTACTAGTTTTATGAACAGGCTTACCGCGCTGAAGATTATAGATTTCTTCGCTATATTCTACGGCTTGAGCGTACTTTAACAAAAATGTGCGTGCGACTTCAATCATCTCGCTTGTTACCATTTCGGGCTTTTTCATACTTTTAGATTTCGCAATCGACCTTTTTTAAATAAAATAAATGTAGCGATGGCACGTTGCAAACGTTTCCAACATGAAAAATAGTTAAAATCTGGTGGACGTACATCAGGTGTTTGGATAACCAATACGCGGTGCTTTATTTCAGAGTCTTCTTCTTCAGCTTTCTCGCGTAGTTTAGTAACAGGCCAATCATCACTATTGGATAACAAGAAATCTGGCCCTGAGAACCATGTCTTCTCTTTAACATGTGAAGTGGGTTTGTGGCGAGGTCCGCTGGATTCAGAATAGACGGCACCCATTTCCACTGCTCGACGCTAGTTTGTTGAATTGTTGGAAACCTTTAGGGTCCATATGCAGCCACCTCAACGTAGTTTTAGAGTCAGTCCAGTAGAACTGTGATGTGGTTCGTATACGGTGTACGCTTAGAATGTGTGTTGCTAATCTCACGCCGACAAGAGCAGCTTGCAGTTCTAATCTTGGGATCGATAGTGGATTAAGTGGTGCAACCTTCGCTTTAGCTGCCACTAACGTAACAGTCGTGATATCAGTGCGTACTACGCGCAGATAGCTTACGGCGGAATATGCATTTTCCCCTGCGTCGACGAACGTGTGGAGCTGAACCTCAGTTGCGGAGCTAAGTGACGTTGAGTAACACCTCGGTATACGTATGTTTAAGACGACGGGTATCACAGCCTTCCATTCGCACCACTTATTGTATAAAAACTCAGAGAGCGGCTCATCCCAATTCAACCCAGAACGCCAAATGTCTTGTAGCAGGGTTTTGAGGCCGATAGTGTAACATGAAATAAAACCCAACGGATCGTATATGGACATTAAGACCTGTAGTGTTTCCTTTTTGGTTGGCACCGTGGGGCTCATTGATCACATCACGGCGCATTCGGGAAAATCTGAAAATATATCTAAACACATCGTTAACGGGGTCCCAAAACATACCTAGAACCTTGGTAGTCGAGCCCCACTCTCGGGCCGTTTGGCCGATTTTAGGATCTGATTCTAAATTTCTCAGTACTGACAATGAGCTTGATGACCAGTTGCGCACGTTAAACCCAGCGGCCGCATGTATTTGCTTCACTTGTGTTGCCAACTCGATAGCCGATTGTTCGTCATCTGTGCTGTCGATAAAGTCATCGACATAATGATATTTGTGGATAGCCTCCACCGCTCGGGGATACTTGTTGCGAAACTTTTCAGCGTTTTTGTCGCGCACAAAATGTGCGATACATGGTGCGCAGCTTATTCCAAAACTGAGCGCGCACATTACATATGAGCTGGGATGGATTTCGTCATCGTTGATGTCACACCACAGGAACCGTTGAGCATGCATGTCGCTCTCTCGAACGTAAATTTGGTGGAACATGTCAGCGATGTCTCCACACACCGCTACCTTACCTACTCTGAAGGCCAGCAAAACATTTACCAAAGAGTTGAGTAGGTCGGGTCCGCTCAATAAAAAGTCGTTAAGCGAGGCGCCGTTTGATCTAGCAGCGGCATCCCATACCAGACGTATTTTCCCCGGTTTGTTGGGATTTTTCACTAAAAAAATTGGTAAGTACCATACCTTTTCATTAGCGGCTGCCACTTCGTCCAATGTTAACTTACGGGCGTAGCCTTTAGTGACGAGATCATCAATTTTTGCTTGAATCGTAGCTTTCAGGCTGTGTTCTTTTTTGAATTTATTCTGCAGACACATATGTCGACGTAGCGCTTGATTATAACTTTCTGGTAGGCGTAAATTATCTGCGCGCCATAACAGCCCGATCTCGTAGTGATTTTCGTGCTGCTTACAAGTTTCGTTCAAGATTTGCATGGCCCGCTTATCGTTTTCAGATAAGAGATACGTCGGTTTAGGATTTTCGTTTTTAAAATATTCCTTCATTGCTTCATGTACTTGCTGATCGTTTTGTAGGCAGTCGCAAGTATGTACGTTTATGTGATATTCGTTTTCGTTTTTGCCAACGCTTCCTTGTAGCGTCCAGCCGAGCCGGCATTTGGTTGCTATTGGATCGTTGATTCTGCCCTCTTTTATTTTTAGAGGTACTGCCAAGCGCCAATTGTTTACCCCAATTAAAATTTTCGGGTTCGCGTTGTTGTATGATCCTAAGGGTAGCCCTTTTAAATACGGGTACCTCGATGCGATGTATTTCACATTCAACGATTGCGTAGGTAAATTCAAAGTTTCCACAGTATGTACGTCCTTTAGGGTGAATTTATGGCCATTGTGGCTAGAAATATCTATTGATGCGAGCAGCGAATTGCTTTCCGTACGAGTGGTATTGCCAGTCCACTTTAAGCACAAAGGACTTGGTTCACCTTCTATGCCTAGGTTCTTGAACAAGTTCTCCTCGATGAGCGTAACGGCAGAGCCCTCATCTAGGAATGCGAAAGTTTTTATTACATTGTTTTTTGCATGAATATTTACAGGCACGATTCGAAAATATGAGTGTGCCGCCGTGGTGTAGCGGTTAAGTGTTCGGCCTTCTACACCAAGTCGTGGCGTTTCGATGCCCGGCAAAAGTAACATCAAAAATTATTTAGAAAAAGAATTTTTCTAAACGGGGTCGCCCCTCGGCAGTAGTTTGGCAAACTCTCCGGGTGTATTTCTGCCATGAGAAGCTTCTCAGCAAAAAATTAATTTGCTTTGCAAGTGCCGTTCGGAGTCGGCAAAAAACTGTAGGTCCCGCCAACTTGTAGGAAAAACTCAAAAAGCAACACACCACAAGTTGGAAAGAGAAGCTCGGCTAAAAATCTCGTTAGAGGTTATGATAACTTGTTGGTATATCGCCGCCATTAGTTTACTGTGCTGTGAATATGTGCGTTTACCTGTGTATTTGCATTGGTATTGCTTTTACTCACGATTTGCTTGGTAACCTCTACCTTGCAGTTATGTAATAGTGGGTGTAGTTTGCTGGGCATCCATCTATACCGCAACTTTTGAAGCTCGAGCACTTTCGGCGATGTACGTGTAGGCATATACGGCAGAGGTTTTTCTCGCGTACATAATCCCACTTCCGACTGAGCGAGGCGTTTTTAAAAACTTCGCACTCCTCGACTTTGTGTCTGTCACCGCCACAGATGTAGCACTTGTTGGCTTCTCTGTGATTACCGTCCCTTCCAGACTCGGCCACAATGTGTGTGTTGATTGATGCGCTGTTTTTGGTTGGAGCAAAACTAACAAGTGTACTGGCTGCTTCTGCAATCTGGTACAACCAGTCACTAAACAACTTGACTACCGGTAAGTTGCTACTCTTAGGGTACATTGCCCAATTTAATTTATGATTATTCGGCAATTTTTCTAATAACTCTTTCACTAAGAGTGGATTGTGCATGTGTGCATGCATTTTACAACTCTCCATTGTTGCACATATGTTTCGTACACTTAGCGAAAAATCTATAAGCATTTCTAACTTATCTTTAATTGCCGGCATATTTCTTGCTTTATTAATAACGCGATCTAAAATATGTTCCGGACGTCCAAAGCACATTCGGAGTGTAGATATAATTTCGGGAACCATATCTGGTAAGCACAATTTGCTTCTCACCATTTCCTTTGCTTTACCTTTTAAGCAATCTTGCAGTCTGATGAGATTTTCCGCATTTGAAAACCCAGCTGCCGCTGTACTAAAATTTGGTAGCCTCTTTGGTATGACGTGTCTTGCAGCTAGTTGTGCTGAAGTTGGTGAATTTGCAAATGTATTTGTACGCGTGCTTAACATGGGAGACTCTTGCCCCGCTAATATTTTATATTTCGAATCAATGAATTGTTGTTGGAGCTTCATTTCTTCTTCCAGGCGTTGTATTTGCAAATTCTGTTGTGACACTTGCGCTGCCGCTGAATTGCTTGTCATACCAAATGACAATTTGGCGCTGAAATACCGACATTGTGTAAGTTTTGGCGGTTGAAACTATTATCAAAATTTGCCCTTTGTTGGCAGGAGGGGTGTAAAAGTAGGTCGCCTACCAGTTGGTGCACCCTGGGTAACGCTAAATGACCTACATAGCCTGCACGGCTAGTTTAGTTTCTTGTATTGCCGGATCTACGAGAACGGTACCAGTACTTGTGCTGTACCCATCGTGCCGAAACGACCCGGGCCGTTTTCTTATATCGACCCGGCCAAGAGCAATACACTCGAGGTGACCCTGCCTGACATTTAGGCAGGGCTACACCTCGTTACAACAACAACAACGTCATTATTGGCGCAGGCATTCCCGCTACCGAAGGAATAAAGGCAGAAGAACTGGTGATTAAATTCGTTGTTGGTGTTGTTATCACGTGATTTGCTGATGTTTGTTGCCCGTTTGGTATACTTCCCATGCCGAAAATGTCTGCGTACGTTGTTACTGCTGCTGGCTTCAGCAAAGGTGTTGTCGTCGCTGTTCCGTATATTGGAGGTGCTGTCGACAATGCTGGTGCCTCGTTGTTCACCGTTGTAGTTGTAGCGTTTTGGATGCAAACTCCGCAACTCCAATCTTCATTTGCGATAGTCACATTTAGAGCAGTGATAACTTCTTCCCATTTTGATGCAAATTACTCTTGTTGAGACATATGCGGGTCGAGCGTGAATTGGTAGAAATTAAAATTAAATTAACCACGCGGTAGATTTAAGCAATTTTACCGAGAGTTTTCACGCACCGCTCGCGATTTATTTATTAATTTAAAATTATTTTAAAGATGTGTTACCGTCGTTGCAGTTATGCACGTAGCCAAGCGGATAAATAAAAGTCAAATTTTTAATAGGACACTGTGCTTTTAATTTCAAATATTAATTCAATTACATGTGCGAACTTAAATACGATTACGTAAAGCTGATCGATTTAATATGTATGAAAGCGAAAGGAATGAACTTTAAAATAATTTGTATTAAACCGCTGACGACAAAATGACTACTGCCGTTTTAGTTTCCTATTAACAGCTATTAACTTTATGTATATACATATGAATAAGAATTACGTGAAATGAGAAAATAGGATAAAGGCTTAATACGTATGTTCATGTGTATGTATATTAGTTAAATGAATGTGTATAGCGTTATTACTTAAATGAAATAAAGTAAAGTACTGCCTCCTTAACTAGACCTTAGACGGCGGTAACAATCTGGTTGAGGGAGTTGGCCGGGGGTGCCGGTTCGAATCCAACCTCAACCAAAGACTATTTTATTTTTAAATTATTTTAATTTTCTATTTAGTTTAATGGACTGTAAAATCCTTTTATTAAACTTTATTGTTGTTATTTAAAGAGGGTGAGCGGTAGGCATAACCAGACAGTTAGCAGCAACAGCTGAATGATACTGAGCACTAGGCTCTGAGGCAGTTAGCAGCTAAAGCTGAATGCCACTCACTTTACCCACATTTTTTATATGCATCGTTATCATTAGGGGCGTAGATTCACTTCTAATCGTATGCATAGGAGTGCTTAAACCACGCAGTGCTAAAACCACGATTTGTTGAAGCTGCTATAAACTATGTACTCCGAAAATTCCATAAACTTGCGAAATACATTGGTATGTAATGCAGAAGATATGAAATGAACGAAGTAATCATAGCTTATGCCGCGTAAACAGTGTTACTTTTCGTAAAAATTTAAAAAGTGTTAGTTTTTGTATGGCACGTCGATATGTCGTTGAAGACAGGAATGACAGGTTAAAAGAAAAAATTTAACAAAAAATTAAATTTTTCACATTATTTTTACAGTTTTTCTAACACGTAGCAAGATACATTAACAAGTAACACGTGGAAATTGACAGGAATAAAAAAACAAAAATAGTTATTCGCAACCAGGATATTAATGGAGTTTGCTCACCTAAAAATGTTTGAATTTTAGCGTGAATTTTGATGTTAATTTTTCGTAAACATTCATAATCATCCGTTACATATTAATAATTTTGAAAATTTCTTAGGAAACTTAAAAACTTAAATTTCAGGAAATGGAATTATGTTGAAGTTAATATAACGCGAGATGAGCTTCATACCAATTTGGAGAATCACATCAAACATATTATATTCCCATTAAATACAGTTTTGGACGAATCTCTTGGCAGTGCATTTTGGTTTGCCTCTCGTGGCAAAGGAGTATGTTCAGGAAAAGAATATACATCACCAACCAGGGTAAGTTTCTCATCACTTATCTGTGTATTTGTTTCCTTTAACGCCAAACTGCCAAAACTATGGGAGAGGGTTCAAAAAACGTGTTTTGTGCAGAACACCTTTCTGAGTTGGCGGCCTTCGGCAGCGCTTATAAAAAATAACCCTGGGCTACACCTTGCCAAGTCCCACTTTTTTTGCACGTTTTTAGGGAAACTTGCAACTTTGATTGGAAATATCTCTTCAGATAAGCAAAATATTAAAATAGCGCATCCGGATTTGTGATCCTGTGGCCAACACGCGTCTTATGAGCCCTCCCCCATATTTTTAGCTAATTTATTAGCAGTTGGGTGCTAAAGGAAACAAATATTCTAATTTTTAGCAGTTTGTAGTGAGTATTTGTTTCCTTTAGCACCCAACTACTAAAAAATTAGCTAAAATTCTGGGAGAGGGCTCAAAAGACGTGTTTTGGTCAAAAACCCGAAAATTGGCCCGGGTCCGATACCAAAATTGGGGCGGAACCCATGGTATTTATGTGCAGAACACCTTTCTGAGTTAGCGGCCTTCGGCCGCGCTTATAAAAAATAACCCTGGGCTACGCCATCCCAACTCCGGGTGGTTGCCTGAACTGTCGCTTTCGCCACGGTACGCATTTTTTCGCACATTTTTAGGTACAGCCTAATAAAATTACAAAAACCACATGAAAACTTGAAACTTTGATTGCAAATATTTCTTCCGGATTCGTGATCCTGGGGCCAAACCCCGTCTTTTGAGCCCTCCCCCATATTTTTAGCTAATTTATTAGCAGTTGGGTGCTAAAGGAAACAAATATTCTAATTTTTAGCAGTTTGTAGTGAGTATTTGTTTCCTTTAGCACCCAACTACTAAAAAATTAGCTAAAATTCTGGGAGAGGGCTCAAAAGACGTGTTTTGGCCTCAGAATCACGAATCCGGAAGCGATTTTTTTAATTTTTTGTTTCAGTGTAAAGTTATGGTCAACAAACCGAAAAATGACCCGGGTGCGATTCCGAAATTGGGGCGAAATCCATGGTATTTATGTGCAGAACACCTTTCTGAGTTGGCGGCCTTCGGCCGCGCTTATAAAAAATAACCCTGGGCTACGCCATCCCAAGTCCGGGTGGTTGCCTGAACGGTACGCATTTTTTCGCACGTTTTTAGGTACAGCCTAATAAAATTACAACAACCACACGAGACCTTGCAACTTTGATTGCAAATATAATATTGAAAAAGCGCTTCCGGATTCGTGATCCTGAGGCCAAACCCCGTCTTTTGAGCCCTCCCCCATAATTTTACCTAATTTATTAGCAGTTGGGTGCTAAAGGAAACAACTACCTAAATACCTCAATTGGTTACTTGCTTAGATATTAAAATTTACCTTACGAACTA